>VZRH01003621.1:366639-439577 GCA_013397555.1 Urocynchramus pylzowi
TCCTCTGAAGGCAGAGGGCTCCACCGCACCCTCCTCATCAGTCTCTGTTCCCTCCTCTTCTTCACCTAACACCACTGCACTCTTCTTGGCACCCAGCCATCACCTCCCCCTAGATGCAGTCTCTAAATTATAGGAAGAAATTGGATCAGTCTCGTGGCTATGCAAGGAAAAGTCCAGCTAAAAGCCACTCCAGTAATCTCCTCCATTCAGGATGCTTCTCATCTTCTGCTGACATTTTCCACTTACTCAAACTTTCTCCTCACTTTCCCATTTCCACCTATCTCTCTTCTCCTCAAACCAGGGAGGATAAGAATTTTTGAAGCTTCCATTGTCCAGGAACACAATAAGGGTTAAAATCTCAGCCACTGGCTGGCTGGCAGCTGGGCATCTTCTTGCTCCCCCTTCTCCTCCTCGGCCCATGGTGCCAGAACACGACATCAAATTCCAAACTGGCACAGACTGTCTCTGTCTCTCTCTCTCTCTGGGTGGGGAAGGGCTGCCCAAAGCATCCCAGGGTCCTTCAGGGTTGCTCCTCCCTTCCCGTGCAGGGTCTCCGGCCTACCTCACCACATTTGTGCGAAGCAGCACTAAGGAGGACAAATCCCCCATGAGGCCACATCTGGGGCCTTGTCTCCAGCCAGGGCCAGAGCCCTGGAGCACCACCTGCATTGCCACTGCTGGTGCCAGCACACTGAATTATCAGTGAACACAGGTTCCTTTTGCCAGGGAAGGAACAGGTACTGAGCGTGAACCTGTGTATGAGGGGATAGCTGAAAGCAGAATTTTTGCAGGATTTGGTTTATCTGCTGCTGGCAGCTTGGAGCTGCCCTAAGGAAAGACTGGGATTGCCAGGAAGCAGGAACTGGAGGCCTCCAAAGAGTCCCCCCTTCTGCTGAGTGTGACACAATAAACAAGACACTCCTTGCCTTGACTTGTGCTCAGCTAGAGAAAGCAGGTGTTGGAGAGAAAAAGAGAGATGCAGGAGTGAGAGCCATGCCCCAGAACACCTGTCTGATCAGCAGCATGGACAGTCCCAGCTTGGCACTCTGCTGTTCCCTGGCCTTTAAATAAAGCATCCCCAAGGTCCTCTTTCCCAAGCTCAGGCACTACCAGCATCCCTCTGCCAAGGGCAGAGGAGTCCTGTGGAGCACTGGTGCCATTCCCAGCTCTGGAGGGCTGGGTAGAACACACATCTTCATTTGGTGTGCATGGGGCAGCCAGGAATATTTATTGCTGGGGCACTGTCTGGTCCCAGCACAGAGCCCATGCCCTCACAGGGCAGTGGGACAAGGGCTGCTTGCTCTGCCCTTCACAGGGGCATCTTCACTCATTCCCATTATTCCTTCCTCAGATCCCTTTCTGGAATCCCCTGGCTGCCGAGGAGGAATCACAGCTAACAAGAAATTACGGCGAAGTCACTTTGTCCACTTATAAATTATTAATTTTCATCACATGAAGGAATATTCCTCTGCACAGAAGCCTCGGCCCATCAGACAGTGCCCTTGTGGATGCAGGGACTTGATTCACCCTCCTTGGAGAAATTTCCAGTATTTCAGCATATTCTGGAGCAGGGCAGAAATTCCCACCCACTGCTGGCTCTGTCTAAGCTCCTACCAAAACAAGTTTCTTGTGCATGGAGTGAATTGCCTCCCCTCAGCCTCCTCCTGCCAGAGTCCTGCTCTGAAACAGAGGAAGGTCCTGTGGGAGAATGTGCTCCTCGCTGTGCACAGTCCTGTGAGGACGCAGGGACATTTGCTGTGTTCCCTGCCCCGTGTCCCCTCCGTGGCAGCAGTGCCCTGCAGGACACCCTGGGGTGGCACCGAGGAGGAGCTGGGCTGCAGGGCTGGACTGTGGATGGAGGCAGGCAGGGCCTGTGGAGCTGCAGCTCACTCAGGGTGGTTCAGCTGGAAACCCCAAACTAAAATCAGGTGACTAAACCCACCCGAGCCTGTGAAAAGCTCTCACTGCCCTGGGCCCTAGAGCAGGCTGGGCTACCAGTGCACCATTCTCGGCTCACTTGCAGGATTTATGGCTTTAATCAGATCTGTGGGGTGAGCACAGGACAAGCAGCAGCTCTCTCTGGTTCATGTCTGGAGCGTGGCAGGGGGGAGGAATCACAGCCCTACTCAGTGTGATGAGCATGAAGGAAAATCCAGACATTCTCTTCCAAGCTGTGCTGCCCCAGGGCCACGCTGCCCGTGGCTGCCCCACCACAGGCAGGGACCCAGGATTGTCCTCACTCCCTCTCCTTTGGCAAAATTCCTTTTTTTACAAGGGTCCATTCACAGAACCATCTCACTTCACCCCTGTGTCTCTCCACCCCCCCATTTTTTCTGTTTCTTGGGGGTTTTGCAGGGATGAATATGGGATTAGGGATGAGGCATTGTGAGCTGAACCGAATGTGTTACTTAATGAACTGTATGAAATATTAAACTATGCCTGATATGAAGCACGGTGAATTCTGTAAGAAAGAATATATTACTCTCGGGGAGGACAGAAGATAATCAAATCTAATGAATGGATTTAGAATCAGGACACAGTGAGCTTAGAGGGGTTAAGTTTGGTTCATTGTGAGGCTGAATTGTGTGACGGCCGTTCAGGGCAGGTTCTGCCGTCGCGTGTTTTCTCCTGTTGTGAATGACATTATTGTATTTTTCCATTTAACATAAATCTATTTTTCGGAAGGCTGCTTCCACCCAAATGGCATCAGCAGATCCCATTAATCATGGTGCTCTCAATCACTCAGAATTATTTAGAACCTCTTTTGTATGTCTCTGGCACTTTCCCCATTTATGATTAATCTTAAACTAAACCAACTAAATAAATAAAGCTGCAAGGATCCAAAGAGCATCCCTGTGAAGATCTTATTTAAGCAAGACATGTTGACAGCTTAGGAGGTTGGGAAGTTTCTGCTCCTGGAAGTTTCAGGAGGAGGAAAGAAGCTTTTTAGTCCAAAGAGGAGGCTCAGCTTGGAAAGGAGCTAAAGCCCTAATCTCAGTGGGACCTTCTATATTTTGGGGTTGATTCCCTTGGTCCCAGCTCATTCCATTTGGCCCTGAGCCTCTTGTACACCTACAGGAGACACCTAATGGGCCACCCCTCTGCTGTGGGGTGGTGTGTGCCAAGGATGGGGCATGGAGCAGGGGCTACTTTTGGGCTCTGCTCTGGGTTTCCTCACCAGGGCTGGAAGCCAAACTGAGCCAACCTACTCAGGAAAAAAGAGACAACACCGCTGCTCTGGCATGTCTGTACCTCTCTGCTTCTCAGGTGACAATTGCTATGGCAATGCCACCCCCTGCCACCTGTGAGGAGCCAGCTATGCCCCAGCAGAGCTATCCCTCTAGGTGCTTCTCCAGAAAAATCCAGGAAATCTCTAGCTGGACTCCTGGATGTGCAACAGCAGCACTGTTTCTGCAGCCAGAGCAGTGACAGTGGAAGATGAAGGAATTTAAAGCTGGAATGGGCTATGCACCAGACAGAGTCAAAATCCTACCTGGATTTTGGAGGATCCAGGCAGAGACAGAAGCCTCCAGGAGAGACACACCTGGAGCTGGAGAGGAGCTGGAAAAGTCAATTCCCATTGTCACAGCCGGGGCATGTTGCAGTGAGCAAGATGAACATGTACACATTGGAGAGCCATTCCCTGATCGAAATCCCAGGTGTTTGATGAAGCATGCCAACAGCACATATCCATACTTTAACCCCAATCCTACATCTTTGTATTAGCTGGTAATAAATTTTTATTGCTGTTATCCACATCTATATTTGGAGCTTACAAATATCATCCATGTGAGTCACAGCCACCAAGACTCTGAGTTTCCTGTTCCCTCAGCACGTTTCCCATCCCCTGCAGAACGTGGGGATGCTGTGTGCTCCTGCAGAGCTGCCCAAGGAACCAGCTCAGCCTTGGCAAACAGCAGATTAAATCATGAATTCACCAGGTCTGGGGAACCAGGGCTAAAACAACAATCTGGTGTTGGGCAAACCCACAAGGATTGCTTTAAACGTGCAGCATGGGGCGATCTCTGAGGAAGGGCAGCTGCTCTGCCTCCTTTCCCAGGGTGCAGCATCCCTCAGCTGGCTGTGGCTCTCACTAATAAAGTAATTGATTCAGCTTGGCTGTCCAGAGGTCTGAGTAATTTCAATATTGAAGCTCTGCTGTAATTAATTCAGTCAATACAGTCAACACAATCATGGGTGAGCAGGGACAGTGGTGCTTGAGTCCCTCATCTGGGCAGAGCACAGAGAGGGAGACACTGCACAGATCCAAGCTGGGGAAAATACACCAGAAAGGCTTGGCCATGACACTAGGAACTCCTGTCTCCCCAAAAAACATCCACAGAACCCCAAAGAACAAAGATACCCCTGCAGCCCAACTTGAACAATGAGCACATGCTTCTTTTTGAAGTGGTAATTTTAGAGTTCGGAGGCAAAATAGTTTAAAATTCAACAATTTAATAGCCCTGAAATGGGGGGAAAAGGCAAGTGCCCTTGTGGGGACCTTGCCCAGGCAGACCCTTATTGCCACGTTTTCTCCTGCCAGGTACAGGGAATTGTTCCAGGAGCATGAGGCCACCCTGGGCATCCAGGAAGGCAGAGCAGGAGCTGAACGAGTGCCTGTCATCTCTGGAACACAGCTCCTGAGCCAGGAGATGGATTTCCTGGAGCCTGGTGAAGCCCTGGGTGCTGGATCTGTGGAACACCAGCATCACATCTTGAAGCAGTTCAGCATGGGGAGGAGGAAGGACTTTAGCCAGGAGACACAAAGGCAGCTAATAAATAGAGGAGGGCAGTGTTATTACTTTTTAGCTTATGGAGTCAGACCAGCTTATGAAAGCCAGGCTGGTGCAGAATGCTAATGGGGCAGCCTTGGCAGGATGGAGTTATGGTTCCAGCCCCACATGAGAGTCAACCTCCCTCCCCTGGTGTGCAGAGCTGTCTTTCTACTGTGACTCTGCTGCTACTGCAGAGCATGCCTGGCCACTGGCTAGAGCCTCTTCCCAGTTCCTTCCCTGGTTATTACTCTGATAAATACCAAGGACAAGGGGGAGCCTCAAGAGGCTGGGACAGGTGCCTGGGACTGAGTGTGACACGTGCTGAGTGAGAAGTGGCTTGTCCTGCCCTGTGAAACCACCATGGGAATGGCCAACAGCCACGGACTGGGAACACCCTCTGTGTGTTATCTCACCGTGGGGATTTATCTCTTTGTCTCATTAGGCAGGGCAGGGGGTTTCTGGAGGCCAGGGGTGGTGCCCACCATTGCAGGAGGTGATGGTGCCTTGCCCTACCCTGGCTGGCCTAACACGTGCTGGACTGAGCTCTGTGCTGGGGTGCCAGATCTGAGAGATGCCCAAAATCCCTGGCAAGGGCAATGGACTCCAGTGATTAATGCTTCTTTTCTTTCTTAGATGAAGAGGAGCAAATGCAGTAACAGAGGAAGTGCAACAGAGCAGCTGTGAGAAGGCATCGGGGAGGTTGGGAAGCAGAAAAAAGCAAACAATCAGGTGTTTGGCATGAGAATGTTCCAAAGTTCCATGAAGCAAAGGTAAAACATCAAAACATCAAAGGCTGACTTGCAAAAACCTCCCTATCATTTTGACAGTCCCCTGCAAAGCTGTGGGTAACAGCCCTCACTGTGCCTGGCACTGGAACATCAGCCTTGGGGGTGTTTTGCTCAGAGTCTGGGCAGCAGAACAGCAGGGAAGGGCAGCAAATGAGTTCTGACTGCAGTGCTCCTGCTATCCCCCAGCTCCCCACCCCTGTGCAGGATAGGGCCCTCAGCTCAGAGCCTTTCATCACACAGGCTGAGTTCAGATAATTCCCCAGACCTGCTTTTGACAAACCACTCTTCCAGTGTGCTATTTACAGAGGGTAGAAGGCACTATATTAGGAACCTGCAGAGAGAAAAATACTTTGTTTATCCGCACAGGAGGCACAGCTGATCCTCAGCAGCATCACCATGGCCCTGTGCTGGTGCTGGCTGAGGTGACACTCCTGTCACTGCAGGACCAGCCTGGCCCTACCTGCTCAGAGCCACAGCACCAGCTTTTTCATGGCAGCATCTCCCCACTGGTGCAAAGTGGGGCTGTGGGTGGTGCTGGCAGGGACGAGGTCACACAGGGCTTTGCAGTGTCACTGCTAGCACGCAGGTGCCCCATACCCACAGCGCGGCGCTGGCTCCTGGCTGTGACAGTCCCCGCCTCACAGAGCCCTTCCCTAGCCCCAGGGATGTCTCAGGCTCCTGGCACTGATGTTTTCTGCTCTCTCTCCTGGGACACAAGCTAATGCCAGCTGCAGAGACACTTGTCTGTTAGCCCAGAGGGATGGCAGGGCTGCTATGGAAGCAGCGTCACTCCCCGAGGGATTTTGCCTCCTTCCTTTGTATGCATGGCACACACAAGTTGGCAGGGCTATTTTTCTAATTATTAGCTTTTATTGGAAATCAATAAGCAAATAAGATGATTTTTTTTGGTCCTAATACCACCATAGCTCTTCTTGCAGGGCCCAGGTATTACCAAGCTGACTCTGAGACTCTTCCAGCATGGTGATGGATAGTACCTGCCTAACTCTGCTCAGGATGTTTGCTGGCACATGGGGGTGGATTAAATAGTGAGGGGTTAACCCTGATGTGGAGATGAAGCCTGAGGTAATTATCCCCTGAGCTCTGCAGGAATTGGGGTGCTGGGTTCTCTACAAGCCTCTTTGCCTGCTCAGAAGGACTCCTGAACATCTCTCACTCTGAGAGCTGCCTCAATGGCCTCTTAATTTGAGCCCTGTCAACACAAGAGCTAAATGAAGAGTCATTTATGTGAGAAGGAGTGCTGAGAGAGCCATGGGTGCTCAGGTGGCTCATTGTGGGGCCAGTGAGCTCTGCCACAGGTGCTGCATCCGTGGGCTCCAGCCCAGCACATCCCAGCACCTCTCAGCACAGCTGGGGAGAGGAGAGGGCAAGCCTGTCTCCTCAGGGAGATGTTTTTCTAAGTATTGGACCTACTGAAGATCAATAAGTGCACAGGGTTATTCTTCATCTTATTATATTGGAGAACAATAACTGTACTTCAAATCTTCACAATTTATCTGTGGAAAAAATAAAAAAAATACTTATGTTAATGCTGCAAGTTTTAAAAGTCTAGCCTCTTTGCTGGAGCAATGGAAGAAAACACTGAAATAGAAGTAATTAGGGAAGGAGGGAATCATGGGCAGCCTCAGCACAGCAAAACCCATGAGAAGGTGCTTGCCCTGCTGTTCCAGTCCTTTGGGGCTTGCTCCCGCTCGCCCTGGCTACCTAGGGAGTGCCAAGTCCTTGGATTGGGAACATGCTTTACAAAGAGACCTTGTGGAAAGGAAAAAAGAAAAGAAGGAAGAAAAGGCTGGGCTGATTTAAAGAAACCTGGAGTGAATAAATTAGTGGGGGAGCGGAAACGAGGAGATGGAAATTACACGGGAGCGTTACATAAAAGCAGCTGACGTCTGACTCTTGCAATTAATTCAAATTGGGCTGAGCCTGGGCTTTGGGGAGGAACAACTGGTGGGTGGTGGTGAAAGGCAGAATGAGCAGTCGTGCACCCAGCTGAGGGTGGTGCACGGCTGTGCTCCCTGCTAGGCCTGGCTTTAGGGAACAGTCCTGCTGGGGCTCTGTAAGGATATACCAGGGGAACTCCTCAGTGTTAGGGGGGCTGGCAGAATAGAAGAGGGGCACGGGCAGAGCAGAAACACAGAGAGAGGCAGGTGCTTGCAGCTCCCTGTTGGCTCTTTGGCTCACAGGCAGCCTTTGCGTTGTTCCCCCCAAATCTGGAGGAGGCAGAGCCAGAGGGTGACCTCAGGGTTTGACCTGGGGCTGGAAGGATCTCCTGGGTCACTGAGCCCTGTCCTGCTCTCACGGGCATTGCCTGTGTCAGTGGCTCCTCCTGGGGAAAGGAGCCCAGCGAGCCATGGCTCTTCTGCCCAGGGCCATGCTCCCAGCCACCAGCACGGAGACAGAGAACAGGGAGTGACCCTCAGCTGCAGCTCCTACGACCTAGAAAAGGCTGTGGGAAAGGGGGATGAGGCTACTGCACAGTGCAGCTCAGAGCCAAGGGCTCTGGTAAATCCCTAGGAGCCTTGTCACCTCTGAGCACCAACACCTGTGCTGGCCTCGCTCCTCCTTAGCTCGGGGGCTCTGGGAAGGGGCTCAGGGGCACAGCAGGGTCCTGCCACAAGCAGAAGCATTCAGTGGATCTCAGGCACCCAGGGATTCCCCTCCTCCAACAGGCTTCCCATGGTGTCTGCCTGTTCTACAGGCACTTGATCCCTGCCCACGGGATGGCTCCCACTGAACCTAGCACTGCCAGTCCTGCTCGTTCCTGTTCCCAAAGCATCCAGTTTCATCCAAATCTCCAGTCCTCCAAGTGCTCTAACCTTTGGGTGGCCTCTGCTCCCCAGGGCAGAACCATGCCCAAAACCTGCCCGTTCCCTTGAGCTTGACACAGAAACAGGCACGAGATGATTCTGATACTGAGAAGTTATGTGCAGGGACAGCTGAATTTGGGGTGAACCCAAAGCTTGTGAGCAGAGCCCCGTGGACTCCAGCAGCCCCTGGGCTGGTGCTCCAGCTCAGCTCTGAATTCAGGACAGCACTCCTGCCATTGGAGGAATCTTCTGCAGTCTTTGTGTTTGATAATCTGAGATCTGTGGGAGTCTCTACTTCATAATCCATATATCTTGTGACCCTCTGAAAGCCTGACAACTATTTCATGCTTGGATGGCTCCTTGCTCATCTTCGTCTGTGCAAGAGGAGCGTGTCCTGACTGGCACAGGAGTAGCTCGTATTTCCATCACATCCAGACAGTGATTAAATGTCTTCAGCCAAGCACAGGGCTACTTTAACTGGGTTTATTCTCTGGGGTCTGGGAGGGCTGAGAATGAGGCCAGAGGAAGATGCAGAAGACCCCAGGCCAGGCAGAAGCTGGAAAACAATGCTTAGATATAGATCTGGCACCTCCAGCAAATCTCACCAGAGACTACTGGGAAGCAGAGGCTGTGTGAAAATCAGGATTGTCCCAGGTGCCCCAGTGTACCCTGGGCTGGCAGGGTCCTTTATGGGTGGCCAGGCCAGAGCAAGAGGTCTCTGAGCCTCTCGCACCCCTCCTCAACCTGTGATGGGTCCTGGGGGGGTTAATCAGGATGGGAAGGGAAACCGAGGCACGGCTGGATCCATTTGCTTTCCTTAAGTTATTCCTGGTCTGACTGTGCAATATAAAGCCCCCATGGCTCCACCCTGCTCTTGGCACTGTACCCTGGCAGAATTCCTGGTCCCACCATCCAGCACTACCCCACCAGGTCCTGCAGCTCTCCAGGCTCAGCAGGGCTTGGAGCAGTGCCCAGACAGGAGCCAAGGCGGGTTTGGCTCTGCAGGTACAAAACTCTGGACACAAATAAAACCTGCTAATAGAAAAATGGTACAAAGGGAGCTGGACTCTCAGGGCCAGGCTGAGAGTGAGAGCAGTAAATTGGAGGATAAAGCAGTGGCTGCTGGTCAGCCTTGATTCCACCCTTTCAAGTTGCAGTAAAGAGGAAATGCTTTTTTCCCCAGATTCATGCTATCATCACTAAACCCTGTGTATGTAGAGAGAATATTTCATGTCCTCATGGGCTTTGCAGTCAATTGAATGCTTCTAATGCTCTCCCTCCCTGCTTTCCTTGCTCTGGATGCTAAGGCACACTCTTCCCTGGGATCGGGAGCCAGGCACGCTGCCACCGGGATGAGCATCCGAGCAGGCACCAAAGGCTTGGGAATCAAGCATTTAAAGTGAAATTATGGCTCTGGGCCCCCTTTTACTCCTGATTTCCTGATGTTATCCTGGGTATTTGTCCTTCAGGGACTGTTGGCACCCTGAGGCACTGGTATCAGAGGCACAGCCCAAGAGGAGAGAGCAGCATTCCCCCAGGATGATGGCATGGGGTGCAGAGAAACCTCAGCACGTCACTTGGAAGCATGCAGGATCGTTTGGCTGTGCACGGTGTTCTGCAAACACAGCCTGTGAATCGGCAGTGCAGCACCAGCACTGACAAAACCAGATTGTACTTCAGCATTTTCACAATTTTCAAGGCAGCCCCAGCTTAGCTGGTGGGGGATCTATCAAAGGTCACAGAGAATCACAGCAACAGCCCAGCAGGAAAAATACATTTTCCCATCCAGTGGCAATAGCCTAAGCCTGGGTTTGTGGGAGTAGGCATGAACACACCCCACATTCTGCTGCCACAGCCCCAGCCCTGTGGCCCAGCTCTGGATGTATTTGCAAAGACAAAGGAAATCAAGGAAGAGGAATGCCAGGAATACACTCATGCAGGAATTAAAGAAAGGCCTGGCTTTTTTTCCCACCTGCCAGCCTTTATTTTGGTAACTCAATTTTTTCTTTGCTCTTATGAGAACAATGTGGTTAAGTTCAATCTAAGGTGCCCCCTGAGGGCTCCCACGCCCTTGGGTGCTCACAAGCAGCTGGACTCTTCTTGGAGGGAGGTCTGGTGGTGTGGGAGATGGAGATGAGACTCCAAAGCACACACTGATCCACCTTTCTCCTCCATCCACACCTTCCCAACCTCCATCCAGACCTTCCCAACCTTCTTTTCAGCCTCCATCCAGATGTTCCCAGTCTCTTTTCCAACCTCCATCCAGACTTTCCCAGCCTCCATCAAGATCTTTCCCACCTCCATCCAGACTGTCACCCTTGAGCCAGAAATGACACAAAAGGCTGGTTTGCAGAAGAGACTTTAATACAAAAAATCCTTTCTTCATAGACAGATTCAACACATTCTACTTGATTGGCTAACTAACAAAACCATCTTTCTCACAAGCAGTCCTTGAGATTAACAGAAAAACAGAGTAGGAAAACACCACCTGCAGGTTGTTTATACTAACAAGCTATCATTGTTTTTCTACAACTCCCTAAAAAAGTCTCACAAGTCCACTGTGAGAAAACAAAGCCATTTTCTCTTTTTCTGACCAGGCTGTTGCATCCACACCAGACCTTCCCAGTCTCTTTTCCAACCTCCATCCAGACCTTCCCAGCCTCTTTTCCATCCTCTACCCAAACCTTCCCACTGTCCTCCCCAGAGGTCAGAGTTTGTCCAAGGACTTTGGTGTTGGCCACTGGCCTTGGAGGAGCTGTTTTCCTGGGAAAATGAAGCGTCACGTTGGCTCCATACATATGTCTGGTAGGACCATGAAATATTGCAGAAGATTGAGATTTATCAGTTCGGACAGATTGGCCTCTTTCGCTGGGCCTATAAAAGCTCTGAATGATGCCATCCATCATGGGCTGGACAGCAGCAGCTCTGACTGAGGACCAGGCAATTTTGCATCGCTGGGGCCAAGTGCCAATTCCTTAAGTAATCCCAGGTTTCATTACAGAGGCAGCCGGAGGAGGGCAAAGCTTTGAATTTTTTTTTTTTAAAGTCAGCTGCAGGACACTTGCAAGTTACAATGGAATTGATGGTGGATGACTCGTTAAAATTAATTATAGCCATAATTAGGAATATTCAGGAAGAAAACCACAGGAAAATGATCCATGGAAGAATATTTTCAATAGTAATGTTTTAAAATGAAGCAAAAATTTGCAGCTGCTTTATTAATTTAAATAATAAGCCTTGTATTTTTCCTGCACGGCTTCGGAGGGTTTCTAATGGAGGGGGCTGCTAGATGAGGCATTTCAGAGGAAATCAAATAACCTCATAAATAAATGAGTTTTCTTTTTTTTTCAGGGCATAACTGTATTCATTACAATATTCATAGAGTGTCACATTATGGGGGAAAAAGAGGCAGGAGCAGCCTCCAGGCTGCTCCTGCATCTTAAGGACAAACTTCTCCTTAAGGAGCTGCCAGGTCCTCACGATGACCTCATCCTGCCTGTGCCTGTAGCAGAGCAGCTCCTGCAAAAACCTGCCCTCAGACACAGGGACACAGGGACACCCCCAGAGCCTCCACACCAAGAGGTACAGGAAGTTTAGCTGTAGCTGGATTTTTCACCAGTGGGTTTTCAACAGAAAGAGCCCTGCTTTTCTATTCTGCACATTCCTCTACTCAACAGCCCAATTTTCTCCTGACAAAGAAATTCATTAGGAAACTTTCAAGTCGATCCCAACCATGGCAGCGAGTTGAAATTGCTCAAATCATCTCCAGAAAACCTTCTTACAATACATCCATCTCCGTCTAGCTCTGCATCCCCTGGTAACTGAGTCGAACTCATAATGACCCACGAGCCTCCTGCCTGTTTAGTCCAGCTCTGGCACTCCCCATACCTGTCACAGCAGAAATATATTCTCCCAAATTTATTTCCAGGCAGTATTTCTGTCCTCAGGTTGTTTCTCTCAGCCACTCTCTTTCATGTGGTAATTGCAGGAGACTTTGCAAAGAAGAAACCTTTCCCCAGTATTCCTGTTCCTGTGCAAAGCAGGCAGGTGGAGGAAAGGAGGGATTGGAGCAGAGCATGCACTGCTCTGGAGGGTCAGGTGATGTCCTGCAGAGCATGGAGAAGAAGATCCAGCACAGCCATGAGGATGAGGAGCTGGAGCTGGCCTTGCTCAAACTGTGCTCCCCAAAGGGCTGCGCTGTGGCTCATTAGCCAAAGAAAGGGCTAATTTTAGACTGGGTGGCAATTAAAAAGCATTATTTTATCTTCCTGTGCTAAACCAGCCATCTTTGGGTAAACCAGCAGTTAAATGAGGGGCTGACGGGGAGTTATAATAAGGAAAGACAATGGCATCATTATTTTGGGATTTATCTTCCCGAGACAGGATTGTCCTCATTATTCAGGAGCGGTGTATCCAAAAGCCACTAATAAGGCTCCCTCCCAGCATGGAGATAAATCCCAAACCTTTCGGAGACTTTTGAATGTAAATGCTCTGTGGCATTCAAAGTGCCCTTTGATTGCAGCAGGCTCATCCCTGTGCCAGCACTGCTGGTCCTGCTGGAGGCTAAATGGGCTTTGGGGTCTCATGGGCCAGGACAGGGAATGAGAGTTTGCTGGGACAAGGGGGCCTGGCTCCTGCAGCACAGAGACATTTGGGTCAGCTCGGGAGGGGCTGCAAACTCCCACCTGCATGGGACTCAGCCACCCAAATTGCCATGGCCGTGGTGGCCACAGCTGGGATCAAACACCCGCAGGGACCCAGATCATCTCTGGGGGACACAGAGGCTCTCAGCTTGATGCAGATCAAGGGTAATTGGCAAACTGTTTTCTAAAATGCGGCAAGGAAGGGACTGGAGAGCTTCAAGCAGGGCAGAGGAGTTTGTAGGGTGGTAAAGGGGCCGGTGTTTCCCGTGCTCTGCAGCGAGCCCAGGGCGGCGGGAGCCCGGGAATGGCAGCTCGGCTCTCCGGTGCTTTGTGGCACAATTAATTTGCATCCACCAAAAGAACTCCTTCCCTTCCACCATGCAGGAGCTCTTTGCTTCAAAAATACCCCAGATGCTTTCTTTTTTAGTGCTACAAAATAACAGGGTGAGTATAATATCCATCCATGGGTGGGAGGGCCGCGTTGTTTCAATTGCCGTGCTCTCACCTTTAACACGCTCAAATGAAGAAAAATTCCTGATAAAAGCTGTTAAGTGTTGGGATAGATTTGCAAAGGCAAATCAGCTCAGCTGCAAGGTGAGAAACACAAATTTCTGGCTGTGCATTTCAAAGGGCTCGGGGTGTAGCAGCCTGGGCTGGCTCCTGGTGTCCCTTCCCCAACAGCAGCCAGACCGTGGTGTCAGCAGACCGGGATGGGGTAACTCATGTAACTCAGCAGAAAGGATGGGGTGCCCACTTCCCACCCTCCTGCTGCAAACCCAATTCCCTCAACAGCACCGAAGCTGCCAAACCCCAGTGCTGTGACACAGCCCATTTCACCCACCCAGTCTGTTGTCCACCAGAGCTGCTGGTACAGGACAGGTGGAGGAGAGCAGCCCAGAAGGGTCTTTTTAAAGTGGTAGTGAAATCATGAAACACCTTTCAATGCAGGGACTGGAGAGCTCATAAAAGGGGTGTGCTGCCCTGCCATCAGGAAGGCAAGCCCAGAGTATGCACAGGGTGGGAAATGATGGCAAATCTCTCATTGAGCTGATGTCAGGGTCATTTTTAATAAGAAAAAGACATTTACTGAGGGATTTAGGATGACTGTTGTGACAGACTTGCAGGAGGCACACAGGGTGAGGTGGGAGATGAGCTGGAGGCTGATACTGATGAGATTATTTTCACTGCTGGAGCCTTGGTGGAGAGCAGCGATGCCCAAGCAGCCTGATGTTGATGAAGGGATTACTATTGTGGTAGCTGGGGCATTTTTCTGGGCTTTGAGAGTCCAGAGTGCCACAAATTTGATGACAAAAACTCCCTAACCAGTATCCCTGCTGCTTTCTCCCACGGCAATCAGCCCTGGCACACCATGGCTGTCAGACTGCAAGTGCTGGGTCCCAGGTGCCCATGTCACAGCTCCTTTGGGCTCTGCATCACCCACATTCAACCAGTAATTAAACCCCATGGTTAATTTATCCAATGCTGCCTTGGGACCTCCCCTGGAGCAGCAGAGAAGCAAACAGCAACCAGCCCTTGCATCCCACTGCCCAGTGCCCTGGGCTAGGCAGCACTGTGCTCTCTCCTCCAAACTGTTTATCTTAACAAACCCATTTAATGACTGCTGGTTTCTATTTCACCATTCAGGAATGAAAACCTCTTAAATAAATATTTAATGACTCCTGTTGGGTGCAGGGCTGGTAATGGGGCTGGCAGGCACAGGAGCCACGCACCCGCAGATAAAACCTCCGGCAAAACGAGGACTCTTGTTTTATTGTGCCCGATGTTATAAAGATTGACTCTGCTATTAGAGCTTCCTGGAGGATTTCTCTGGGATAAAATCTCTAGCTAGCAGAATTTAATCCATCAGGGATGAGAAATAGATTTCAGGTGGCACCAGCTTTTAAATAGGTGTAATGTTGTTTCTGCAGGCATGGTGCCTGCTCTGCTAATAAAGCACCCTGCAGACACCACCTGCCAGTCCTGACCATGCACAGAGGGCTTTGGTACCCACCCTGAGGAGCTGTGAGTATGCTGGTCCATCCTCCATCCCCTGTGGACCTCAGGGAAGCACTCCAGCCCAGGGACAGCAGAGCAAATTAACAAGGAACTAATTAACAGGAGGCTGGCACTGTGTGGGCTTCAGGTACAGTCACGTTTGGACAGGAGAAAAGCTTTGTTTAAAGGTAAAACCACGGGGTTGGGTTTGGATGGTTTGCTCCATCCTCAGCTCTGGGATTTGGAGGAGCACAACCCCTCACCTGCCCCCACTGCCAGAGAGAGCCTTTGGGTATGGTGTGATCCCAAAAGCACAACCCAAAAACGGGAAGGGGAAGGGAAGGGAAGGGAAGGGAAGACTGAGGCTGGGCAGAGCACATGGCCCCAGCCACAGCAGGTGTTCCCGTGGCTGGGAAGTTGTTTACCTGCTGGCCTGTGATCACAGCAGCTTTGAGCTAGTAGCCCTGACAGCCTCCTGTGAGGAGGAGAAGCTCCATCAGCCCCCAGGCCAGGCTGGGGACCCTTGTGGTGGCAGCTGAGCCGTGCAGGACTGGGTGGCTCTGCCTGGGGGAGGCTGTCCCAGCTGGTGCTGGGGAGCTCCCCTTCTCCTGACCTTCCCTCATCCCTGCCTTGACCAAGTGAAGTTCAGCTGTTACACAGTGTCAGGAGATGAATTACATGAAATTATAATTACATTCCCCCTGCCTGCTCTGGGCAAAATGCAAAAGGTCATCCTTTCCTGTGCTGCCTGAACTTTAATAAGTTAGACCACTTACAGACACTGTGCCATGGTGGTTACACAGGGCCAGGCAGAGAGGATGCACAGGCACTCACCAGTTTTTCCTCTTCTGAGGGACTGGCTTTGGCTGGGGACAGCCAGAGCCACTCTGAGCTGTCAGAGCCAGGCTTTGCTGGAGGGCTCAGCACTCCTGGCACAGAGATGCCTGACAAGTGATCCATTCCCAAAACTGAGGGCCTGCAGGTGTTTTTGGGGGGTTACACCATTACAGCAGCTTTCTCATCTCCCAGCCTGGAAACTGTGATGACTTCAGGAGCAGCAATGCCTGGCTGGGTGTGGGTGCTTGGTGGCACAGGAGAGCCCAGAACCACACAGAACATGGGGCTTTGCAGCTCATAGGCCTCTGGGGAGGCTTTCCCCACTCCTCCAGCCTCTCAAAGTGAATCCCTGATGATAACTGCACTGCTAAAAGCCTTTAGGTACCTTTCAAAGATGTGTGAGCAAACACTGTGGTTGCTGACACTTGTTCTGGGATGAGATGCAGCACTGACCACCTGAAGCAGATTTGCTGCCAGGTTGCCTCGAGCCAGCACTGGAGGTTGCTTCAGGCACACCTGTGAGACCTGAAACCTGGTGACAGGGACCAGTACAAGCCATGGGGCAGGGGGTATGGAGCAGACTGCAGGGCTGGGTCCCTCAGGACAGATTCAGCCCCCATCCTAAGGTGAGAAGCCAATTTCCTGCTTTTCACAGCAATTTTCTTCAATGCCAGTGGCTACCAGCTGCTCTACTGATTGTAAATAAATACAAGGGGAGCTTGGCCCAAAATAGAAAGCAGAGAAACCTCCCTAGCTCAATAAGCAATAATGAGCCCTTGCAGGCAGAGAAGCTGTAATTTGCAGGGCCAGCTCTCTCCACGGGATGCAGGCTTGGCCGGCCTCTGGCTGGCATCCATCCAGTGAGGTCCAGCAGGGATGGAAGAGGGAGCCTGGCCCCAGAGCCCTCTCCTGGACTGTCCTGCTCCTCTCCCTGCTGCTGTTCCCAGGCTGGTCCCTCGGGATGTGGCTGAGCCCTGCCACACCCCAGGGGCTCCCCCCTTGGTGCCCTGCCCTAAGCCCAGGCACATCAATTTACAGTTCCCCACACCAGAGTGCTCACTCAGAGCACAGCCCTTGCAGAGGGCACAGCCATCGTTGGTTCCATCCTAAACCCCCCCAATCTGAGTGAAAACAGTGCCTGCCAGCACATCCTTTCTCCCTCCCCCCATTCTGCCAGGTCCTCAGAGGCCACAGCTCCTCCTGTACCTCCTACCAGACCATGGGGCTGCCACCAGCAGGGAGGCACCAGCAGTGTCCCATCACAGGCTCTGGAGTGTCAAACACGAGCTGGGCAGCAGCTCCTCCCTCACAGGTGACCCCCAGAGCCCAATGTCAGCACAGTGCTCCAGGCACAGCTCCACAAGAGCCCCTCAGCACCACAGTGACCCACACAATGTCATGCCTGCCTGGCCTCTCCCTGCTCTCAGTCCTCCTCACATCCAGGGGGTGGAACACTGTTCCATTTTTGCGGCTCTGTGATCCTGACATGCTTCCAGGAGATCCTGGGGCCCCACCAGCCTGGGACCAGCGAGGCCACCATGGCCTCTGGCCACTCCATCACTGGCAGCTCTGTGCTGGCCTGGCATGGGATTTTCAGCTGCTTGATTGTAGTAAATTCCTTTGAGTTTGTGGTTTGCTGTTGCTGCTCTCCTTTAATAACCTCTAATAGGTTTTTCTCCTTAAGATAAGACCTCAGTAGCAGCGGTTTGGCATCGTATCAACAGTATCAGGCATTCTCCTCTGCTGTAGGTACACTGAGATAAAGATTTCAGAGTCCTTTGAGCTATGGTGTAGACCTTTCCACAACAGTAAATGGTGATATTTCCATTCAGTAATGTATTTATATCTTCCCAGTGAGGTCAATAACAGAGTATCCCTTGAGCTGGGAAAAATGATGAGTGATGTCTAGTAATTACAGAGACCATAAGGCATCCGTGAATCTAATTTTGACATTAAAAATCATGACAAGCACCTCCATTGCCTGTTTTATTTGCTGGCTTGGACAGTGAGGTCCAGTGCTGTGCGGGGAAGGGATGTCTGCACACAGGGCACGTTTTGGGGCTGTTGGAATCTAAAGCAATTAACTGCTCTTGCCTCTCTCGCTTTCCTGGCATTGTGCCTGACCTTGCATACGATTCATCTTCCTCATTCCCGTTGGATGTTTGCAAGTCATCTTGCTTTGAGCAGCGTGGGCTGCAGTGGGGATTGGAATGTGTGGCACTGACATCCTTGTCCTAGTGCTCAGCCCGAGCCCACTGGCGCTGGGCTGGGGCTGCTCGTGGCAAACAGGCACCAAGAGCTCACTCTGCAGATGAATTGCATGGAACAACTCTCCAATGAGGTGCATTTTGCATTTCGAACGCCATCACTCCAAATGCCCAGCTGTCTGTGCCAGAGGAACTGATGGGAAAAAAATAAATTCATTCCCATTTTGTATAAATACCCTTGTTCATATTTCTATTCTAGAAATCCAACACTTTTCCACTGCAGCGAGACCTTCCCAAGCCAGGCTTTCCAAAGGCAGGGTGGAGGAAGCCAGCAAGAGCTCCAGTAGCTCCTGGAAGCCAGGCAACTCAATTTATGCCACTTGTTGGGAAATCTGGGTTAATATACCGAGATTTTGGCAAACAAAATGCAGGGCTTTTTTTTTCAAAGTCGTCACGTATTTCCAGATTTTTGTGATATTTTTCATACTTTCCCCTAAAAGTCATTAGAGATGTGACTCTGCTTTTGGAATGATGCAGAATCATAGAAAATAGGGCGGGGAGGGACCTCAAGTGTTGGCCCTGCCCCAGGGTAGGGTCAGCTGTCCATTAATCCCAGGAGATGTTTCTCCAAACTCTTCTTAAACACTTCTAATGACAGAAACTCCAGAGCCCTCCCCAGGCAAAACAATCCAGTGCTTAATTGTCCTTTCTCCTCCATGGCTGGAAATCGCCTTTTCTGCAGTTGCAGCACTAATTCCCATCCTGAAGCTCTGCAGCCTGAGCAGCGAATATTCCATCATTTGGATCGTTAGGGAGAACACTGACTTGTATTAGACTGAGGATGGATTCCTGCAGAAAGTCACTCAATCCATCCTTTTATTTGACAGCCAGTTATTGATTTCTCTTGTCTGGTTTCCAGCCATGTTTTGCACCTCTCCCACAGCAGTTGTGTGGAGACCTGCTCACCAACCTTGCTAAAAGGAATGTCATGGGAAACACAGCAAATTCCTAGCAAAGCCAAGGCATCCAGCATCACACAAGGAAATCAGATTGGCTTTTTCTTTTGGGAATGATATTTTTAAAAATTTTTATTAAGAAATATAATTTAGAAATTATATTTTTCTGGGACATGAGTTTTAAATAGTCAGATTAGAATGTTAATAACAATTCTCCAAGCCTCCTTCTTTCTCCCCTCTGTAAATACAGATTTTACCTTTGCCTCTGCCAATCTCCTGGAGCGCTGTAACAGCCCAGATGGCTTCTGCCCATTCCTTGACTAACCAAGGATAAAATTCTGGTTTTGGCCACTTCCAAAATGCTTTACTTATCTGCAACTGATCCTTAATGCCCTTCATAGTCCCTGCTGATTGCACACCATCTCATACCATAAGCTGCCTGGTTCCATCCCTTCCTGCTCACACCTTGGGAATGTGACCTGGATTTCAGTTCTTACAGAATTTTCTTCTCTCCCAAAGGTCAGTGATGGGCTGGAACTGAACAGACACAGCCCCAATTATAGCTTCTGTCCTGTTTCCACATATTTTGATGGTTCTATTTGCACACAAAAAGACTTGGTTCACCTCTAGTCCTTTGGATTTTAGGAAAAAAAATTCTTCCCCGAAAGGGCTGGCACAGCTGCCCAGGGCAGTGATGGAGTCCCAGCCCCAGAGCGATTCAAAAGCTGTGTGGATGTGACACTGAGGGACACAGTTTAGTGATGGCCTTGGCAGTGCTGGGGGCATGGTTGGACTCAATGATCCCAGAGACTTTTCCATCCTGAACATGATTAAACATAGATCAGCAGCCTCACAATGTGAAATATTCACTCATCTCCCCCAGTTTTCCAGTAGGTCCCACATCCCCTTGTTCTCTAGAGCTTGTGGCAAGCATGGCCACTCCTAACACAGAGCAAAACCATCTCCCTTTTCCTCTCTTTCTGTTTCTCTCTCTTCTGACACCATCCTAGGCACATCAATCACTTGGCTCAGCCAAAAGCTTCCCAACCATGCTATCAAAGAGCTCTCCTGGAGATCTCTTTGTCAGTGCTTGTCTGGCTGCTCCTTCAAAATCTCTATGCAGGTGGACTGGCAGCACTTCCCCAGTCCTACGGGGAAAGGTTAAACCTATAAAGGACTGGCCAAATCCAAGAGCACAGCCCCACAGTCCTCATTTCCTCAAACTCCTCTGCCTCAGGGATGCTGATCACAGTCCCAACACATGGATTTAGATTGTAACCTCCTTTTTTCACTCCTTGCCAGGCAAAAAATGATGGAAGCAGCTCAGTTGCTGTGGTCTGTCCTCAGCCATGTCAGTCAAACCTACAAATCACTGTCAAACCCTTTTCCCTCACGGGTTGGTCACATTGACACGTGCAGAAGATATTAATTCCAAGCAGCTCATCATCCATTTCAGTCAGGAGAGATCCTGACAGCGTTTGCTACGGGAGGTCCATGGCTGTGACAGGATTTTGCTGGGTGAGCTCAGGATAAGAGCCCCCAGGATGGGGAGAGAAGGGGGAACAGCTGAAATCCGAGGGCTCGGTGCAGCTGCACATGGAATCCAGCACGTCCAGGGGACAGGGACAGCTGGGACGTGGCACCAGGAGTGTGTATCAGAGCTGGCAACATGACAAACAAGTAAAGGACACTTTTTTATGGCACATATCATTCTTTTTAATAAGCATTTTTTTCATAATTGCATCTGTTCCCCAAAGGATTTACTGTGGATTAGGAATCCCATGCGAACATGGAGAAGCAGACTGTGATTAATTATGCTCAGCTTGCTCAAGGTGTGCTGTGGGTAGACACACAGAGGATGAACATGAAAAAAAAATGCAAAACAAAGTAACTGGGCTGTTTTTTTCCACAATGAAGCTCTAACAAGGGGGAAAGCCTTGAAAATTGCAGCGTTCCCATGCAGTTTGGATAACTGTGCAGGCTTCCCAGCCTGCAGCACCCAAAACCTCCTGGCTGGAACAGAGCAGCCAGGTTCAAGAATACTGCTCCCTGCTTAAACCCTTTTAAAAACAAAAACTTAAACCTGCTTAAAGCTTTTGAGTGCTCTGCTGGAGCTGGGCTTGGATGAGGGACACAGGAACGAGAAATATGGAAAAGTTGAGACCTGACTGCCAGGAAACAGCCCAGGAAGATGGCCCTGCTGCACAGTGGGGATCGTCACCAAGAGCCCCTGGAAGCCAGGGGACAGTGAAAACCTGCTTAGCCCGAGAAGGGAGCAGAGAAAGGAGCAGGATGAGCTCCCCAAGCCCCTGTCTCTGTTGTGCAGGACCCAGTCCTGCCTGCCCGGCACGGAGCAGCTGCAGGGCGGGCTCTGGTCGGTAGTGGCTCGGTCCCCGTGGGCACCTCTGCCAGCTAATCAATAAACCATTTTTCTACTCAATCCAGAGCCATTTGTCACCCACACACTGACAAATCCCCTGCTCCTCAGGAGATGGTGCCCCTGTCACCAGGAAGAGCCAGAGAGAACCAGGATTTCTGAGGTCTGTGTCCTGCTTGTGGCCTCACCCTCCTCCTTTGGGCAGCACTCACTTCCCTCCCTCTCCTTCCCACATTCCCAGAATAGATGCCACAGGAATATTTTAGCAGGAAACAGGGGGGATCCCCTCCTTCAAGGGGGCACCTCTGTATAAAACCAGGTCCTGAGAGTTCTGAACCATTGTGCAGTTACCACCACGTGGAGAAGGAGCTGTGAACAGTTCTGCCACCACCACCATGCTGAGGTCCATGGAAGCCCAGAAATACCTTCCACCTGCCCTGCAGAGCCCCCTTAGCTGGGCTGGAACACCCACCTGTGTCCCCCAGCTGAGCCCAGAGTATCTGTGGGCACATGGCAATGCCCAAATGACAAGCTGATGGTCATCAGTTGGGCATGGGCAGATCTCTGCTCTTTGGGGAGAAGGATGCTGGTCTTCATGGCTTCCTAATCTTGAAAAAATGGCACAGTTTTTTCTAAAACTGCTCCAATTTTGTTTTCTGAGCACTGCTGAGGCTGTTTTATGCATTCCAGGTGTCCTCTCCTCTGAGTGGAATACTCTGCCCTGAATGGCATGGGATAAAACAGCACACAGAGATCAACAAAAGGGTTAAACACAGAGCTGGAGTTCAAAAGCTATTTGATCCAAGCAAGAACATAATTTCAGGATGGGGAATTTCTCCCTCTAATAAATATATATGGCAAGGAAAAGCTGCTGCCAGTAGAATTACTCATAATGTTATAAATGAAAATGGATTTGGGGATGCTGGGTTTTTGCAGAGCAAGAAAGACTTTTAGACCATTAAACAAGAGACATTCATATTTTATTTCCATGCACACAGCAAAAAACAAGGATCTCAGATCTCTTGGATCTGAATGCTCAAGAAGTGGGCACAGTGGTTGGTTTGAGCATCAGAAGACACAGCTATACATTAAATAAAATTCAAGAAAATGAAGAAAAAGAGAGAGACCCTCACTCCCTCGCTGTTGCATTTCACATGGGATCATTTGTCAGTGCTCAGCTGGGACACACCTTTGTGAGAGGCTGAAGTGGCTGGGAGATGGTGCCCATGTTGTGTCCAAGGCACAAAAGATTGCAATTATTGCTGATAAATAACTACAGTTAATAGCAAGTGCATGCTGGTTGCCCCACTGATTTTCAAGCATGGAGAACCAGTGCTCACTCAGGCTAAGAACCCAGAGACACCATCAGGCAGGTAGAAAAGACAAAAATGGAAATGAAAAACCAGGAGGAGCCCTTTTAGCCCTGGAAGGGTGGCCCTGGGCTGGGCAGGGTGGCCTGGGGGCAGCAGGACAGGCAGTGCTGGAAGGACGGAGGCCTGGATGCTGCTTGCAAGATCTGTCAGCCAGGCTCTGAATTCCAGCAGAAAAAGAAAAGCAGAAAAAAGAAAGAGCAAGGCAAACAGTTTAAATGAGCCCAGGAGGCACATCTGAGCTTCAGAGCAGGCAAGGGGACAGGCATTCCAGAGACTGCATTGCAAACACTGAGCAATAAAACCATGTAAAAACTCCCCGGGTCCCGTGTAAGCTCCGGGTGTGAGAGCAGGGAGGAGGTGGCTGCCGGCCAAAATGTTCTGCACCGAGCTCCCACACAGCAATGCCCCCAGGGGACAGCTGGACTGGCTGCTGGCAGTGCCACTGGAGGGGAAGCAGGATCACACCAGGAGAGGGACCAGACCATTGCCATCCATGATTTGGAGCTGGAGAAGTTGCTGGGGGCATGCAGAGGTGAAACTCTGCTGGTGAGCACGGTGGGGTCCAAAATTCTCCCCTTGCCCAGAAGAGCTGGCTTTGCCACAGGCTTTGGCAACAATGGGCACCAGAGAGACAGGAGGGGCTGGGAGAGGCAGGAGGGAGCTGGGAGAGGCAGGAGGGAGCTGGGAGAGGCAGGAGGGAGCTGGGAGAGGCAGGAGGGAGCTGGGAGAGGCAGGAGGGAGCTGGGAGAGGCAGGAGGGAGCTGGGAGAGGCAGGAGGGAGCTGGGAGAGGCAGGAGGGAGCTGGGAGAGGCAGGAGGGAGCTGGGAGAGGCAGGAGGGAGCTGGGAGAGGCAGGAGGGAGCTGGGAGAGGCAGGAGGGAGCTGGGAGAGGCAGGAGGGAGCTGGGAGAGGCAGGAGGGAGCTGGGAGAGGCAGGAGGGAGCTGGGAGAAACAGTAGCAGGGGTGGCTCCATTCTTGTCTCACTGCAGTGACAGCAGCTCTGGACCAAGGCAGTGGGAGACAGGGTGGGGCTGAAGTGGTCTGGGACCCTTCCAGCCACCACAGGAGATATGGAAAAGCCCAGGAAGGATTCAGGGTGCATGGCTTCGTGGGTAGGACCAGTCTGAGCTCCTCTGAAGCATTTTCCCAAATTAATGCTTTCTGAACGTGAAACATCATTTAGAAAAGCACCCAATGTTCATTTTAAAATCACAGGTGAAGGGGAATCCATCAGGAGCCCTGGCAAACAGCTCCAATTGCCGATCACCCATTCTGTTCCCCTGGATTTGTCTAACTTCACCTTTCAACCACCAGATCTTTGCACGCTAAATTGAAAAGCCCTCTGTCAACAATTTGCATCCTTTAACCTTCCCCTGGAGAGCTGCAGTCACTGCAGCGTGAGGAGCTTGCTTTAACCTTGGAACTGCCTCTGAAATGACAACACAAAGAAACTCAGCAAAAGTTAAGGAGGACAAGCAGGAGATTTGGGCCTTAATGAAAAAAACAAATACTAAAAACTGATGTGGAAAAAGGCTTTCTGAAAGAAACCTTTGCTTGGACACGAAGCCTGAGGACACGATGCAGACACCAACAGCTCCTGGATGTGGTACAGAACAGGGATCCTGACAGGGAAGATGTCCTTCCTTTCCACCCCAAAATGTTGTGGAAGGCATTCAGGAAACCAGGAGGTTTCTAAAATGTTGAAAACAAGACAGGGTGTGAACCCCTGATGGAGGTGAGGCTGACACCATCCCCATGGGCCTTTCTGCCCTGGCAGAGCTGTTCAGAGGTTTCCCTCACTCCATCTCCATTTGCTAAATCAAGGCAAAACAACTCAAAGCCAAAACTCAGTTTCTGCCAGGCACTGCCTTCCCTGTGAGTCTGGGTCCAGGCAATGCTCCCCACCCCTCCCTGTCCCTGGCACCCCGATGGGGACAGGCATTGCTGGCCATCCACTCTCTGACAACGTGTCCCTCTGCCCTTGAAGGACCTTTTGTGGGGTTTCAGCTCCTGAGGGCTGCAGATGACCCAAAGAGGCTGGGTTGGCCCCTCTGCTGAGGCTCTGAGTTTGGCTGGTGGCACAGCAGGCTCCTGGGGCTGGTGGTGGCTGCAGGGACCCAGGCACATCCCTCTGGAATGCAGTTGCTCTGGGAATGACAGTGCAGCACAGCCCATGCAGGGCTTCGTTTGCTGCTCTCTCTGCTGCTCAGCTTGGCCCAAGCTGGCTCTGAGTCCCTTCTGTGCTCACCACGCTGGGCTGGACCCCGTGGGCAGCAGTGATGTGGTGCTGGGGCTCACTGGTGACTCCCAGCCCATGCCCAGCTGAGCTGTTCACAACAAGGTGACCACTGAGGTCCCCGTTCTCCCTTGCTTGTCCCTTGGCACTTCCAGGAAGCTGCTGGGCTGTTTTCCAGGTAGGTCTGCCCCAACCCTGAGTCATGTCTCTGCAGGCAGCCTGTGCTGCTGCTTTTTGGGGACGGTTTGTGTTGTTCACCACCAGCTCCTCGTTTCCATGACGATGACAAACACAGGCTGACATCAGGACGGGCCCAGCAGGGTGGCAGCATCTGCCAGCACCCTGTAGGTGTTCCCTTCCCTCGTTTGGGATGAGCACCACCCGTGGGAGGGATGCAGCAGGTGCCACCCTGCTTCTGCACTGGAACTGATCTGAAAAGATCCTAAACTACAGGAGAGGTCCCAGCCCCAGCCCTCTGCCATCCCAAAACACAAGTGCTGCACAGGTATCATGACCGTATTGCAAATGTTTGTACAACACCTTCCAGGCCACAGAGGCAGAGAGCACACCAGGATGGAGCCAGGCAAACCAGCATGTGCAGCTATTGGACCAGGAGGTTAAATGGAGAAGGAAAAGCAAAATGCTCCTGTTTCAGCTCAAGGGGCAGCCCTTGCAGCACCAGCCCTGCATGCCCAGGCAGCCCTGAGTCCCCAAATACCTGCCACAGAGCCCAGGTGGGGCTGAGAGAGAGCTCAGGTGCCAGGTAGATGAACCAGGAAGGAAGGGGTTCCCTTTTGGTACCTTTATTAGGTAGGAAATGAGATTTACAATCTCCCACCCCATGCAGAGCTCCCCATGCCTGGTACCTCACTCCCTACCAACCTCACCATGTCCTCTTTGCCAGAAATTCTGGGATATGAGCTCCATGTAGGCACCAGGGTGGGTGTTGGCCTCAGGCAGAGATGTTTGAAGAATGGGAAAAGAGGCACTGCCTTGGTGAAGCTGCCACAGCAGCTCCAGGACACCCCAAAACCCCGTGAGCCTGTGCAGAGCTTTCTGCCAAGGCTGTCATCTCAGCCTTGAAGGCATCCCCAGGGGAGGAGGCTCTGGGGACCAGCAGCACTCCCTGTGCTGGAGGATGTGCCTCAGCTGCTGCTGGTCCTGCCCAGCAGGACTGTCCCTGGCTGGGGACAGGACGCTCAGGGACCCTCAGGAGATGTGCCAGGGAGGCACTGACTTGTTGGACCGAGGCTGGGAGAGCAGCACACGGTGGCTGTCACCCAGCTGCAGCTGAGGGTGACAGCCAGGCCTGCCAGGAAGGTTTTACAATGCAAACCTGGGTGGCTGCTGTTGGATGCAGAGGCTGGAGAAGCCCTGCCACAATGGCTGAACTCCCCAGTGCTGCCAGTTCAGCCACTGTGCTGGGAAGGACCAACATTCCTGTGGAAATTGCTTAACCAGAGAAGCCAAGTGATGATGAGTGGCACTGGGGGGACAAGGCCACGCAAGCAGCTCAGTGGCAGGTCCTGTCACAGCCCCAAGGCTCTGCCCTCATCCCTGGAGGGGATGTTCTGCCCTGGGCATTTCCACTGCTCCACTCAAGCTGCTCCACTCCCCTCTTCCCCAGGCTGCCCGTGGGCAGGGGATGCCTGTGTGGAATGACCCCAAGCAAACCATGGTTTGGGTTCTCTGGGGCTCCATCCCCCACTGCCACACTGGGATTGCCCTTTGGGGGAGCTCTGTGGTGCCCTGGCTGTGCTTTCTGCTGCACTGAGTCACTGCCAGCCTGGTTGTTCATTCCCATTAGGGCTGATGTGAACACTGGTGTGATATTTTCCACGGTGATTTCAGACTGTTTACTGCTCCGTGTTCCCATGGTGATTAATGCAGTGCCACTCCATGCAACAGTCCTATTAAACACCCACACACAGGGCTGTTTCCACTGGGGATGAGCTCCCCACGCCCTCAGGAGCCTGTGCCCAGCTCCCTTTGCTGCAGCTTTTCCCTGTGCCCCGTGCTCATCCACACCCCCTCTGACTGATCCCCTGCCCCTGGAGAGACACACAGCCCCTGCTGGAGGCACTTGTTTTACTTTGCCATCACTTGACATCCACAGGGAGTTTCCCCCAAATCCCTGGAGCACTCAGGGACTGGGGGGGAGGGTGAACACCAGGTCAGAGCCACCTCTCTGTGCTGATCCTCACTGGTGAGAGGAGCTGAGATGCTCATACTCCTCAGGCCAGCAGCAAGCAGCACCTTCAACCTGCTGTTCCAAACCCACCTTGGCACTGTGAAACACCTGGTGCAGCCCCAGGGTGGCCATGGGTGGGCCTGGTGCAGGCCTGGCTGTGGGGCTGCTCCCTGGGATGCTGCACTCCCGGCTCTGCCTCACTGTACACCAGCCAGTTCCCTGCCATGGCACACACACAGCATTTTAGGATCAATTTCCCCCCAGCAGCCCTGATTTAGTATTTCTGAGGCTGCTGCTGCTCCCTGCTCCCAGTGCTGGGTGGCTCCTGGGGGATGAGGAGGAAGGAGGGGCTGCACACAGCAGACAGGATTGCCCTGGAACAAGCCAGGGCAGCTCCTCACCTCCCTTTCCCAGCCTGAATACACAGAGCTTCCAGCCCCTGGGGCAATGGTTCTCAAGGGCTCACAGGAGCAGCCCAGGGGAATTGTCACTGTGGGGATCACCCACCCACAGCAGGGTTTTCCTATGAGGGACTGAGCCAGGAGAACAAAACCATCTTTTTGCCCAGGAAAGCAGCCTCTCCATGAGCATTCCCCAAGCGAGCACAGAGGGCACTCTGCCCTGCTTCCCCTTCTCCCCATGCCTCTCAACCACTCCCAGTTTCAAGCAGGGCACCCACAGCCCTGCCAGGCTCTGCAGAGATGCCTGGGGCAGTGCAGGAGCAGCAGCAGATCTGTTTTCCAACCTCTGGGAGATCTCCTGCAAGACCTGTCTGTGCAGGAGGCCTGACCATGACAGTGGGTGCTGCTGCCCACTCTGGGTTTTGGGAACACACCAAGGGAGCTGCTGCTCTTCCTTCTGCAGCCTGGACTTGCTCCCACCTTGGCAAACTCTGAGCATCCACATCTACACACCTAAAAGAGGGGATTTTTTACAACAGATGTGAAACCCAGCTGCACAGCACCCGGGAGATGTGGCACAGCTGAGCCCTGCCATCCTGGAGGGACAGCAAAGGCCATGGAATCATGGAATCCTTCAGGTTAGAAAAGAACTTTTTGATAATCAAGTCCAACCATAAGCCCAGCACTGCCAAGCCCACCCCTCACCCATGTCCCTGAGGCCATGTCCACCTCCTGTGCCTGCCCTGGCCAGGCAGAGGTGAACCCTTGCTCAGAGGATGAGCTCCTTTCTGCAGGCTGATCCCTGGCACCCTCCCTGGCACAGCTGGCTAGGGCACAGCCCTCCCTGGGAATGCTGGCCCCTGGCAAACCCCCCAGCCTCCTGAATATTAATGTGCATCCCAAGGAGACATCTATTTCATCTCCAACTATTGTGTTTTTCTGACATATTTATGAGTCCTCTGTCTCGTTAATCTGGTGAGCATTCCTGAGACTCCCCTTTCATGCTAGAACAGCTAAGGGCAAAAGCCTCTATTTATCTACTCAGTGTCAAAGAACTTCCTCAGGAGTCAATTGGATGAAAGGTTTTCACCTTTTAAAATCCTTAATCGAGGCTTTCCAGCAATATGTCTGGTGTGTTTTAGGTAAAAGTCAACTTTCTCTTTATGGCACACCTGGGGTTCAGTTCTTTTATCGCCCTGACAAAATAACATTCCCCTCCTCTCCCAGTGCCTGCCTTTCTTCCCCAGCCCACATCACCCTCACAACATTCCAGCTGAATAGGGATCTGTCATGGTAACAGCCTTCTGGGAGAGCCTTTCAAATAAAAACCCAAAACAGAGCACACCACAAAAGAAGCCTGGAGTGGCTTCATGCTCAAATCCCCTTGGCAGCACTGACGTGGGTGCTCTGCCCTCAGAGGCCTTTCCTGACCTCCCTCGGGCTGGCACCCTCCATGCTCTGCCAAAGCCAAGGCTTCACCAAGTCCTTGGGCTGGTTTGGGGTGGGAGTGCTGCTCCAGGAGCGCAGAGGAGGAGGATGGGCACCCTTCTCCCATCTGGACCAGGGCAGAGCTGGGTGACCACGGCAGGCCCTGCCCACAGCGCTGGGCACAGGTCTGGCTGTGTTATTGATGGAACCAGCCTTGCCCATCCATAATTCTCCATGCCAGCCCAGCCAAGTGCTCCTTCCCAGGGCCCTATAAATAATAATAACTGCTGAGGTCTGGGCTGATTCCCCATGTGAGGCTCCTTTCCATTAAAGCACTCTCTAGTAATTGCTTTTCATTTACCTTTTTTCAGGGGTCTTCTTAGCATTGTATCTAAATCAATATTGTAGTTAAAACAAAAATATTTCACAAAAGCCACAGAGCAGTAAAAACAAGGAAGCAATTACAGGAAACCTTTGAGCATTAGCACTGAAAAGGAAATAAAAGAATAAAAGCTTTCAAACACCCATTTGAAACATTTACAAAAACATTTCAGTGCAGTAAATGAGTTTTTGGAGTGTTCCCTTCTGAGTGGGCCACAGAGTTTGTGTTTCACAGTTTCAGTGCACGCTGGGCTGAAGCACATCAGGCACTGAGCACTGCTCCTGGGACAGGGACAGCACCCAGGGAATGGCTGGAGCTGGGCCAGGGCAGGCTCAGGCTGGATTTTGGGAGAAGTTTCTTTCCCCAGAAGGTGCTGGGCACTGCCCAGGCTCCCCAGGGAATGGGCACAGCCCCGAGGCTGCCAGAGCTGCAGGAGAGTTTGGACACTGCTCCAGGGATGCACAGGAGGGATTGTTGGGAGGTCTGGGCAGGGCCAGGAGCTGGATTTCAATGATCCTTGTGGGTCCCTTCCAGCTCAGGATATTCCATGATGCTGTGATTGTTTCTCCCTTGTTTCTGTTCTCACTGTCTCCCTCCACACACACCCATGCACAGGTGTGTCCATATGCAGAGTTTTGGGCTCACACCTTCTTTCAGCAAGACTCAGACTGAGCCCAGCCACATCCCCTGCATCATTTACCTGTTTGTCTGTCACCTCAGCCCAGACCCAAGAGCCCACACCAGCCATCCCTGGTATCACCCACCTGCAGTGTGACTCCAGCTCCACAGCCAGCCTCAGTCAGAGCCTCAGCACCACGTTCCCCTCCTGACACATCACAAAGACCCAAATCAAGGCGAGTGCCTCTCGGTGAAGCCCTACCCAATTATCTGATCAAGCAAAGAGAGGGAGCAAACACACAGAGAACAGATGGGGCTGGTGATGGCTTGAGAAGTCAGTCTGTTTGTCTACTAATTATTTAATGTATGAGACAATTTCAATACTTAACCCCCTTGATCCTGGGAGTTGCTTTGCTGTTAAGTATGGGAGTCAGGCACCGCGCCGCTCATTAGCATTGAGCACCCGGAGCCCGGGATTAGCCGGCGTTGAAGTTTGGAATTAAAAATGAACAGGACTCAGACAGCGTATTCATCATCCTGGAGGAAGATGTCAGCTTTGGCTATCCCAGCCATCATCATAATTGCCAGCAATCTCCAGCCATAAGTGCACATCCAGCAGTGTGGGGCTCCTCCTGCCCCAGAGGTTGGCTCTGCTGCCTGCCCCTTCCCTGGACAAGGTCTTGGCTGTTTCAGGGAACTCCTGGTGCAGATGGCACCCCTTCCCTGGACAAGGTCATGGCTGTTTCAGGGAACTCCTGCTGCAGATGGCACCCTGATGCACAGCACTGCTGGCCATGGGCAGGACCCCGATGTGTCCTGCACAGACGGTCACAGACAATGTGTGCCCAGACAGGCATGGAGAGAAAGGAAGAGAAAGCTGTTGGCTGCACAGGTGATTCACAGGATCATGGAAGGTTCAAAAAGCCCTCTAGGGCCTTCATGTCCAACTATTCCCCCAGCACTGCCTGGTCACCACTAAACCACATCCCCAGGTGCCATATCCACTCAGGAGCAGCCTGTTCAATGCCTGATCACCCTTTCGGTGAAAAAAATGTTCCCAATATCCAATCCAGATCTCACCCAGTGCAACCCAACGTTAACCAGCGTGTCTGACAAGCCCACTCACAGGGGACAGAGGTCTCAGGTTCAGTAACAGCACGGTCTGAGACCAGGGGATAAGCAGGACACGCTGGAAGTTAGAGCTGCTCCCTCCGAAGGAAGCAGCCGCGTTGGGGATTGTGCCGTCCCGCAGCCCGGCCCCTTTCTCTGCTCCTTCTCCGTGGTCCAGAGCTGTCTCCCCATCCCTCTAACAGGCACCGGTTTGGCCACAAATCCTTCTCCGGCAGCTCGCAGCTGGGAAGAGGCGGCATCCCCTCCCGGCGGCATCCCCTCCCGGCGGCATCCCCTCCCGGCGGCATCCCCTCCCGGCGGCATCCTTCCCTGCCCGGAGCTCGGCAGTAGCGCGGGGGGGGGCTGCTTTTATGATGCCCCATAATTTCTGAGTGGCCTAGTGCTAATTCTCCCCCTTCACTTTACAGCCAGGGGTCACGTAGATCTCCAGTTCGGTGTTTATCAGCTGCCTGCACGGGCAGCTCTGCAGCCTGCAATGGCAGCAGGGTGTGCTGGGCACCACGGGGCGGGATCCAGCACCCCTGCTGCAGCCAGGGCACAGGCTGGGAACCGCAACACGAACGTGGCGTGCTGGGAGTCAGGGCAGGCACACAGACATCCCAGGAATTCCTTCCCATCTCCCTGCCTCTCGGAGCAGACCTGCTGACAATGCCATTGAAGCATCTCGGGCTCTTGTATCCCAGCTGAATTCCCTGCTCCTGGCGTCAAGGGATGGCCAAACCACATCTTGGATTGAAACAAAGAATGTTTCTGCTGTGTGTAGAGGCTGCTGGAACCACCGGCCCAGCTCCCATCTCCCCACACCCAGATGAGCAGAAGGGTGGGAAGGCAGCACCACCTCACCCTGCACAGCAGGGCTGGGGCAGCTTCGCTCCCCGCAGTGCCCAGAGGGTCCCAGCTCTCCCTGGGTCTGAAGGCACAGATTAGGCTCCTGTATGGCAGCATGTATGAAACAATGAGTTCCCTTCTCTGTTTTATTAAAGTCAGCATGCAGTTTTTATGAGAAGAGATAATTGCAGAAGAAAAGGTCACTGTTATCTGCGCGGTGCTGTCAGGGATTGCCAGAGCTGTTTATTGCATCGTGCCTCGGCTGGTCCAAACCCAGCAGCCCAGGGACCAGCTCAGGGCTGCTGTGGGCACAGACACTGCCCGGGACTCTGCTCACCCTCCTCACCAGTGTTCTACCCCTGCAGTTCCCAAAGACATCCTGCCAGAGCAACATTGCAGTGTCCTGAGTTGTCTTTGCCAAGGGGAGGGGTGAGACCCTCCTGACAGTTCTCGGCTGGTGCCCACTGGGGGCTTTTTGATCATCTTGTTCTAACTTTAGCAGCTAAATGAAAAACAAAAATCTCATTTCTTGGATTTATGACCCCCAAACTCGGTGGGGTCCCCAGCAAAGCTTGCTAGAAGGGAAGGAAAGAGTGACAGAGTGTCTTGTTGTGCCTTGGAAGTTGTCAGCGAGGGCACCTCAGCTCGATGGGTCTGAGACAGCGAAGGGTCACAGTGGAGCCCACTCAGGGCAGCCTGGTGTCCACCCTGAGCCTCAACACGGACTGGGACAGGGCAGGCTTGTGGGGGCTGTCTCCCCATTCAGCACAAGGATCTGTCACCACTGCCCTGCAGCAGCTGCTGTCTGCCAAGAGCTGGGGACTTCATCCCCACTGCTGTGACCCCACAGCCAGCCCTGCAGACACCCATGTCACAGCTCTGCATCTCCCAGGGCTGCAGCAGGGGAAACCATTCCCAGCACAACATGGGGGCACTTCTGGGAGAGAACTGCTCCTGTAGCCAGAGCTGGTGGGGCACCACGTTCATGGGGGGAGGCAGCGATGCCAAGAGCCCATCCTCATCCCAAGAGCATCCGAATCCTGAAGTCAGGGTGACTGATCCTTCTTCCCATGCTCCTGGGCTCCAGCTGTCCTTGCCCGTGTGTCCCACATGTCCCAGGTGTCCCATGGGCTGTGTCACTCCACAGCAGCCTTTGCTGCTTTCCCAGAAAGGGGTGGCTTTGTGCACAGGAGCAAGGCTCATGGTTTGGGTACCACGGCAGGGGAAAGGGAGGGAAGGGCTGCACGTGTCCCCTGCTCCTGGCAGCATCTCTCACCCCTCCTTGCCCACACGTCCCCAGTGTCCCACAGATGCTGTCCCCAGCCCCATAGGTGCTGTCCCCAGTCCCTCAGATGTCAATGCCATGGGGTGAGAAGGTGCTTCCATGGAGATGCTGTGCAGCAGGTGATGTCCCACAGCTCCCTCCTGGGGCAGTACCCTCACTCAGTGACATTTTTGGGGCCACCTGTGGGCTCTTGGGAGACAACAAGCAATCTCAGCTGTCACCCACCAGCCAAGTCCTCCAGAGAGGGCAATTTTGGGCACCTTTCCTGCCTTTCCCATGGGATCTCGTCCTGGTGTGATGCAGTAAGGAGCACTTGTTCTTTCCTGACCGTGCTTTTCTCCTGCAGCTCAGTGGGGATTCACTGGGGATTCAGTGGGGATTCTGGGGATTCGTGCTAGCACCTCTCTTCCCTCTCTCCCTCCCCATCTCTGGCTGTTCCCCTTTCCTGCCTCCCCATGCAGGGCTGCAGCCCAGTCCTGAGTGCTGGCTGGTGGAGGGAGGCTCTTCCCTCAGCCCTGTCTCCCCTGCACGCTCCCTCTTCTCCTGCGAGCCGGCAGCACAGGCTGCAGGCAGGTGAAAATTGATTTGCAGTGAACTGGTGCCCTGCCAAGCCTGACTCATCCATTCACTGCACACACATCCCCCCGTGCTCAGGAACCTTCCTGCTCTGAGCCCGGAGCTCCAGCAGGGCTGCGGGAACGCTGCCCCCACCCCCGGCCACGCTGCAGGGCTGGCGAGGAGTCACAGCGGGAGCCACACGGCACCGGGGCAACATTTGGAACCAGAACCCAACAAGCAAGAGAAGAGAGCTGGAGGGAGGGAAAGGTGATCAACAGATCCACACCACAGAAAGGTGGAAAGCTGCAGCCATGGGAGCTCATGCTCCAGCTCCCAGTATGTGGGATTGAACAGCACTGGGACTGCCACTGATGGATGTGGCATTGCTGGAAGTCACCAAGTGGCAGCCCTGAGTTTATCACAGAATGGTTTGGGTTGGAAGGGACCTTAAAGCCCATCCCATCCCCTGCCATGGGCAGGGACACCTTCCACTATCCCAGGCTGCTCCCAGCCCTGTCCAACCTGGCCTTGGGCACTGCCAGGGATCCAGGGGCAGCCACAGCTGCTCTGGGCACCCTGTGCCAGGGCCTGCCCACCCTCCCAGGGAACAATTCCTTCCCAAAATCCCATCCATCCCTGCCCTCTGGCAGTGGAAGCCATTCCCTGTGTCCTGTCCCTCCATGCCTTGTCCCCAGACCCTCTCCAGCTCTCCTGGAGCCCCTTTAAGCACTGGAAGAGCTCTGAGGTCTCCCTGGAGATTGATCCCAACATTCCTGCCCATCCATTCCTACCTGCTGACCACTCCTCCTCCAGAGCCACACTCACCCTCGAGCTCAGCTGGGGACACCCCAAATCCAGTGGACATTAAAGCACTCTCAGAGCCAGCATGAGGGTGCAAGATCCCCTGTGCTTTCACTCAGAGCATCCCTTGGCTGTGAGGGTGGGACCTGGAGTCCAGAAACTGGATAGGATGAGACTCAAGGACAGGATGGAGAATGATGCTCTGGAGGGAGGCAAGAGCTGGGAACTCAATAATCCATCATGGAACAGCTCCTCCAACCCACTTGGAGGATGGAGCAGCCCCATCCCCATTCCCTGGCTCTCCATCAGTGCAGACCAGCTCTATTTCATGTGAATCTTAGATAATTAATGTAAAGCAAAAAAATGTGCTTCTGATTAGTTAATATACCCACACTGCTCTGAAAAAAAAAAAAAAATACAGTCCCTCAACAGGCCTGTTCCAAATAATAATTCAAGTTCTTTTGAAAGCAGGTCAGCAGCGCTGAGTAATAAGTTCATTATAATCTAATAAAGTTCATTAGTCCTTGAGAAGTCTAAAATGCTAGAGCAGTACAACCAACAAAATCATCCTCTGGCAGGATCATTTCTGGAGGGGGAAAAAAGGATTTGAGATAAAAAGAAGTAAAAATAGGCAGGAAGAATTTCAACGAGAAGACATTGCTGGGAGAATTGGAAACACCTGAAGTGCATCCAAAGAGCTGCAATAAAAGTGCTGGGCCTCACACATGAAAGGTAAAAGCAGCTATTAATAGCGGGGCAGCCGGGATGGCAGCGCTTGGCCGTGGCTGCACAGGCACGGGCAAAGAAAAATCCCTGCACAAGTGATAATAAAAGCCCTTAATTCAATGTCAGCGGGGGCCGGGTTTGAAGAAAAAATAGGAGGAGAGGCGTGATTCAGCTGCCAGCCACACGGGGACATCTGCATGCAGGTCCCTGCGTGCACATATCGCTCCTGCAAAGTCAACAGGAGGAATGAAGGAAAGCAAACAAATATCTGGGAGCCTCCGTCGCGGCCAGCCCGGCTCTCAGCCGGCAATACCTTGGGCACGTGGCACCTGTGGGGAGTCATCCCGTGGATGTGCCCTCAGGACGGGACCTGCAGGTGTCTGGGCTTTGGGGAAGCTCCTCTGCAGGGAAATGACCCCACAGGAAAGCAGGAAATGACAGTGCCAGGGGCAGAGAGGCCGTGGGCACTGTGGGGTCACACCAGCACAGCTGCTGTGTAAGTGTGGTTTGTTGTCCTGCTTTTCCTGCAGCCAGATTAAGTAGGGAACAGGGATTGTGCTGGAAATCTGATTTCTTGCCCAGCTGGGAAACAGCTCTGAGGCAGCTCCCTGGAGGGCAGGGGTGCTGGGACAGGCAGAGCCAACGGAGCCACTGCAAAGGACAGGGGCAGCACGGGCTACTCACAGCCCAGGCAGGCATCCCGCTGGATCTGCAGGAATAAATCCCCACTAATGAGAGCCAGGGACACTGCAGACACAAATAAGAGGGCCAGGAGGATGTGTCCTTTACTGCAGGTTTTGTGGTTGGTCCACTGGGCCTTTGCGCTCTGCAGAAAAATTACTGGTTTGTCCGAATTTCGACATTTCAGCAGAGGAGACTGGGGAGTGATGTCCCCCACGGATGCAGAGAGGGCACCGAGGGCAGAGGCCTGTCCTGGGCGGCAGTGCCCCAGTGCCCAAATGTTTCCTAAAGCCTTCCTGGGTGTATGGAGCCCCTGGGGAAGAGGCTGCTGCTGCTGCCACCCTGTGAGGAGGGGGAACAGGGGCTCTCCAGGCTGCAAGGATGCTGCTCCTTCCCCTGTTCTGCCTTGTTCTGGACTTTTTCCTCAGGGAAACAAGATCAGACATTGAGAAGAAGAACAGCACCAATTTCTCCAGCATATATTGGCTAATTTTTTTCTTTCCGCCCCCAAAATGACAGCTATTGCTGCCCTCAAGGCCACCCGGACTGTGGCCAAACAAGGTTATGAAAGCTCACACTGCTTGAAGGGAACAGGGATAAGGGGATGGTGTTAAAACAAATACTTGAGACTTCATGTTTCAAGCCCTTAAAATGTTTTTCCTTCTTTTTCTAGTGGAAGGCCAGCACACCTTAAAGAAATAATTGTTTGTGATTATGGACAGCTTTTCATTGGTGTTGAACATGACCCATGGGTTCATCCCTCACCTGCTGCCACAACTGTGGGACATGAGGTGCTCCTGGTCCCCAGCACAAGCCAAGAACTGATAAAAAGCCATGATTCCAGCAGTGAGCCTGGCTCTGTCAGCAGGAAAATCCAACCAACACCCACAGGGCAGCAGCACCAGGACGCACTGGCACCTCCTGGGCAGGACGGAGCTGCTGCGGCGTGACGAGCAACAAGATTCCCAGGGCTGGGACAGGTACAGTCCAATGTCGTGCCCAAACAGCTGGTCTGAGCCTTAATAAACACAACCCCTCAGAACAGCTGACACCTGGACTTATTGAAGAGCTGGTGTGAGTGCAGGCAGAGCCTCGTGCAGCACTAGTGCCTGGGGATGCTGAGGCACTGAGAAAAGCCTCAGCTTTTACAGGGAGTGTCAGGAGGTGATTTATGGCCAGAGCCAGGCAGGAGGACTGGCCAGAGACAGCCCCTCTTGCTGTGCAGCTACAGCTCTGTACTGCACCAGGCTGCCCTTGCTGTGCACTGAAGGGCAGAGGGAATGAGGAGCTGTGCCCCATTTTCCTGACATTGTCCATCTCTCCCATCGCCCAAGGCCACAGCAGCCCCACAAACACCTGGAACGGGGAGGAGAGTCCTGCACCCACCCTGGGCACACCCTGGCTCACAGCTGCACAAATACCAACTCCCTCAAGGAAATGCAATGAGAAACTCTGTGATATTGAGGGAGAGAAGGCTCCAGGGAGAGCTCAGAGCCGCTTCCAGGGCCTAAAGGGACTCCAAGAGAGCTGGAGAAGGACTGGAGACAAGGGATGGAGGGACAGGACACAGGGAATGGCTTCCACTGCCAGAGGGCAGGGATGGATGAGATATTGGGAATTAGGAATTGTTCCCTGGGAGGGTGGGCAGGCCCTGGCACAGGGTGCCCAGAGCAGCTGTGGCTGCCCCTGGATCCCTGGCAGTGCCCAAGGCCAGGTTGGACAGGGCTTGGAGCAGCCTGGGATAGTGGAAAGCATCCCTGCCCATGGCAGGTCTTGGAACAAGTTGTTTCAGGCCCCTTCCAACCCAAAGCATTCTGAGATCCAATGAATGTCACCACCAACACTTCAGTGACCAGCCTTCCTCTGTTGGGCCACTCTGCACCCGCTGGAGCCAGCACAGGGATGTTCCGTGTCGAGGATGTAGCATCAGCCTCGTGTTCCTCACCCGGGGTAATTTGTCTCAATCAGCCACAGCAAAGAAAAATAAAGATCTGAAGGAAGAACACCACAATCTATCCAAAGTACAGGAGAACGTATCGGGAAAGAGCTTGAGGTAATGAACTTGGAGATTGATTCTCTTAACCAGCGCTGTGATGGGCTGCAAATTAAAGCCGGAGGGATGGGGAAAGGCTGGAATTATCAGATTTTTGTGAAGCTGAGCGAAAGCATGAAGCAGCAGAGAAGAACTTAATGATAATTAAGGATAATGTTTGAGATTCTGATTTCAGGGACACTATGTAAATTCAAAATAATGCCAGAGGAACAAGCTGTATTTCCTCAGAGGCAGCCCAGCATCCCTGGCTCATGCACAGTTGTCTTTGTGACCCAAGGAAGAAGGGAGAATGCATTTCTTAGATGTTTCCTACAGTCTAGATAGATTACCAGGAGTCAGGAAAATTCAGAGCTAAACAGTTTTCTGGTAGGAATTAGTGATTTGTCAAAACTGTGAAGCTCCACAGGGATTTTGATCAGTTAAGCTGGAAACCAGGCAGGGTTAGGACTGCCCTTGGAACAAATCCCCCAGACTCCCACAGCCCACAGAGCCAGGGCAGAATTTTATGCCCCTCCAGGGAGTGAAATGTTGTTTTTATTTTTTTCCAAGTCCGAGCAAACCTAAAATCTAGAAGAAAGAAGCCCAGAGGGCACAGATGCCCTCAGAGACTCCTGCTCTGGAGCAGCTCCCGAGACAGCACACCTGACACAGCACTGCCATGGGACACAGCCGCTTGACAAGTGATGCAAAACCCAGCTCCAAATTGCTCAGCAAATGATGTTAGGGGGCAAACACAACTTATTCCAACCCAAATATAGCTCCAGACTGCACAAATCAAGTTGAGTTAAAAGAGAAGGACATCCAGAGGTCCAGAAGCAGGATCTGAGGAGGAGGGGATGGGAGATACAGGCTCAGTGGGAAACAGTCTCGCCTTTGAAGGCAACAGGAGTTTAATCTTTGACTGCAGCAGGATGAGGACTTCACAGGTGTCTTTAAACTGATCTGAGGCTGCTCCTCAGGGAATGTGGACAGCACAGGCTCAATCCTGGTCTCACCCCAGGGAGCTGGGGCAGTGTGTGAGGGGCAGGCAGGAGCTAGCCCTGTGCCTGGGCCAGCAGAAGCAGCCCCTGCTTGCCCATCCTGCTGCAGGCAGTGGGGTCCCTGCCCACAGCCCATTTGGGCTGGTTATGGTGCTTTGCCACCACCACGTTTTGCCATGTCTAAGGTGCCAGTTTTCTGTTCCCGTTTGCCAGCAGGGATCACAGAATGGTTTGGACTAGAAGGCACCTTAAAGCACACCCAGTTCCAGCCCCCTGCCAGGGACAGGGATGGCACCACCAGATCAGGCTGCACAGGGCCCCACCCCACCTTGGTGGGATCCCATAACCCCGTTACACCTCTCAGCCCAGGGATGCCCCACAGGCAGCACCTGCCCCGAGATGGGGAACCCTCCCTGGTTTGCTCAGCACTGGGCTGGCAGAGCTGAAATTGCTCAGCCAGGAGATACAGAAAGACCAAGGTCAGAGCAGAGCTGGGGACCAAACAGCCCAGGGCTGTGGGGGGTTGCAGGCATTGCTGTGGGTGGGAGATGCCTTGCCTGGGCTGCCCAGCCACTTTTGAGAAGGGATTTTCAAGGCTGGGATGTGCTCCTGTCCCAGCAACTGCAGGTGAAATAGGTTTCTTTATAGGCTTTGAGGAAGCACACATTCAAATTTTGCATCGATCCTTCAAGCTGGAGAGGTTTGGCCAAGTCCCCATTAGGATCATTTGCTACTCCAGTAATAAGAGGTATGTATGCAGGAGCAGATTTTGAATGTGACATTACAATACTGGCAGAAATCCTTATACATTTAGAGTAGAAAAAAAGTGTTTCCAGTTGATATCTCAGAGAGAACTGGCAAAAGCCCTGCAACAAAAGTATCTCCAGCTGGTGCAAGGTGGTTGTGCAAGGAGGACTTGCAGGTCCTGTTCTACCTTGTCTAGCAGGGGCCATGCCTGCCCTGTGAGCAGGACAGATGTGGCATGTCACATCAGATCAGCACGGAGCTCAGAGCACTCACACCAGCCCTGCACCAGCCCTGATTCACAACAAAACTGTGCACGAGGCTCCCAGCAGTGGGAGCCACCCCAGCCATGGCCCCTGCTGCCCTCTCAGAGGTCCCTCCTTGGCCCCAGGACACACAGCTGGGCAGGGACAGCAGCCATAACCCCCAAGTGCTTCTCCTCCAAGAGCCACCAAGGGGATACTGCTCTTTCCAGGGGCTTCAGGTCTGCTTCTTCATTTATTTGCTGTTTAAAGCCAGTGTGAGGATTGAGAGCAGCAGCTTTCCCAGCACATTTGTCACTGGGACTGACCTTGCCTGTTGGTGGGCAGGAGTGACTCTGCTGAGCACCAGGCAGGAAGAGCAGGACTGGGCTATCAGGAATTTCCAGCAAATACCACTTGCCAAGTCTGAACATGAAGGACAGAGAGAGGAGGAAGAGAAGTTGGTCCCACCATGGGGACCAAGCCTTGCTCCAAGAACACAAGGAAAGTAAAGTCCTGGATCCCTGCAAGGTCAGGAACGTTGTTCAGGCAGCAAGTCCCTCCTCACACAGCACTGTATGAAACAATCCCTTGCTTTATAACTCCTGGCACAGAGGTAACACTTGGCCTCAGATCCCCTTTTCAATTCCTCACACTCTTTGATTTTCTGCTTTCTGTGTCCAGGGCCAAAATTGACCTCATGCATCACAAGCCTCTGGTTTGTGCTGCCGAGCAGCACCTTCCCTGCTCCCTGCTGCACCTGGCTGGAGATACTTAACATATTTCTTTTGATCTGGGTTTTTCAAAGAGCAGTGCAGGTTTTTCAAATCCTAGCACCAATTCAAGACCAACAGCACTATTTGAAGCAGACAGGCTGTTGTAGGAATCACAGAAACACAGAATGGTTGGGGTTGGAAGGGCCCTCACAGATCACCCCATTCCAACCCCCTGCCATGGGCAGGGACACCACAGTGGGTTCCTGCAATGGCAAGCAGAGCTTTGCTGGCACTGGGTAACTGCACACCCAGTTGCTGGCCCTGCAGTTGTCCACTGTCTGTGCTGGTCTCACAGGGCTGTGGGGGGATGCACTGCCTGGGGAGAGGCTGCTGTGAAGGAGGGGCAGAGCCTGGGGCTGGGGACAGGTGTCCTGCCTTGCTGTACATTGTGGTGACCACTAAACCCCACAGTCTACATCACATCTCTGTCCCCAACCTCAATTTATCACACTCTACATCCTAACTTACACTCAGAATTCTCCAGAGTTGAAAATGGTGAAGAAAAACAGCTCTGAAAGCAGGAGCAAGTGTGGGAGTTTGATTTGAAGTCAGCAATGGTGCAATGGTGTCAGCACTTGCAGCTCTGCTGTGACTGCAGCAGAACAAAGTCACCTCTGAAGGGCAGATATCCCTTAGCCCTGTGTGTCCCTGTGTCCCTGTGTGTCCCTGTGTGTCCCTGTGTGTCCCCGTGTGTCCCTGTGTCCCTGTGTGTCCCTGTGCAGGAGGTCAGAGCAGGCCCAGGCTCTGCTCCAGGCCCAGCCATGGCCCCAGAGCCACGGGCAGGGCCTGAGCCCAGGAGCTGCCCCTGCCCAGGAGGCAGAACTGCTGCCCTGGGCAGTGCCAGCCCTGAGCAGATGGTGCAGAGGCTGTGGAGTGTCCCTCCCTGGGGACATTGCAGAGCTGTGAGCACACCCTGCAGTGCCCTGAGCTCTGGGATGGCCCTGCTGGAGCAGGGAGGTGCCACCAGGTGAGCCCCTGTGGGCCCCTCAGCCTGACCCAGGCTGGGATTCACAGGGATGGCACTGGCTTGGCCATGGCTGTGCTCTGGAGGTACAGAGAGCTTCCCCAGGCCTTCCCTGCAGGACTGGACACAGTGCAAGTGTCCACACCATGGACAGGACAATCTCCAATGCGATTTATCAGCCCTCAGCTCCAGAGTTTGTTTCCCCAGTGGAAAACACCACCTGGAAACAGATTGACTTCCTTAATCCCTACTGAACGCAGCGAAATTGGGCACTGGGTTACCTGGAAGGTGCACACAGGGGACACTCCACAGCTCCTCCAGGACACTGGATATGTGTGGGCAGGACACACAGCCCTGGCCTTGGGCTGTGGGGGAAAGGACACTTGTGCCCACAGGCTCCTGACAGACCTAGCCCAAGGGAGCCTGCTTGCCCTTCCCTGGTGCACAGCACTGTCGTGCTGCTATGAGAAAAGTGTTCAAAATCACTTGGCTACCAGGATGGAGTGTTGGGATGGATGCAGAGCAATCCCATTGGTTTTGTGCTCTCTCCTTACAAAGGAAATGTCTTACATTTCCTTTGTAAGACACCAGCTCCCCAACCTCATGGGCGAGATTCCTGTGGCCTGTCCAACCCTTGTTCCTGACTTCACCTCCCTGCAGGGTCCAGCCCAGCGACCCCATAAACCCCTGATGCGTGGCTTGGCAGAAGTGCTTTTGCAAACACCAGGCAGAGTGGGAGCAGGAGGCAGAGGGGGTGCTGCCATGCCAGCTCTCTGCAGTGGTGACAGGGCTGCACATCCCACACACCTCCCAGCTCCGGGCTGCAACTGCATGGGCTGTGTGTGCAGAGGGATTCATCGGGAGCCACGAGCTCAGCTACCCCACCCTGAGCAGCACAAGGCTCCTCTGCAGCAAAGCAACCAGAGCTGAGGCTGAAGGGGTACAGGGCACCAGTGCTGGCCCTGCTTGTGCCCACAGCAGCGTGCCCAGCTCCTCTGAGCAGATGGACACAGGAGGAGCTGGTGGACCAGAGTAGCAGCTGTGCATACCCGCTGGGAACCCAGTGAATCTGCTGATGTTAAGCCTGGCACCTCGAGATCGTATTAGGAGATAATAATTTCACTTGGCATTGTCTAGAGGCAAACAGAGCCAAGGTTCTGCAGAGGCTGTGACAATGTGAGCACCAGAGGCAGGATTTTACAAAACACCCAGGAGACATAGGGATGAACATGTCATGACTTTTCAGGATGCCCCTGATCCCCAGCCAGATGCACAATGTCTGGCACACCAAGCCACAGAATCCCAGCTCCTGCTGCACAAGCCCTTTCCCCAGCCCTGCTCCATCCCCAAGCTCAGCCAGACCCTCAAATTTCCTCATTTTCTCCCTAACATTCATCTGCCCCACATTCCTGAGACACATCCCAGTGACCTCAGGACATGGCAGAGGACACGGTGCTGGTGCCAGGCTGAGGGGAGGCTGCCAGGCATCCACACAGCACCCAGCCCACATTTACCTGTGCTTCCTCTGGAGCCTCCTCCACACCTGAATCCTAATCCTAATCTGGGACCCAGCACTCCTCAGAGGGGCTTCTCTGGGCCACAAAGACACTGCCTCAGATGACAAGGGAGCAGGTTTGTTGCTAAATGTGAGCTTTTTGATTGCAACACACCAAGAAAAGGGGCTAGAAACTGTCACAAGTATCAGGGGGCAAAAATTAGCCCCTGGATCGGGGCACAGGATCCAGCACTGCTCCATCCCTTTGCCTGCTGGATGTGCTGCCCTGGCAGGGATTGAGAAACAGCTGCTGCTGTCCCCTGGGATACCCCACATGCTCACACTGTCCTGGCCACCCTTCAATCTCCCTTTCTGATTCAAAAGTGATTTGAAGCTTTGAGCAGATACTTGAAGCAAGCTGAGTGCTGTTCTCAAAGCAAAAAGAGCCCCCAAAACCTTCTCCCCTGGCAAAAGGACAGGTTTGCTTTGAGAAGAATGGAATTGCACTTTGGACTTGCTTCTTTGTCATGTTTTATGTTTTCCAAGCACTGCATAGGATTAGCTGGTTAATTAATACTTAGTATTATCCTCACAGATGGAGAGAGCTTCTAAGAACTCAAGGTAAAATATTTTAGCAATACAGATTTGTGCCAACCTAAATTTATAGTCTTAAACATAATGAGATTAGTAACAAGGGGGAAAAGAAACCAGGATGAGAATAATAAAATACAGATCCTTTCTATGCACACACTGGTCTCTCTGCCTTTGGAAGTCCCATCCTCACCATACACAGCAAGAAGGTTTAAATTCATTCATTTATTTTTAATCAAGCCCACGTCTGATACAAATCTGCAGGATTTGTGGCCACTTGTGCCACTGTCCCCAACCAGTGACTGCCAGAGCTCCCAAAAGGGCTCAGCACAGCCCAAGCCTCCCATGTGGGAGGGAGAACAAAACTGGTTCAGCCACAGCCCATTCCCACCTCCAGATCTGAAGATATTGCAAAATTTTCCTGCTCAAAACCAGACAGAAAAATAAAAAGCACTGAAAGGATCCAGAGGGGGTCAGTAAACATTTCATTTGGAAACGTTTCTTTCCATGCCAACCTTTTCAGCTACTTTCAGCAGAAGTTTCTGTTGAACTGTTTTGACAGAGATTTTGAAGGTTGCACCAAGATGAATTTTTTCATCAGATTTGCACTAAAAAATGTAAAAATAAGGTATAGAATCAAAGCTGGATGCAGCTCAGGTTGAGTTTGCTTTTGGCAAGGGGGGCACAACAGATGATCCCCACAGCTCATTCCAGCCTGAATTTTTCCACGTTCCCATGCAAACTATTTTAAAACGCTTTCAAATATTTTGTCAGGAAGAGCCTTCTCAAAAAATACCCTTTTCATCAACAGTTAATCTGAGCAAGAAAAGAGCACTTCACCTGAGAAATGCCACTGAGCTCGGGGGGCTCTGTAACTTCATCTGCTCATGGCTGCCTGACTCAAACTCAGCTTCTCTTGTAATTACACAGCCCTCTGCTCAGGCCAGGTAGAGAGGGGAAATCCCAAATAATCGGATAGGAATGAATTTTATCCTGTGTCCCATGTGCAGCTTGCCCACATGGGCTAGAAGAGCCAATATAATGGGGATGGCAGCACACTGAGCAGCTTCAGGGTCTGGCTGAGCCCATGAAGATGCTTCCCAGGGGCGCAGGGGCTGCCCACAGCCTGCTGTGCTAGCTGGAGTATCAGCCCTGTTATCTTTCCTTCCCCAGAGCAACATCCTGTCCCTCTGGGGGTGAGGATATGCCCACGGTGCCAGTGCCACTCACCAGACCCACTCACGGCTGCCAGGGCCATTTGCCCCCAGGAATGTCACCTCTAGGGCTGGTGGGATCCACGGGCAGAGCTAAGAGTGGGTGTGGGAGAGGCAGAGCTGCCCAGCTGCTGCTGGGCACAGCCAGCCCCAGCAGGGCACAGCCAGGCCTCACCTGGAGCCAGGGCAGCTGGGCTGGCATCGCTCCTGCTACCTGGTGTCCTGATGGCAAACAGAATTGTAGCAGACTGGTGGGAGAAACAACTCCAGTTCTCTGTGGACTTTTCTGAGGAATTAGGAATAATTAAAGGCAGTAGGAGGTCTCCTTACAGGAACACCACTCTCCATCCAGCAGCCCTGGAGCAGCCCATAGGCTTTTCCTATCACTGAATGGTTTGGATTAGAAGGGACCTCTAAGGATCATCTAGTCTAGCTGTCCTGCCATGGGCAGACAGCTTTCACCAGACCAGGCTGAGCAGAGCTCCATCCAAGCTGGCCTTTAATGTCACCAGGGATGGGGTATCTACTCCCCTATCATGGGAGGACAAGGAGCATCCCGGGGCGCTTCAGGGATGATAAAAAAATCCAGTTTCTCCACAGGGGAGGGAAAGCTCCTGCCTTGGCCAGGGGACAGCAGTGCTGCTCCCTGCTGAGGACAGCCTGGCCAGGTAGACGTGGCCTTTCCTCATGTGCTCCCAAAGACTGGCTGCTCCTTTGATTCTGCTCAAGGAAAGATGATCCTTTGAGCAGGAGCATCCTGCAGCCTTCCCAGCTGTGCAGGACTATCATCTCAGTTACACCTAAAATAGAGCAGAGCATTTGCCTCTTTCACTTTGTGTGGAGACAGCGATAATTAGAACAAAGAGGAGCCTGAACTTTGCAGTGATGGGAACTTCAGTGGGGAGGAATCACACTGGCAGGAAAATCAATCCTCTGCAAAAAGGGAAAAGAAAAAACCCAACCCATGAGGCCAGAGCTCTTCAATGAGACTAACAGCATGTTCAGCTGAATTTGGGGGCCCCAATTAGACAGCTCAGATTAAACAAAGACTGGCAGAAGATCTGCCTGAAAAAAAAGAAATCTGACCTAAATAAGATATTTTCAAAGATGAGATCAGCATGGAGAGCAGCTGTGGCCTGCACTTCCACACTCAGCTGGGTCTAGGTCTGCACCAAGTGGCCCCATCCTGCTCTGGCTGGCCACAGCAGCACAGGGACCAGTGGCAGGAGGGCCAGGCCTGCAAGGGAGGCACAGCCATCAGGTGAGACATCCCAGAGGGAGTTAACGCAGCACACACTGCAGGAATATTAATTCAGCCCTCTTGTTCACAATCCTAAGGGTTTAATTTTAGAAATCACAGCTCATCGGGAATTACTCACTGAACCTGGAAACAACAGGCTGGAAGGAAGAAGTATAAGTGCTCCTGCCAGCCACTGCTCAAAACCAGCAGGAGACAGGAGCCAGCCTGGAGAGGGAGCAGAGCCACCACCTTCAGGGCCACTGGACCCAGACCAGGACTGCAGGACAGCCTGGAAAACTACAGCAGCACCAAGAGGGCTGATGCAAAGGGCTGAGGAGGTGACCGAGAGTGCCCAGCAGAGTAGGGTCACTGCTGCCAGCCATGCTCACCCACCCCATGGCTGGGGTCTCTGCTGCATGTGCAGCATCCCAGGGGCTGCTCTGCTCTTCTGCTCCAGCAGAATGAAGCCTCCACCTGCCTACATGGCACAGGAGCCTGAGCCAGGCTGAGCCAGGCACAGCACCCCAAACTCCTGCAGTAAACTCAGCCCCTCAGTGATGGACACATTGGGGAACCAGCACAGGATACTGTGTGGCTTGGAGTCTGTAGTGGGTCTTTTTCAGCTCCCCAGCACACATCCCATGCACACAGAGGGCTTGGGCAGCCCAGCCCATCACCCTCTGATCCTCAAATCAGCCCATCACCTTCTAACCCTTAAATCCTTCAGCCAGAGTTGGGAGCTCTGAGAATTCACCTGCAGCTCGCAGGGAATGAGAGCACAAGGAGAGGCTGTGTAAGCACCTCTCGGGCTCCTGCTGCACCACTGCCCCAGGATCTGAGGCACAACCCCCTTCTGGGCCAGATCCAGACCTTGGTGCAAGCCAGCAGCATCCTCACAGCTTGCAGGAGAGCTCTGCCAGGGCAGGGAGCCCATAGAACCCTGCCAGGGGCAATGCAGCTTGCCCAGCACTTGCAGTTGGGAGGGAGCTTCTGTGGGAGAGAAATCACTGCCCGTGGAGCTGGGGGGCTGCAGGAGGTCAGGGATGCCTGTAGAGTGCCCTGCTTATCTCACAGGACTGGGTTACTGTCCCTACACCCTCCCCCTGGATCCTGCTGGGCTCTGCCAGGGATGAAGACCCAGCAGTGCTGTCACCTCTGGACCTCAGTGGTCACCTCTGGGAAGGGGGCCTGGGTGGGATTGCGGAGGGGACCACGGCTGGGACAGGGACTGCCACTGCCACTGCCACTGCCACACAGGGGTTTGTACCGCGCCTGCAGGGCCGGGGATGGAGAGCTCCAAGTGCTAAATTCAGCCTCGTTTGTGGAAATACATCCTTGGGTTTCATAATGGATTTTGTAGACTATTAAATCCATCTGAGGTGTTTGGTGTGGACAGAAGATCTCCCAGCTCCGCAGCCCACCTGGGGCTGGCCAGCATCACCCCCGGGCATGCTCCATCCTTCTTCCTGCCGCCGGCATCCTCAGGAAATGACACAGCCTTGCTGAATAACCTTGCTCTGCCCCAGCCGTCCGGTCCGGAGGCAAGGATGGCCACACACACACCACTCACTCGAACAAACAATTCCTCTGTCCGTCAGCATCGCCTCCAGCCTCGCGGGGAGCCCGGATCCCCCTCCCCAAAGGATCACCAGAGCCCCCCCAGCCCCGCGGGCTGCAGCCCACGCTCCCGATCTGAAATTCAATTAAGGCAAACATTATTTTGCTGCCACCCAGTCAGGAAGCATTACAGCACCCTGCGCACGGCACGCGGGTGGAGGCAAAACAATTCCCCTGCAGAGGGAGGGAGCGCTCGCTCCCTGTGACGCCCGACTGTGGCAACTTTCAAGGCAGCGCTTAGGTTAGACCCGGGGCGTTGGTTAAATCCTCAGCTGAGTGTCACTGCTCAGCCTCCAGGCCTCCGAGGTGAGCACAAATGAGTCAGAGCAGCGGGGAGAGGAGAGGACCCTGCTGCTGGTGGGGACCAGCCCAGGACCACTGGGATGCTCAGTTGCTGCTCCTGGGAGTGGGCACAGCACAGGGGAACCCCACAGAAGCTGAACCACCTCCCCCTCCCTCACCTCCAACCTGCAGCAGGAATTACACTCTAATTTCTGCAAAAACGATAAGTTTAATTTGAAAGGGCATAATTCTTAATTTATGTCTTGTCATGAACAAAGACAGCAAAAGTAGGTCATTTCATTATCTGCTGCCTGAGTATTTTGCCAAGGAGCCAAGACATAAAGCTAAACAAAATCATCACCCAAGGTTTGGGATTTGTTTGTGGAAAAAAAAATATTATGGTTATTTTTCTACTTGCTTGATTTGCACATCTTGGATAGCAGAGCATATTTAGCTTGGCTTTAAAGCATGCATTTATTGTGACTGTCATATTTGATAGTGCTGCCTATAGTCAAAGAGCAATCTTTCATGGATACACTGTCTCAATTTATAATTCAATATCACAGCTTTGAGAACTCGTACAATAAGTCAGCCAACAACAAAAAGCCTAAAATGTCTGTATGCAAATAAACATGTCAGTGCATGAATGAGCACCTTCCAGGAAGGGCCTGCCAGCTCTCTCCTTGCTGCAAACCTCCCAGCTAGCTGAAGGATGGGAGGCATGAGCAGCCCAGCAGCCCCTGGGAGCCATGCCCAGGTCCTGCCAGCCTCCCTGAGCATTTGGGGAGATGCTTCCAGGGCAGGGAGAACAGCTCCCTGGCCAGGGACTGCACCACCTGGGTTGTGACTGCTCCAGGGAACTCTCACTCATGACAGCAGGCACCCAGGGGCACCTTGGTCACCCTGAGACTCACCAAGGCTTGGCTTTTCCTCAGGAAGGACCTGCATCACCCTTGGGATGGGCACAGCCAGGCCTGGGTGAGCAGCAGTGGCTCAGGGAGAGCCTCCAGGACACTGAATCCTGCTGCTCCCTGTGTGCACCACCTGCCCCCAGCCCTCTGCCCACAGCTGGGAGCCCTCTGAAGCCCAAACCCACAGACCTGTGGGATGATCCCAGCCCTGTGTCCTGGCTTGTTGACTGATCTCCGGGGCACTGCAGCCCTGTGCTGGGGTTGTTTGTGTCTCCAGCCTCACCTCCTGCATGCTTCCACCCTGCTGCTGCTGCCTGGCTTCCCACTCTTCCCAGTGTTACTGCACTGTGCTCAAGGCTGCAGATAAATAAACCTGTGGGCAGCATGGCTCTGCTCAGCCCCAGGAACAATCCCTGTGATGGGGGGGACACAAACCCACAGAGCATCCCAACCCCTGCTGAGCATCCCAACCCCTGCTGAGCATCCCAACCCCTGCTGCTCCCTGGGAAGTGGCTTGGATGAGAGGGAACAGCTGGAGCTTATGTATCCTGTGTCCATCTGCAGCCAAATTCGGGCTGTGTTCAGGGATGCTGAGCTGGCAACTTCTGCTGCCACAAAACCTGTGCTTTTCCAGGGCAGCACATTCTGGAAGTGAGCATCCGGTGGGGATGGAGGCGGGGACCCCAAAACTGCCAGGGGTGAATCTCAGCTGCCCTGAGAACACAGAGCTGGCCCAGCTGCTTGCAGGTGAGACAGACCCTCCTCATCCCTATGCCAGGGCCAGGCAGTGGATCTGGTACTCAGCCTCCCACTGAGGGCAATTCCCTGCAGATGGGGGTGGGTGTAGGTGGCTGCAGGTGGCTGAGCCTCACCTGGCTCAGGAACCACCAGCAGGGCCTCGAGAGCAAAGCTGTGCCATTGGCATGAGCACCCACTGCTCATTCTGCCTCCAGAGCATGGCAGCTCCAGCAGATTGTGGCAGATTGTTTGCAATCAGTCAACAAAGAGTGGAGAAAATCCTAAATCTTGAGCAATTCCGATCACAGCTGAGGAAATTGTGGCATTCTCAGACAACAAGAGGCTCAGTGACTTGAGGATTCTGTGAAAGACTGCCTTAGTCTGTGCAGGGAAACTGCCTGGCCACCTCCTCCCATTGCCAGGGGATGATTCCTGCTCAACCCTGGGGTTTTTCCTTCTTCAGCACTTGGTGGTGGAAAAGTCCTCATCAGCTTTGAAGCTCTGCTCCACCTGCCTGTTATTGCCCAGTTTTAGGAGCTCCCTGAGCAGGCACAGTGTGACCCAGCTCACCCCAAGGAGCTCCAGAGATAATCAGTGCTTTCTACCTGGCTCCTCATTAGACCTGCATTTCCTAATTCCCCTGAGAGGAGGTTTGGAGGAGGTTTCACAGACCTTGACCCAAGCCCACCCTTTTCAAGCCAGGGTGATCATCTGGCAGAGCAGAAACTCAATTGCACAGAGCCCTAAAGGACATCCTGTGGTCATTCTGCCTCCTCTAAGACATGGATTTCATTTCCAGTGGGCTGGATCCTGATGAATGCTGAGCACCTGCATTTTTTCACAGCAGACAGCCCGATCTATAAGCATTAAATAAGAGTGAACAGTTTTCCTTTTGCCCACTGACGTATAAAATGGGTTTGTGTGAGGATTAGGGAGCAGAGGTGGGAAACATCTTTATCTGCTAATGATCCTGTGAATTATACATGTTTAGTATTCATGCATCTGAAGAAGAGGCAAACATAGCCATTTTATGTGGAATGACCTTTACCAGCAGCCAATACATTTACATTTAATTTAGAATTACAATTACTGGGTCAACTTGGGAGCAAGTGGAACTTAGATTTATGGAGAAGAGACAAAAATTGTTCTTTCTGCCTTCACCAGCAAAACACGGATTTTTCTCTTAAATAACCCCCTCAAACCTGATGTCCAGCAGAGACCTGCAGCATCCCCGATGCATTTGAGCAGCAGCACTTTTGTATTTTGTTTGGATGAAATGTGGGGACTGTGAGTTTGGTCCATTGCCCATCAGAGCGTGGCTCAGGCTTTGGTCAGCCTGGAGCAAGGAGCTTCCATCGCCCACTGCTGCCCTGGGAAGGAGCCAGAAGGCAGGACCTGAGGGGCAGCATCTCCTTTGGACACTGGGAAATGGTCTTGGCCCTGGCCCTGCCTTCTCGAGTGGAACAGCTGCCTCTCAAACTGTAGAGGCAGCGATTGTCCAGCTCACTGAGGGCTTGGTTTGGGCTTGTCACCCTCAGGGAGGGGACACAGCAGGACCTTTCCTCAATGACCCTTCCTGTACATCCAGCCAGGCTTGTCCCGCTCACAGCTTGTTCAGGTAACCATCCTAAAGGGGTCTGAGGTGCCTGTAGAAGAAATAATAGTAATAATAATGATAATAATAATAATAATACCACTGCATCTTGGCAGGGTTATTGCAAGTGTTCCTGCCTGTACTGAGCCATCGATGCTGATCATCAATGGGGTCTGGTGGCACTGGGGCACCTCTGGGTGTTTGGGAAGGGTTAGCAATGGTGGCCCCATCAGCGTGTCACAGCTTCCTGCAGAACTGGGAGGAGAGGGGAGGTGCAGCTCTAGCAAAGGGACTTCTTGGAGTGCAGGGAAAAAAGAGCAAATGCCCTGTGCCAGGCAATAACTCAGCACCCCCGGCCCCAGACCAGCAAATTCAGCTGGTGTTTAATTCACACAGGAAGAGCACAAAGCCCAGCACAGCCTGGGAGCCCACGGGACAAACCCCCCGCGCACGGAGAGCCCCTTCCTGTGCCTCCAGAGCCGTCTCCTGTATTTATTCCCGGGCCCTGCGAGGTGCCAGCAGAGTGTGCCACCCTGTAGCTCAGTACTCACCAGCTCTGCACGCATTCGAGAGCGATTTCCCGTCCCAGCCCCCGTGCGTGCCACGGCCGGAGCGCCCCGGGGCTCAGCCGCGTCCCGGCTCCGGCACCTCCAGCTCCGCCGGTGCTTGAGAGAGACATCAGCGCCCCGGCGGTGCCCAGAGCCCCGCGGTGCCCGTGCGACAGCCCGCACCCTTGTCCAGGCTGGGAAATGCCCTCTGGCATTGCTGCTGTCCCCGGAACCACGCAGCAAGCACAGGGCTACCCAGCCCCACAGCTGGGCCATGGCCAGCATCTGCCTTGTGGCCACCACGGGAAAGTGAGACAGCCTCAATGACCCTGCTCCCACAGTGTCCCTGCTCCCACAATGTCCCTGCTCCCACAATGTCCCTGTTTCTGCAATGCCCCTATTCCCACTATGTCCCTGCTCCCACAGTGTCCCTGCTCCCACAGTGTCCCTGCTCCCACAATGTCCCTGTTTCTGCAATGCCCCTATTCCCACTATGTCCCTGCTCCCACAGTGTACCTGCTCCCACAATGTCCTTGCTCCCAGAAAGTCCCTGCTCCCAGAAGATGCTCACAGGGGTCGGGAGGGATGAAGGACGAGGATGGTGAGCACAGGCTGGATGTCAGCCCCCCAGGGCCCCTGACCCTAAGGGCACACCAAGAAAGCTGGTAATGGCTCTGGGCCCGTGGGAAGCCCAGGGTGAGCAGCAGGAGCAGGTGCTGCTGGAAGGGTGGCAAGGCTTGAAGGCACAACGTGGTAAGCAACCGGGTTTTCCTGTATATATAGATTATATAGAAATATAACAATTATTTTTTCTACAGAAATATATAGATAGACATGTCTATCATTACATATTTCTATAGAAATATATTGATTATATAGAAATATATTGATTATATTGAAATATATATCCACCTCTACTTCTTCCCTGTGAGGGTGGGCAGGCCCTGGCACAGGTGCCCAGAGCAGCTGTGGCTGCCCCTGGATCCCTGGCAGTGCCCAAGGCCAGGCTGGACAGGGCTTGGAGCAGCCTGGCATAGTAGATGTGTCCCTGTCCATGGCAGGGGTGGAATGAGCTGAGGTTTAAGTTCCCTTCCAACCCAAACCAGTCTATGATTCTGTGATATAATGTTTCTATAATCTAGAAATACATATAAAATACTCCATTTTTCAGTGAGTTTCTGGGCTGGTCTGTGGACTAGTGAACATGCACAGCTCACACCAAGGAGAAGGGGGAACCCAGCCACTTGCAGGGCTCCATGAGGGTCCCAGGGAGCTCCCCCTGTGTCCCCAGCCCACCTGGCACGTGGCCAGGGCCTTTTATCCTGGCTCCTTCATTCCCAGCACAGCAGGAGAAGCTGATCCTGAGCCAGAGCTAATTGGAAGCCACATCAGAGCATGAGTCAGGGAGCTGATCACATCCTGCTGGACAGAGGCATGCTCCCCTAAATTCATTACTGGAATTTTATTTTCAAGCCTGTCATGCAGCTGAAAAGGTTGTGAAGCTGTTTGGACGCTGCCCTGCAGGGGAATTTAGCTGAAGAGCTGCTTTCTGTAAGGCAGCACCTTCATCTCCCATCTCTGTGAGCAGATCAGCGCTGAGGCTCAAAGTTCATGTCGTGTCATCAAAAGCCACCTCACAGGACACACGGAGCACTGCTGACTCTGGTGCCTGCTCAGGGCTCTCCTCCATGGGGGAATGGTGGCTGTTCCCACCAGGTGCAACTGCTCCATCCAGGAATGCCCTGGGCACTGCTCTCCCCATCAAACTAAACCTTGCTCTCGTTCATGTGGGTCTAAGTTCAGAGCCCACCCAGATTTTGGCCCCATGTTAACATGTGTAAGCACAGCTCCAAAATTCACCTTTTCCATGATATTTGGAGAGATTTCTCCATGCAAATGCCCAGAACTCTCCCCAAAAAGCTGAGGCACATGGCTGGCCAGTGCTCTGTGCCTCAGTCCCCCAAGGCCAGCGTGGGGACTGAGAGCTGACTCAGAGCTGTCGGCTCCTCTCAGGCGATCGAGAGAGGAGCTGCCCTGAGCTGCTCAGGACAAGCAGTCAGGGCGGGAGGCAAGAGGTCTGGCAGGATCAGGGAGAGGCAATGGCAGCCCGGAGCCTGGCATCAGGCATCTGGGCTGGTGACAAGTTTTTCTCCAGCTGAGAGAGAAGGAACTTCTCCAGCTCCAACAGAAGCTGCTGCTGTTTGAATAACTTCCCAGTGTGTGTCAGACCTGGCAGAATATCACAGTTCATGGACTGGCCTGGCTGTGGCAATACCCAAATGAAAAGGCTAATTACCCTAATTACCACCGGGTCACTGGCAGTGCTGCTCGCTCCCTCGGGCGGAGGCTCAGAGCTGCTGGGAAGCCACAGTGGGGTCTCAAACCCTCTTGTAGAGCCCAAAGTCCCACTCCAAGCACCCAGAGAGGGTGACAAGCTGGTCAGTCTCTGCCTGGCAGGGACAGTCATTTCCCTGGGGGCAAACACCGGCCAGGAGCTGGCAGCTTTTCCAGCACTGTGCATCACACACTGCTCAGAGGAGCAAGCCCTCTGCCAGGTCCACTTCAGCCTCTTGTGGACTTCTCCCACCCAAGCATAAGCCAGCCCAGCAGAACCCATCTCCTTCACTGTGGCAGGGACAGGGGCAGGGACAGCAGGAAAACAGCACAGATCTATTTAAAAGCATTTAAAGCCTGAGCTAAGCCCCAAACTATCCATTTCCTTAAACAGACTTCTTGGAAGAGCTCCAGCTGGGCCATTAGCTCAGGTAGGTTCTCCACCATCCAGCCACGTCACTTTTCTTCTTCATGAAAAGAAATACATTAAAAATACGTATTTGCTCCTGAAATTGGCTTCAGCAGCATTGAGCATCCCTGGAGTGATGAGTTTCACTCCACACACCCAGCTGCTTTTTGTGAAAAAGCTTATTTTGAGTTAAGACAATAAACTGAGCAGGGTTTGGTTAACCCTTGCATCCCACAGTGTGGCTGGCATCAGCAGCAGAGGGAACATCCTGAGTGTATCCAGTCCTGGCTTGGCTGTGAGGATGCCCCCACTGAAGCCATGTGCTCTCCTACCTAGGATTTCTTCAGTCACAGAGACAGACACAGCCAAGCAAAAAAACACCCAGGTGAGGTGAGATCCAGCCTTTCCTGCACACTGCTCTGCCTGAGTGCCACAGGGGCTGGCCCAAGTGAAGGATGCAGGGCAGTGAGAATCACTCCGTGCCCAGGTATGCACTGCTCAGCAGGGCCCAGGGTATTGATCTCCTCCTGGGCTGCCCCATGGCACTCAGCATTGCTCTCTGAGGTGCTTCTCAAACAGCCCATCCATTTTCCCAGCTCCCTGGCCATGTTCCAAGGTCTTTTCATCTGTTTCTCATGTGAGACATTGAGGCAGGGTGAGCACAGCCACTTGTTCCCTACGGCCCAATGGAGCTGCCTGAGGATGTGGGACTTCCAGAGGCTCCAGGGTGCAAAGCACAGCTCCAGCTCTTGCTGGACTTGCTTGCTGGGCTCCAGGGTCATTTTCTCCCCACTGAGGGAAGATACAGTGCTGGGAGCCACTGGTATCTTGCTGAGCCAGCAAAATAAATGGCAGCTCCTGACTGCCAGGGCTGCCATGGATGAGGCTGTCCCAGGGGTGATGTGGGGCTGGTGGCTTCACTGTGACCCTGGGCTGGAGGGGGTCTGCAGCCCGGGGGTGATGTGGGGCTGGTGGCTTCACTGTGACCCTAGACGGGAGGAGGTTTGCAGCCAGGACTGAGGTGCAGTTCCTCCTCCAACTCCTTGATAGTCATCCATGAAGCAGAGCCTCACCTCACCCTGTTGAGGACCCGGGGCCAGGGAGCATCACCCAGGGCATGACCTTGTCACTGAGGGCACCAAGAGCATCACTTGGGGCACAGCAAGAGAAATGATAGCTCTGGGTCCTACACAGAGTGTGTGTGCACCGAGCAGCCTGGGCTGCAGGAGCAGCTTTGTCCTCTCCCACTGCCCCTTGCAGCAGCTGTATCAGTCCTCTGCGAGGACCCTGCATGCCCCTGGAGCAGGTTTTGCTGGGATGGATCCCCCCAGGGCTGTGGCATGGTGGGCAATGGTGCCGCTGCCTCCAGTATGTGCACTGAGCTAAGAGCACCTCACGGAGCTGCGGGGATTTCCAGGAGAGGCAGTTTCACCAAGCCTGGCATCATTTCAGCACGTTTCAAATAAGTGGCAGAGATCTTCCAGGGAGCCTGGGAAGCTAAGAGATGCTCATCAGCCCAGCAGGGCTGAGATCTGATAAAGGCGAGGGCTCAGACTGATAAACCCCAAGTTAACTGGCAAAAAGATGTGATTAGTGACTGATTGTGTGCAGGCAAAGAGCCCAGTGCCCAGCAGAAATAATCTGCTTACAAGAGGAGTGTCACCACCATTTCCAGTTCCCCGAGAGCAGCTGGAGAGTCAAAGGAGAGTCGCTCTGGCAGGGCTGATTTTGGCCCGGTGCCTTAGTTGGGAAGAGAGGTGTCTGCTCTGGAGGGTGGCTGCAGTGTCCCCGCGCTCTGCTCTGGCTCCCACCCTGCCCTGTCTGCTGCGGAGGAACCAACAGGAGCCCATTCCCAACAACATGATAGCCCAGGGAGCAGTGACTCATGCTGGGGATGACTCATGAAATCACACTGAGCCACAGCTTTTTCTGGCTTGGGGACAGAGGCAAAGGCCATCTCTGCCCTTGGAGGGGCTTGTGGCCATTCCCAGTATAGTATCCTGGGACATACCTTCCCAGTCTGGGCACTGACCCTGTCCTATCTAGCAGGGATGCCCAAAACTGAGCTTCCCTTATTGTTATGGTTATGAGATGAGTATTTTCCACAGAAAATGACTTTTTAAAGGGTGTAAGTAACATGGCCAACATGACAGGGGTGGTTGCAAGTGTTCATGACAGCTCCTAGGCCATTGAGGCGGGCAGCTGGCCCAGAGCATCCCCTTTTCTCTAGCACAGGTGCTGGAAGGAGAGACCCTTTCAGTGGAGCAATTAAATGTCCTTCTCCTCCAAATCAAGGAGGACATGGAGCAGATTTCTGCTGCTGGTGAAAAGGAATAGGAGACAAAGCAAGATCAAACATCCAGGCCCCCCTGCAGCTGTGGGAATCCTGAGGGCTACAGAGATCAGCTCTGTCCCCATGGAGGCTGTCCCCAACCTCGGTGTGGTGACACAAGCAGAGACACTGACCTGGAGGGACAGCAGCTGCAGCAGCACCCTCCAGTACAGCCGTGTGCCACCACAGCCATCACTGGTGGCTCTCTGCAGCCAAGCCCCAGCCTGCATAAACAGAGATGGAGCTATGAGGGATTTCTCACTTTGTGGCAGATTTTCCTAACCCTTTCCCAGAAGAGACTTCATTGCCAATTTAAAAATATCATTTACAACCAAGAAACTCTTCAACTTGCCTTTGGGCATGAATTTTTCCTTCTGCTTCACTCTGCCCACTGAGCACCCGGGTTATTTCATGGCCTCTCCTGGTGGCACAGTGAATAATTTGCTTCCAAGGGCACGACAGGACAGGCTTCATGTGAGCTTTTCCTCCACTTCCTTTTGTGATCATCTTCTAGAAACGTGGAGAGCAATGATGAATTCGTGGCAGGACAGAGGGATTAGTCTGGGGGAGACTGTGATGAAGCAGTTGTGGAGCTTCCTGAACAGAGAAGCTGCAGCTGCACTGGAGAATAACAAGAGCATCCACTTGTTCAGAAGAGGTGTTAAGATCTTTTGCCCCGTGTTTAGTCTGAGAGCTGCACTGTGGATTAAGCAAAGACATTTGCACCTTTCATTTAATAAGGGCATATCTGAGCATCTGACTCTCCTTCATTATTAAATACCAGGCTCTTATTAGAAGCCAAAAAAGGAAAAGTTGTATTTTTTCTTTTTTTTAGCATTTATTTCCTTCTTTCCTGGGTACTCCTCCTGCTCTGATATCAGGGTTTTCTGGAGGACACATGATGTGGGGACATCTTCATCCTGTGCCACCAAAGGACCATAATGCAGGAGACTCCTATTTCACAAATGGCAAATTTATAATTTTGCCACAAAATTCATCACAAAATCACCCATTTCCCCTAAAAGACTTTGAAACCTTGTGAAAGAAAAGCCAAGCTTGTTCAGAAGCAGCTTCCAGTGCCAGCACTGTCCCCAGGGTATGTCCCAGGGGGGCCAGGACGGGTTAGCAGACCCCAGCCAGCAGGGACAGTTCTCCTCCTTCATCCTCATCCCAAAACTGCATCCCTCTTTTGCTGGCTGCTCTCCTGGTTGCATTTTGCTTTGAGCTGGAAGTAGCTCTTGTTGTGACACCTGAAGCCACAGCCCAACTAGGTGGGACGTGGCCAGGCTGCTCAGCCAACATCCCCAGCCACCCAGGGGGCTGGTGCCACCGTCCCCTCCTGTGCAGCAGGGTGAAAAGCGCTGGGCCAGCGTTGCTATTCAGTGCTGCCTATTTATATCCCGAGAGGGAGATGAGGACCAGCCGTGCAGCTGAGCCAGCCCCTGCGAGCGGGGGATATTTTTAAGCTCTGGTTTTGAAAAGGTTGGTAATGAACCCACAGCTTTGCTCAGCAGCAGCTGCACCCGCTCCCCAGGCCCTGCCCCAGCCTCTGCCCCTTCTCCGGGGTCAGGAGCCCGGTCCCGGCCTGGGGGGATGCTCCAGGGGAGCTGTGTTTGTGCTGGGCTCTGAGCAGGGGGGTCAGGGCACAGCTCGGCTCTGGCACAGCCCTGCTGGCTGCAAACCCAGAGCCTGGCCCAGCGCCGGGCTCTCTGAGCTGGGTTTATCCTCCCGACAGTCCAAGAGGTTACAGACAGCAATTACAGCCCACTGCTAATTGTACACACATTACCGGCTGCCATTTGGGCACAGCAGGCAGGACACAGGAGCCCTTTGGCCAGCAGGTCCAGCAGCTCTGCTGTGACAACTCTCCCATTGCAGATCCTGCTGGTCCCTGCTTCCTGCCCAGCCTCTGGGCCAGGGTGGCCTTGGGGATCACTGTCCCCTTTGGGGGACCCCCATTGCCCTTGGGAACATCCCAGCTGTGCCAGCTGCTTCCCAAAGAGCTGTTCTGTGCTGTCCTGGCTGAGGGTCCTCACTGGCAAAGGGAGGGAAGGGGAGGCTGAGTGTCTGCAAGTCTGAACCCATCCCTCATACCTGGGGAACCTCCAGAGAGGAATGGGACAGGGAAGAGCACCCCCAAACCTGCCAGACCTTGGCTGCTTTGTGTCTCCATGCTTTTGTACATCCACAGTCTGGGGCTAATCCAGCTGGAACTGAGACCAAGAGAAAATCTCCTGCTGGTCCCAGCCAGGCAGGCTGGGAGCTCGGGCAGGGTCCGGGCCGAGCACAGGCTGGGAGCCCTGTTTGGGGCCATGCTGGCAGAGCGAGAGGGGGACCCACCAAAGCAGAGCCTTGCTGCCCAGCCAGACACTTGCCACCTGCGTGATCTGTTTCCATTTTCCTGACTTTTTTCTTTGAAACCAGGTGGGTCTGAGCCTCTGGGCCAGGGAATAGCTGGGGGCTGCGCAGTTCTTCTCTCTCCATTACCTTTCTTATTGAGTTGTCTCTCACACTGCTCACGGCAGCAAGCCACGCTACAGGCATATTAAGGATTCTCCAAGCAAAACTGATAAGATGAAGCCTCATTATTATCCCGCCAAGTGATTATCTTTCCTTGATGAAGCCTCATATTTGCCCAATTTCAGATGGAAACCTTCCCCTTTTCAATTTGAGACTAATTCATTTCTTGACTCCTGGTTACAGTGCAAGATATCACAAACACTCCCTGGCTCTGATTTATATCGTTAAGAATCATTTACTTGCAATTAAAATGAGCCTTCAGGGCTTTTGCAAACAAGGCAGATTAGCCAACGGTAAAACATTTGCTTTTTGTAAACAGCAGCTTCAGGCTATGAAACAGTCTGGGAGGGGAGGGAACCAGCCAGAGCTGCCCCAGGGCAGTGGGTGGAGGAGAACCAGAGGGGACCTTTCCAATTTCCCCTGAATCCATCAGAAATCCCCTGGGGTGCTGGGTGTATCCCCAGGCTCAGCTCCATGGAGTCCTGGCATGAAGGTGTCCCCAGTACTCTCAGCATCCCCATCTCCCAGCTCTTTCCCTCCTGCTTTGGGAAGTCTCTTGGGTGATGGAGTTCTCTGTGCACCCCTCAGGGCTTGTTCCCCTCACTGCTTGTGAGCCCCAGAAAAGATCTGGATGAACCTCCATGTGCACACCCCAGGGATTCAGGACCTGAATGCTGCAGCACAAGCCTCCAGTGGAGATGTCATCTAGCAGCATACTCATAATTAAGATAATTAACAATAGGATCATATAATTGACAAACTCTCCTGCTCTTACAGCTGTTCCAGGCTCTGAGCAACAAGAAGACAAACAACCCTCTTAAAACATTAACTTGGCCAAATCCTGGGCATTGAGGATGGAAAGAAACCAAATCCCAGCATGGAGAGCAGCATGCTGGGCATTTTCAGGAGCTAATGAGGAGCTGAGGCAGTTTCAGGGAGGTGCTGGGCAGCCTCTCTGGCCCCATCAGGTGGGCCTGGCCCCATCCAAGGGCCTGGCATCAGCTGGTGGGGGATGTTAGAGTTCAACCACTTGGAGAGCACCCAAAGAGAGGGTCTCAAATCACTGAGTGTAAATATAGCACAAACCAAATGCTGGGCTCCTTAGAAAGCTTCATCCCTGCTAAAAACCCGAGACAAACCATGGCAAGACACCACTCTGCTGGTGGGTGTGACTCTTGCCCTGATTTCTCAGGAGGTGGGGACCGAGGGGCTCTCACCCCTCCTGAGTCCATTCACTTCCCTTGAAGGAGGCACCTGGAATAGACAGGGAGGCCTCAGAGGAAGTCTCCTGGGCAGCAGGGTTAGCACATAACCTCGGTGAGCTGAGGTCACTGCTCCAAAGGCAGCTCTTGCCTCCTGAAGGCCTCTGAGTAGGACACGAATTCCCTCAAGTTATCAGCTGTGGCTCCCTCTGATTACATGAAGAATTTATTGGGTGACTGGATAATTTGAACCTATAGAGTTATTAATTATGACCTTAATCTGATCATCGCTTTGTTCCATTTTTAATTAGCTTCGTAAAACTGTAGTCATTTAACTTGGTAATATACTTGCTTAAGTGCACGTCTGATTGCATATCCTTTTTATATCCATCAGAAGCACTTGGGACTGCTTCACTCCATCTAACTGCAACCTGGGGCATGAACTCTGAGCAAACCTCAAGTAATATTAAGTTTACAAGCGGGCTGCTCTGCTCCTGAGTGGGCTGAGTGCTCCCCTGTAACTGTGTTGGAGCTGGCAGCAGGAGGAGGGTGTGGATAAAGTGCCCCAGTGCCAGGCAAAAAATGGGAATTTGAACTCCAGGGGCTGTGCAGTCAAGACTCAGCCATTTTGTGGTCATCACATGGGACAACTTCATGCAGCAGGAGGTTTTGGAGAGCACAAAGGCAGGTGTTTCAGAGCCCCTGCCCGGAGAGGGCTCTGCACTCTGTGCCTGCCTGCAGGCAGATGGATGGCTTGGAGTTATCTGTTCTCAGTGATCTTAATGGTGCTCACGGGAAGCTTTTATCCTTGGAAGGGATAAAAGTGAAGCAGAGGGTGTGGGGCTGAGCAGTCTGAACTGCCTGACAGACCTGCCAACACTGAGACATCCCCAGATGCACCAGCCAGCTGGCCAGTAGGGCTCAGGTTTCATAGCCTTTGGTGCTGACATCTGAGGACTCACTTATGGTCCAGGGGCTGAGATTCCCCTGGTCTGGGATTGTGCTGCAGTCCCAGCACTTCTGGGTTACACAAGGCAAATAATTTCCTTGGTTTTCCCATCTGTAAGGAGGGGATGATTGTGCTGGCTGCCACTGCCCTTTGAGACCCATGGATCTGAAGTGCTCTCACTGGAAGGTCTTTACTATTACTTTACGTCTCCCAACCTCCCTACTTTCAGACTTCCACAGGATTCTGGATAGATTCTGCAAAGGTATGGAGGTACTGTTGGAATCTGCCTGTCCCAAAAATATGTGCTGCTGCTCTGCACCACAAGGTACCTGTTGCACCATCCCTCAGGGATCAGCTACAGTTGTTAGAGGAGGTGCTGGGGGCAAAAGTGTGGCACAGATGGGATTTTTATTCAGAATATCAGCACAAGGGAGTGGCAGTAGTTCAGTGCACAGCCGTGCTTTTCCGTTTCTCCCTCCTGATCGTGTTGCTGGTGCTTGCACAAGCACCTGTCCCTAGCTCTGGCTGAGGGCCAGGTGTGCCCAGTGTCCCAAAACCACACTGCAATCACACCTGCACTGGGCAGAGGTGCCAGCATCGGCAGGCATGAGGGTGTTAATGAAATAGAACCACTGCCCTGCTATGTTTTCTACCTTTTCCCACTTTATTACTTAATTCACAGCAGGGCAGTACCACATCCATCCTCCCGGGACTGGATGCAATCAGAACTGTATTTAATCACCTGTCTCATTAATCCCTAACATTCTGTGTGCCAGCCTCACTAACGGGGCTGTGCAGGAAGGTAGCGCTGAGGTGGGAAGGAATTAAACAGCTTTATCCTAATTGAAGGACAAGCCACCAGTTCCTCAGCAAATGCTGTAACTTTTACTGGTTTCACTGCATGACATGGCCCAGAATCTCCTGCATGAAAGAAGGAACAGAGACCTCAGAGACAGGTGATGCTCCAAGGGACAGGCCAAGGCTTGTCTCAGAGCTTGAGCAAAAGGGCCTTTCATGCAGATCCTCTTATAACACCTTTGTCCTTAACCCCTGTGTGAGAAATGACTGCTCACTTTTCAAAATTTTATTAAACTTTAACAAAAACTACAACAAGAGGACTAAATAAGGAAAAATTACAGCACTGAGAGCCCCCATGACTATCAGCCACGTGTTTATCTTCAAAATGGATGCTCCACCTTTTATACCTCTAGCTCCTCCTAAAGTCTTGTCAGTTAACTCCTTCCGTGCTGTCCAGGGGTGGAGATCACTTTCTTACACCTCGATTGGAGGTCAGGTGCTGCCATAGTAACAAGCCAACCCTCCCCAAATGCCCCAGTACCGAGGCCATCCCATGATAACAATGCAAGGGGGAGGACACATTACAGTAACATCACTATACAGCCACAAAACTTCTCTTAACAGACACATAATGTTCATCCCTGAATTGTGAGAGCCAACCATCTCATTATTCATCTATAACACCTGGGAGATGTTGGCACCTGGCTGGTGATATAGGTGGTGGTGACCAGCTGCAAGTTATCAGGGGTTGTTTCCTTCAAATTAGAAGTATCCTTTACACCTGGACAATACATGTGGCAGGACCAGTTCGTGCTTGCTACAGGACAAGGGGTGGCTCCAGGTCCTCTGGCCAGGGCTGCAGGGGGGAAGGATGTGGCTGCAGAGCATTGCCATGGTTACAGGCAATTTCCTCATCATCCCTGAGGTTTTTAACCACTGCTCAGTGCAACGCACCACAAAGCAGCTGAGTGCAAGGCAGTAGGATTTCAGAGCCCTCCTGATGCCCATGTTCTCCAGGACAGGGAGAATGAAGTCTGTTCCCCAGGAGGGAGCAGGGAGAAGGAGTGGTGGTTCTCTCCTTCTGGATAAAATCACACAAATGAGTGCTGCAGTGCCCTGCAGGGGTGAGGGTAGCCCCCCAGCTGCCACAGCAGTGTCCAGATAGCCCAGTACTTGATAAGCACTGCCTGTCCGAGAGCCAAGCAGCTCCCAGCGCAGGCAGCCCTAGCAAGCTGCTCAGCTCTTTAGCTATTTCAGCTCTTAGTGATTCTCAGCTCAGTGATTTCAGCTCTTAGCTTGCTAGGTTTGCTGCAGAAGCAGACACAGGAGAGAGAGAGAGAGAGAGAAGCGCCCTTTGAAGTTCCACAGGTTTCCTTTATTCGGGTCTTCTGCAAAGGGTTCCAGTGACAGCTCTCCCGACAAACTCAGCAAAAGTAGCTCTTTATATAGGGTTTAGGGGGATTGGAAATTGTCCAATAGTAAGGGTCAAAGGGAAAGTAGCCTATAGCCTTACAGATAGATGAGAGAGGGTCTGGACAGAAGAGGGGTTTCTTTTGTCCAGTCAGCATGACTTTTGTCCAGTCAGCATTTCCTATCTTAGCCTGCTGACCACCAGGGCTTTGCAGGCCCTGTGCCTGCTACAAATGAGGGTACTTAACGGGGCTCCAAACCATCCCTCCACCTCATTGTCCCCATGCTCCTGCCTGTCCATGAGCACTGGGCACCAGTGAGGAACTCAGTAAGAGAAAAAGGCTCTACAGAGCTGTAATGATTCAATTCTGTTCTAAAACAATGGAAAACTCTTCCAATCCCCATTCAGAAGCCATGTGACACTTGATGTTCTTTACATCCTCTGGTCTCTCATTTTTGCTTTCCCTTTCCTCTCCTCTTACTGCTCCTCCTATCATGGTGTCTTCCTTCACCAGGCAGGGACACACAGTGCCCACTCCCCATGCCAGGCCCTTGGCAAGCAGCAGCTCTTGCAAAACACAAGGAGAGAAAAACAAAAGCAAGTTTAGGCAGATAGTCCTCCTCTGGAGGAACTCCCACAGTTTCCCTCCTAAAAAATTGTAAATTTTCCAAAGCACCCCTTCAACACCACATCTGTAGGTCTTCAAAACCTATCCCTTCCCCCTGGCATGCCAGGAGAAGCCTGTACTTAAGGAACCACACTTAAGGAACCACCCATCCCACCTAATTGGTGATAATTAACACCCAGGCATGAAAGCAACAGCTGGGACACCTCAGGCTTGTCATGATTTGGGCTTGACCATGTTCCTGAGTAAACTGGCTCTACTTTGGGGCACAGGCACACTGCTTTCAGACACTACTTGCTCCTTGTTCCTCATCCCCCTGTCCAGGTCTCATGACTCTCAGGCATTGTGCAAGTAGTGGGTGATGGGGACCAGCATGTTCTGCTCCAGCATGACAAATGAGGTTATTTTTTTTCCCCACCATTTCAGCTATAAATAATTGAGCATTTTAAAACTCCATTTCTGCCATGAGACTCTGGAGGAAAGGGTTCAGATCTGGTATACAGATATATTTTTAAGCAGTGAGAGATTGATTTGTGCTGCTCCTGCCTGGCTGACACCTGCATTCGGTCACCTCGGAAAGGCTCAGCCTGCTCTGCAAAGAGGAAAAATTGCTGGTTCCTGAGCAGCCCTGCTGCAATACCTGTGCATGGGGAGACAGAGGTGTTCCAGCCCTGCCAGTGGCCCTTGGGAGATGCTGCTCTGGAGCAGCTGCAGGATTGTCTGCCCAGGGCATCCCAGAGGGGGGATGAGGAACAAGGAGCACGTAGTGCCTGAAAGCAGTGTGCCGGTGCCCCAAAGTAGAGCCAGTTCACTCAGGGACATAGTCAAACCCAAATCATGACAAGCTGGGTGGGGAGGGAGCCCTCTGCAGGGACCTGCCCATGAGAATGGGCTCAGGTGCCCCAGGAAGGGGCCCACATCCCTGTGGTGGGCACGGAGCAGCCCCCACACGCAGTCCAGGGTTTTTCTGTGTATTATGTGGCTGGTTTCCAGGGAGGAATAACAGCTCAGAGCCTCAAGGCCTTTTAACTGGCTCTTCCTGTTATTGCTTTCTGAAAATAACAATAGTGGGAGGTTTATGTTCCTTCTCCTTTTTTCTTAATTCCATCCTTTCAGTGGTGTTACAATTGCTTAAGTGGAGCTTTCCCTGATGTGATGTCAGAGTAAACTATGTGGCAGAATTACAGCCAGCTGAATTAGCACTGTGTTTTGTGCTGCTCTCCAGCATGTGCAACAATTATTAATTTTCCAGTGCCTGTGTGGGTAGAGTGAAATCCTTCCACCAGCTCCCAATTCTCCAGTTCTCTCCATGCTCTGGATAGCACCAAGACCTGTCCAAGGTGCAGCATGAGCCCTTGGGGTGACTTGAAGTGCCTGACATAGTTCCTGCAGTGCCCTACCCACAGCAGTGTCACCTATTGGTACTGCCAACAAGCTGGAGAGCAGAAATATGCTAAAATTGCCCATACATTCCCAGAAAGGTCCAGAAATACCTTCCTTCTTTTTATCTAATGTGGCCATACACACAAGATGAGTGAGAGCCTTTATTTCTGGGATGCCAAGTCTCTCTATTCTGCCCACACCTTAAAACCTAAATAAGCTGAGGCAGCTCCTCATCCCCAAACTAGAATTTCCTTCATTTCGCTTAAGCCATTGGACAGAGTGGGTTAAGCAGAGAAAGGACAGGAGAAGACACATTTATATTCTTGAAAGAGAAAGCCAGGGCAAGGCTACTGCTCTCCTCATTGTCACCCACAGGCAGGATGGACACATCCTGACGGAGAGGTGAGGTGGAGTTTCACATTTCTGCCTCTGTGTCAAGTGTGCAGAAATAAATCCTCTGGAGAGCTGAGGGCGATTGGTCAGAGGCCCGGGAAAGCCCCAGACACACCGTGTAGGAGACATCACTAAACCCAGCAGGATACTTCATAAGTCAGAGTTCTCTCTTCCTCCCTCACATAAGAAAGAGCAGAGATCAGCAGAAAAAAGTTGCTGGGTGTGATGTTCCTGCTCTTGCTACAGTACCACAGGAGGTGGGATTTTATCCTGGTTAAAAGGGATCCCGGTGAAAGGATTTATTCACTCTTGTTAGAAAATGCTGCCCCATCCTTCCCCTGCCCCAGGGTACAGACACAAAGAGTGGCCACTTGTCCATGTGGACAAGCTCAAAGATGGGGAGGAAAAGTGGTTTTTCCTTGATGACTTTCCTCCCAGTAATCTCAGCTGCTATTTGTAAGGGCAGCAGATACCACAGCCTCAGACAAAAGTCTGCTTTTCAAGCAATGATGTCCCTTTTTATAATAAAGGCTGCCAACTCCCAGAAGTGATAGCTCACAAACAATCAGGGAGAGGACAATGGGAATGCTCTTTGAGGTGCTGTGCAGAATAGATCATCCACTGTACAGCAACAAATCAAATTTAGGGAGAAAGAATTTGGAAACAAATTACCAGCAAGATATTTCAAGCTGACAGCAATTTGGAACAACTTAGGTCTGTCTAGTAAGAACTGTATTCCTTTTATTTCCCTATCAATAGCAGCTACCTTATAAGATTGGTTTCTCGTTGATAATTCTGTCTGGAACAGAAACTCCTGAGTACACTTAAGTTGATAACTCTCTCTTTGATCACATTTCAGTAGCAATGCTTTTCACCTTGACAACAGAATTTCTCCCTTTGGATGAAGTTTCCATGCCTAAGAAGCCACGTGGGTGTGGGATTTCCAGGCTCAGGGAGCTCTGGTGCACTGCAGACAGTGCTTGGACTAGGGGCTGGGAATGGCAGGGAGACGAGCTTGCAGCAGGAGCTGCAGGGATAGGAGCACTCATCTGCTCTGCCTCAATTTCCCTGATCCTACAGCAGTGCAGAAACTGCTTGTAGGTGTTTGTCTTTATGGGAGAGGGATAATTAATATCTGCCACTGATACTCCTAAATGCTGAAATGAGGATTACAGGTGTTTCTTCACACAGCTTGGCGTGCCTGGAGGAGCAGCGGAGGGATCCGCGAGGCATGTGCGAGTTCAGGTGCTCCCACAGGGAAGGGGACACCAGGAATGGTGCAGCCACAGGCTGCGTGTGCCCCCACTGCCCTGCACTCACCTGGCAAAGGGGCTGGGTGCCGCTCAGGTGCAGCTCAGGTGCCAAGGGGCACGCTGGGGTGGAGGGGCAGTCGGGACTGATCCCACCCTGCACACGGACCATGTGTTTGTCCAGCGCTGGGGACTCATCTCGCGCTGACAGCGGTGCTCAATGTGTTAATTACGGAGCGAGGTCATTAATGTCCATCAGCAGGAGGGGAGGGGACAGGACTTGAAGGGAGGAATGTGTTGGGGGTAGACTGGAATGCAGCAGTGCTGACATGCCCGGAGCAGGAGAGACATAAAAAGAGTGCACTAGCCTGTAATTTCCCTGCAATTTCTCCTCGGGAAGTAATGAAAGTTTACGACTAGTCGTGGCAATGTCCGTGTCTCTCTTCCAGAAAGAGGTAGATAAAAATAGTTTAGAATCACACTGAGGAAAAGAGAAATTTGACATTCCTTTGAAAACTCCTTGTGGTCAAATGCTCCCAGCCCACTTTGGCCAAGTACTTAATAAGAGGGATGTCAGCTGTGGCTGACAGTCCTTTTGGTTGCCCTCATGCAAGCCAGGCCCTGCTCATCTGCTGAGCAGAATGATTTGGCTTGTTTAATCTTTAGAAATAAAAATGCAGGGTGTTGGTTCAGCAAAGCCCTGGCTCCCCTCGGGCGGGGGCTGTGTCAACCTTGGGACAGGAGGGCTCTTTCCTCCTGGTTTTCTCCATTGCCCCACTTGTTCCTTGGGGCTGGTTTTGACCTCGCTGAAGCCTCACACGATCCTGCTGAGCTTCCAGGGAACGTGCGAGGCTTCAGTGCTCCGGATGCAGGGTAAGGTGCTGTCAGCGTGGGATTTGTTCCTTCCACTAGCTTCTGCTTTGTGTCTAACATTTGGGAATAAATTATCAGGAGACAGGAAAGCCTCAATCCAATGATGGTATAAATTTGTAGCTTAGGCTGTGACCCTTTAACACCCCAAATTAAAATCACCCAGTACTTGTTCTGCACTGCAAACCCCCTGAATTGCAAAAGCAATTGACAATGTTATTTACTCAAGCGGTGCCTTAGAAACTAAAATCTTTTTGTCTGTTCTCCACAGATATGAAATACTCAGTGACATAACAGAGGCTGCATTTAAAATGAAGAACCTTTTTCCCCTGTGCCCTTGGCTAAGCTCTCACAGTCCCACCTCTACAGGAACCACATTTCAATGGTGTTGTACACCCCTTAGTCCTCACAGCATTTTTGGATCTTTCCAGATGGAAAGTGCCATAGAAATGTAGAATCTTATTAATTAAAGGCTGAAATAGATGCAGTGTGTGGAGGTCAGTGACTCATGCAGGAGGATTCTCAGGCTTCTGCTATGCATTGCCTCGGGGCGCTTTTTTGAATGTTCCTTTCTCCGGGGCTATGACAGTTTATTACACAAAGGCAGTGCGAACCTGGAGGTGAATGCAAACTACTCGGGCTAGGAACAGCGACCAGTGAACCCAGTTCATGCTGAGCCTTTCGGATGGCATAATTTCCCCTCATTACAGTTTCTGCCTGTACAGGGGGATGCTGCTCCGTGCCACAGCCCCTCTGCTCCTGGCCATGCCGGCACTGTAGATTGCTTCTCTTTCTGGAGGGCGCAGGAGCATTTGATAGTGCAGGAAGAGAGTGTTTCACTTAGGAACCAGTGGCTTCTTAATTAGGAACAGGGGCATGTTTCTAGCAGACAGTTTTCCCTGGAGAGAGTGGCAGAGATGGGGAGCACAGCCCTGGCACCAGGAGCACTGTGGCTGCAGCTCCCAGAGAACCAGTGCTGGCCCCAGAGGCATTGCAGCATCAGCTGGGTCTGATCCCTGCACTGCCAGCGGTGCCAGGGAGCTCCAGTGTAGCTGCAGGTGTGCTGGTAAATCCCTTCTTCCCCTGACTGAGGCTTATTTCACCAAGGTAGGTGTTGTAGTCACAGCTGTGGCTGTGTACCTGCAGTCCCCCAGAAGCACCACCTACCAGCATTTCCAGAGTCCATTGCATTGTCCCAGGATACTGGAATTCGATTTCTGGCTGTACACATGCTCAATTCTAGCTGGATTTTGCAAGACAATCTTAGTTCTTTATGTGTCCAAGCCCTGAAAAGGAAGGGTGATGCCTCCCAGCTGCAGGGAACACTGAGATGAGCACTGGAGAGCCCCCAGGAGTTGGTGCCAGACCCTCATTATGTCACTTTGCTACATTGCTGACTTCATCAGAGCCCCCAGTCTTTGAGGGAGTCTGCATTTTGGGGTGACCCCTACAGCAAAGTTCACTGGCTGCAAGTCCCTGCCCTGCTCCTGCCCCTTGCTGGGGTGACAGGGAGGTGACAGGTTTGTGCCCGGTGACTGCTGCTGGAAGTCACACAGCTGGTGGCACAGCACGGCTGCCCTGGGGCAGTCCCCACCGCCCAGCATGACATCAGCCTGCAGAGAGCCTCAGCCGGCTGCTATTTGAACCTGGAGATTCCTTTAGAGTATTTGGAGTTTTTCCTCTCTCTCTTGGTTCCTGCTGCCCATTCAGCCCCTCTGGCATGACCTTCAGCTTGCCATTACAACACTCTATATGACTTTTCCTCATTCTTTTTTATTTCCTTCCTTCTGTCATCCCTCTCAATCCCCTCACCACCTCCTGCCCCAGCAGTCCTGTGTTTGAAACTGACGTGAGAGGTGCAATGCTTACTTCTTGCAAATAACAAAACAAAACCACTTTTAAAAATCCCCCAAAACAAAACACAAAACCACAGAGACCAAACAAACATTTTGAAATGGAACACAAACGGATGCATGGAGCAACTACATTCCTTCAACAACGCTGTTACAGAAACAGAAAATCCAGTTCCAGGTGAGGCACATCATTTAGACCCTGTGTACATTGGGACTGGCAGACAGTGGAGCTCCAGCAGGGGCTACATCAACAAGCCCCTTCCTACACACACCCAGCCCAGGATTTACAGGAAAATGCAGCTCCCCTGCGGTAGCTACACCCACACGGCATCTCCAGGTGGCCCTGGCCAGGGACTGCCCTTGTGCACACACCCGAGGAACACGAGGAACAGGGCCAGGCTGCCAGCCCCGCTCTGCTCTGCCGCACCTTGGATCGTCCTCACCGGGCAGGACCGGGAGCGTTTGTTGATTTTACACAACCAACCTCCCCCAGCATCGGTGCGGCCACCGCGCCTCTCTCTCCCTGTCCTCTCCCCTGCCTTACCCTGCGTTTTCACCCAGTGAAAAAGGGCAAGAAAAACATCTTCAAAACCACCAGGAAAATGGGATTACAAAACCACAAACGCTGTTACAGGAAGATTTGAGGTCAAGCAGCAGACTTGTAACTCATTTCAGAAAATGCATTAGATTTCAAGCTGCCAATGACATGGACTGGATGGGAGGTGTGAGCTACTGTTGCTGGGTGCCTGTCTGAACACCCCCTGCATTTTAGTCTTGTTGACAGAGCCCAGTGCTGTGATTCAGACAGAGCTGTTAATTAAGAGACAAAGTCCAATCTCAAGCTAGCTGGCTCTATTTTTACATAATTTTATGTTTTGTTTGCTGAGCCTTTTAACTCGCTCCATGAACCAACAGAGCTGCCAGCTGATCTCCTACTTTTCCCTTGACTTTTCAGTGGTGCAGTGCAGAACATGTGATTCTCTACAACTCTAGGCCTTCTACTTTTGAATCTGTAGGTTTAAAAAGGAATTTTTTTTTTTAATCTGACATTTTGTCCTGAAAGGATGTGAAGCACACAGAACTGCCGAATGTGGAAGGCACCACAGGAGGCCAAGACATGATATTAAAACGAGTAATGAAAGAAAGCAAGCTATTGAAGTGTAAACTCCATTTTTACTGTGAGTATGCTACAGATAGAAATGAGTAGTTTGGATCCCTGGTGCAATTGACACCAAATATTAATGGTTTGGTATAAGCAGGAAACACAGTGAAGTTAAAAAATCTGTTTTCCACATATTTCCATAGGAGAGTCTATTTGTTGAGGCACTGAAGACCTGTATTTTTTTTAATAAACTGACTGTATCTCAGTCAGTTTCATAATTACAGAGCTCACGTTCTTTAGACTAATTTCACTCACTGACAAGACTGGGCTCTTGATCCTTATTTTCTTTCTGGATTATAAAACAACAATACTCTGCTTACGTCCTTGTCTTGGATCCCTTTCTTGGATTAAGCCTGCAGGAAGGAAAAATGCAATCTAATTCCCTGCAGGACACAGTGTTCCTGCAGGAAAGGCTTGTAGGAATATGGCAAGGATGGGAAACAGCCACACAAATTCCATTGAACCAAGATCTGGAGGAAAGTCACAATCCTGACCACGGCGTGGTCATCTGTGCTGTGACACTGACCTCGGGCCAGCCCCTCACTCAGTTACATACCTTGTAGGTAACTCAATCTCTCTATTTTTTGCTTAATAACAAAGGATGGAGTGTGTAGATTCAGGTATTTCAGAAGTGCTGGTAAATGAGTCATGAAATGCATTCCATTTATTCAATTGTCTTTACAATCCAGTACAAGTGTAAGTTCTGTGGAGAGATTTGTATTAAAAACCATCTCAAAACACACCACAGAAAGTCCCAGAATAATTTGTTGCAGGGCAAAAAAGTCACTCTCTTTCACAACAGGCTCACTGAGACTTTTCAAAGAAAACTTTGAAACAAATTACCACATAAAGACAAGTTTCTCCACCTGCAGACCTGCCTCTGCAGGTCAAGGTAGGGTTCCCAAAATCTTCCTCTCTTCTTAAGGGGTTCCTGTGGCCCTACTTGTACCCCAGGATTTCCTCTCACCTGTAGTCTTGTTATTAGAGACATTTGGATGAAAACAAGGCTTTTCCTAAAAGCAGCAGCTCTTAGGAGGGTGAAAATATCTGGGTTTTCAAAACAAAACACCAATTCATAAATTCAGGGGGAACCCAGCTATAACTTTCCCTCTGTTTCCTTCAAACCCCTGCACCCATCACCTCCCCTCTCTGCAAAGACCCTCGGTAAGCTGCGCTTAGGAGGACAAGGCCAGATTTTAACGTCGAATTTGTTGATTCTACCTCAAAAGTGGCATCCTAAGAGCCTGGGCTGGGGGCGGCCGGTGGAGGGCTGTGAAGGGAGGCTGCCCGCCGGCCCACGGAGCGAGGGGGCGAGGAGGACAGGGAGCTGTGCCAGGCTCCACTGCGGGGCCTGGGCGGTTCTAGGGTGCCCTGCCCGGGGTGAGGGACCCCCCCGTCGTGCCCGGGGTGAGGGGGT
>VZRH01003621.1:439814-605671 GCA_013397555.1 Urocynchramus pylzowi
CGGGGCCGCCCCGGCGCCGCTCCCCGGCTGCGGGTAGGGCCGGGCGCGGCCGGGAGCCCCCTGGGAGCGCTCCGTGCCTTTCGGAGCCGCGGTCTGGGCGGGCGGCGCAGCCGAAGCCGGAGCAAGCCCTCCTCCAGACCCGGCCGTGCTGGTAATCCCACACACGGACAGCCGGGAACACCCCGCGGCCCCGCCTGGATCCGCCACGTTTTCTGACGCCCACCGCTAATCCCCTCCTGTGCTGGAAGGCGAGAGCCTCTCCTTCGCTGACAGAAAGTTTCGTGCTACTTTTCCCATACAAAAAGTAGGGAGAGCGCATCTGCTCCTGGGTTATGTGCGGCCCCTGTGTCTGCTGCCTGTGGCCCCGGCGTCCCTGGGCCGCGTGTTATTCATCGCTTCTACCAGTTCAAAACGCCTAAAATCTTTCAGGCCGAAAGTTTGCAGGGAAGTGTGTGTCCCAGTTATGTTTAGTGAGGACTCAGATGTGAGCAAGGCACGGTTCCCTGCCTGTGTGCCCTTGGCTCGCCGGCCGTGCCCAGGAGGCGCCTTCTGGCGGGGGTCATCGATCGCTCCCTCGCCCCGCCGGGCTGCGCGCCCCATGACCGCGTCCTAAGCCCAGCTTTCGGAGTTGTGGCTCCAGGCGTGTCTGGACTATCTTTATTGAACTAGTCTGGGAGATCTTTGCTGCCCTTCCCCCTTTGTTTGGCTTTGTCTATTGTTTTTTGGGGATGGGAGTTGCGCAGAAGGTGTTCTCTGGGTGCTTCAGTCACTTGCCCTCTGGTTACTGGTTTCCTGTGTTTCTCCTGCAGTGGGACTGGAGAGGTGGGAGAGGCTGCACTCCTCAGTCCACCTGGCTACACCAGGCTCTGGGATCGTTTATTTCAGTTCCTGGGTTGGTTTGTAGGCAGGATTGTGTTGATGAAGGTGAAAGCCCAGCTCATTTTACACTAGGTGCAGCCTTTGCTCTGTCTCGGGGCACCAAGGCCACGTTAAGTGTTTTGTTGTACTTATTTCACCCTTCTGAATCGAAACATGTTGTTTGAAAGGACATACTTTGATGTTGAGTCACTGTTCATCATTTTCAAAGAAGCAGTTTCTAAAACATCACAGAAATGTTTTGACTTTTCTCAGCGGAAACAGACAAAGGTTTGGTAGGCTTTGTTTTTAGAAAGGCTTTGCCCTAACCTTTTCCATAACAAACAATGTGCCTTCAGTCTTTACGGTTTTTTTCAGCCAGCTCTAATAATAGGCCTCTGCATCCGAGATTTAAAGTTTATACAAGGTGGCCGGGGGGAGCGCAGTGGGCAGAGATTAAAAATCCCATGCTCAAATCGATGCTTTAAAATACAAATGTAAATACTTTCCTCACAATTGATTTTCAGGCTTTGAAACATCAGCATTTCTGTGCTGATATGTGTAAGGACAGACATTAATGTGCAGCTTCTTCGTAGGGCTTCTGTTGGTCTGATAAATTTAACTGGAAGATGTAATAGAAGAGTAAATTGTGTTTTTTCAGCAGCATGAATATCTTCTTTCTGCAGCTGTAAGATCTAGAAACTGATCTTGCAAAGGAATCCACATTAAGTAGAAATGTTTACGAGCTGGAAATACACTTTTGTGGGACTTCAGGCCTGCCTTGAATTTACATCTGCTGTTACTGTTTGATTTCTAAATGACCTTTCTTATGCAGGGAATTAGTTAAGATCACAAAAATACAAACCAGCCTTCTCATCATAGGTGGACAGTGGGGCTGGTCTGGAGCGAGGGCCCACGTGGCCGTGGTGCTCCTGTTCAGGACTTGCTGGGTTCTGTTTTACTGGCTTCTCTCAGCCCTGCTGGGCACCAAAGGAAATGTGATGAATAAAAGAGGACTGAGTGTCATTTTGTTAGGGCAGTACCTCAGTGAGACAGTCACTCAGCATAATGATGAGTCACAGACTGGTTTGGGTTGAAAGAGACCTTAAAGCTCTGGTTCCACTCCGCTGCCATGGGCAGGGACACCTTCCTGCCCAAACCCTGCACCTGCTCCAAGCCCTTCCACCCTGGCCTTGAATGCTTCCTGGGATGGGGCTTCTTGCTGTTGTGCCTTAACTGACAGCACTCGAAAGCTTGTGCTGCAGAACTTCAGTGTTGAAAGTATGACCTTGAGGAATGGGATCTGCTCTGGGAATTCACCCGAACTGTTCTACAGCTAGTCTGGAATAGCTCCATTCAGTGAGTTTATAGCTTGTGTGTTGGTTAAACAGCATTGCAGCTTTAGAGAAAGTGCAGATGTTTGATAATTACTACTTTTAACTCCATACTATTTTAATCCAGCAAATGAGATTTAAAATAGAGCTACCACAAAATTGTATGCTAGCACCCTGACTGGATGAGCTCCTCTGGAAAGACAAGCCCTGAGAGTGGCCTGCTGTGTCACGAAGCAGAACTGGATGCAGATGGATTTATTGAGGTGAAGGAGTTGCGGGACGAATGAGGTCACTGCAACAGGAAGTGGGATTGTTCTCCTCTAGTGACTGAGACTCCTTATCTGCTAGTCAGGGTGAGAATGGGTGTAACTGTGATTTCTGGTGTGCAGAAGGTTAGTCCAGACTCTTCCATTGGCAAATCTGATACTTAAATATGATTCATAATTCCTTGTGACTGATGGATTTAAAGAGCCAGCTACCTCTTATCTCAATATGATTACATATTTTTGCTTGTTAATCCCAAATGTACTACAGAAAACATCTGTTAGTCCTTTGATATGTGTTTATAAATATCTCTGGTGGAATTAGAGGAGTAACCTTTTTTCCCCATGCTTTGTAAAGTGATAGAAATTATTCAATACACAAATCTAAACTAACACAGTTTGCAAAGTGTAATTCTCCCCCAGTTTGATGTTCCCTTCTGTTACAATTTCTCTAATTTACAAGACAGCTACTTATTAATCAGTTAGACTCCCAAGAGCCTCTTCTGAAAGGCTTTAAATTCAGGGATCAATGCCTGTATCCCAGGCTTATCTGAAGCACTGTGGGCAGCAGATCAAGGGCAGGGATTCTCCACCTCCTCTCAGGTGAGAGCCCACCTGCAGAGCTGCCCCAGCCCTGGGTCCAACACAGGGAGGAGCTGGAGCTGCTGGAGCCAGGCCAGAGGAGGCTCCAGGATGAGCAGAGGGATGGAGCAGCTCTGCTGGGAGGAAAGGCTGGGACAGCTGGGAATGTTCACCTGGAGAGGAGAGGGCTCTGTGGAAACCTTCGAACCCTTTCCAGTGCCTAAAGGGACTCCAAGAGAGCTGGAGAGGTACTTTGGACAAGGGCTGGAGGGACAGGACAAGGGAGAACAGCTTCACACTGCCAGTGGGCAGGGATATATGGGATATTGGGAAAAATTACTGGCTATGAGGGTGGGCAGGCCCTGGCACGGGGTGCCAGAGCAGCTGGGGCTGCCCCTGGATCCCTGGCAGTGTCCAAGGCCAGGTTGGACATTGGAGCTTGGAGCATCCTGGGACAGTGGAAGGTGTCCCTGCCCATGGCAGGGGTGGAATGAGATGAACTTTAAGGTCCCTCTCAAGCCAAACCATTCTTTGATAAACTCAGGGATGGAAAAAGCAAGCATAAGGCCAGCTGTAGCTAAAGGAATAACCATTACCAAGGCAGAGAGTGAAACAGTGCCCATGAAGCCAAGCTGGAGGCCAGTTGGATCTCTGGTAGCTCTGTTTTAATGCATGGAGTGGCACAAGGACAGATGAATGTAGATGTTACAGTCTGAGAGTCAGTGAAGCTCCTGGTAGTGAGGGGCTTGAGAGCAAAGCAGACAGGGAGCTGGTGCCAGTGTGGCAGGTAGGATTGCATTGGGTAAAATGTGGGATCCTCAGCTTGTGGTATGCTGTTTTTCCCAAAGAACACCCAGTTTCTCAGCAATCAGTGCCCTATTATGGAATAGATCTGCATATGACTGTATATGCTTAAGAAGAATTTCTTTGTGGAGATGATGTTGAGCAAATGAGGAGTTGATGTGGAGCAAATGAGATTTTGGTGCAAATTAGGGTAGAAGAGGCATCTTGGTTCACCCTGTTCTAAAGTAGCCTTCAATAGCTAGTTTAAGGAAGAGGCTGAAACTATTTAGCTTGGTAGATGGGTAGGTGCCAAAGGATCAGGGGAAGAAAACAATTTTTTTCTTTTTTTAACCTGGAGGTTAACTGAGGGGAGATTGTAGACCCCACAGTTCTGTCATTGCTGTTGTTCAGCAGAAGGTCAAGAGGGCATTTAAGTAAATTCTAAATTTGTGGCTTTTCATTTAAGTCAGTAAGGGTCAATGCTATCAGGAACATGTGGCCTTGATGGTTTGTGTGGTTTTCCATGCTCCACCCTCCACTGCAGTTCCCACTTCCTCAAGGGCTCGGAGTTTTCATTCACTTTATTCTGGGCACTTGTAGAGGTGATATCTATGCAGATCTAAGGCTCTAGGGGGGAGACTCTTTCTGTATCTTTCTCTGGTTGATACAACCTGAGCACAAGAGAGCCACTTAAATAAATGGTCTGCACAAGGGCTGCACTAGCAATGTAGCTTTACAGAGCCACAAAGGTCAGTTGAATTTTTCATGTAAACAGGGCTTAGCTGTGTGCCTATAAAACGGTGTTTAACCTGCATAACACTGAGCAGGTCAGTATTCATCTTAGCAAAGTGCTCTTGAGATCTCCAGCTGAAGCTGTAGGTGGGTAAATGTTTTTTTTAATTGACTGGAATATTGAATTTAGAGCCAGTGTTGTTGAACAGCAGAGGACAGAGCTGTGGTGTGCTCAGAAGCAAGAAGGTGAAAGGGGGTGTGAGTGCAACTAATCAAGATGTACAAGCTGCCAGTTTTTGCCCTCTTTCTTGCAAGTATGTCCTTGTAATGTATACTGGTAAAACTAATCTCTTTTAGCATGACTTAAAGACCTAGAGAGTCTTGCTGCTCGATGCTGAAGAGTTGCTCCTGCTCCTGGATAATTCGTGACGGGCTGTGGGTGTGTGTGCAAGTGACACTTCTCATAATAACTTCACTTGCAAACCACAGCGTTCATTCCAACCAGTACCTGGTGTCCAGATGTTTTGGAGTCTAAGCATCCTGAAATTTCAATTATTTATTAATTTCAAAGGTGAGAAGTTGAACAATGAACTGTAAGTGGTGCACAGAGGGCTTGATGTGTTCTGATTGCTATAGCTGAGAGGTCTGTCTTCAGACCTTCTGTGACTCTCATCAGGAGGTTTTGGTTGTACTGGTCCCATCAACTTTTTATTAGTCTAGCCCTTTTACGAGGCCCTAAGTTCCAGGCCTTCACCTGGTCTTGGCTGAGCTGACTGGTAGCAACAGCTGAAGGAGGGAATAAAGCAGGAGCTCTACACTGTTGAGCAGTATCTTCTGGCTCTTGGATGCCTTTGTGGAGTGATGGATGCTCTAGGATGGGGTTTGGTGTCTCCTTCTGGTTCTCTGGTTGTAACTACTGACCCCTGCCACTTTTCTTTTTACTGATCCCTGCAATCATTTATCATCATTTATCTTCCCTCCCTCATATCCTCCCCCCACCTTTTTCCTGGGTAGTGGCAGTGTGTAAAGCCATCCCTAAAAGGGAAAGCAACAGGCAGGCAGTAAAACAAGCAATAAAACCATGAGAAGAACAAACAAGTAGCATTGCTTCCCTGAGGTTCTCTGCCAAGGTCCAGCAATTTAGGAGCTTCCTGAGGCTGGAGTTGGAGCCTGGACTGGCTGTTCTGCAGAAGTGCCTGTTGGCCACAGTGGCCAGTGCTGGCAGGAGCCCACATGGCCTCTGGCTCTGACAATCCTGGCTGCAGGTGCAGAGCAGCTCTCCCATCATTGCATTCAGCCGATGACTTCATGGCTTTTAAATTTAGAAACCTTGTGAGTCAAACAACTTCATACAAGCTACAAGTAAAATGAAAGATTTTCTTTTTTAAAATATTTTTTGAGTGAAAAGCAGGAATCTGGTTTGGCTCTATGAAAGGCTCTGGAGTGGTTTAAATGTTGGTACAAAGTATGGCTTTGTAGTTCCTGCCACTTCCACTCTTTGGAAGATGTGTTTAATTAGAAACCACTGCCCTTGCAGCTGGAAGCGCATTTCCTGAATAACATTAAACAGTGCATCCTGAAAGTGGAGATTTAGAGAAGGCTTTTTGGACAGTGGGCACAGCCTGTGTTTGTTACCCCATGACACTTCAGTGCTGGTGGAGTCCTCAGTCACAGCCCTCTGACTTTGTACAGGTACAGAGAAGAGTGCAGTATGATTGTGAGCAGGGGGTTTTTCCCCTCTTTCCTGGCTGGGGATTAGGGAGAAAAAATAATTACATAAAATTCAATAAGAGTAGCACAAAAATAAAAAAGCTAGAGGGTTTATTTGTAGCAAAACAGAATAATGCAGATGACTTGTGTAGGGTTTAAAGCTTATAACCTCAAGGAGAAAAAGTTAATTTCTGGTCTTTATGCATCAGTACTTTAGCGTCAGGTGTTCTGAGCTGGTTTACTTAGTTTACAGAATTGGTTAAGACAATTTGAATATGATTATTTGATTAACAGAGTATTATTGTGGGCCTAGGGAAAAGTCAGTGGCTGTCAGTGAAAGATGCAGTGTTCAGCAGAACCAGAGGCAAAGCACTGGTGCAAAGCCAATAGAACAGGATTTTTTAGCTCATCTGGTTTTTGTTCTGTAGGTTTGTCATGTTTCCTGTTCACCTGGGGGTGAAAAGAAGGGGTGGAGAGAGAAAAATGTGTCTTTAATCAGATGTGAGTTGGTTTCTACTTAGTAAATGGCTGTGTTACTACATTAATTTTTTTGTCCAACAAGGCCATCCAAGCAGTGATTCCTTTTCCTCAAACCTGGTTCCTTCGTGTTGCTTCTATGGAATGTGGGTGGGACAGTGGCTTTTTTTTCCACAGAAGTGGCTTATCTGTGAAGGCAGTGACTCAAAAGGATTCCTGCCCAGGCAGGTCATGGTCAGCTCTGAGTACCATGCACTGTGGTGCACCCTTAGTGAGTTTGTACTTGACAGAAGGTGGTTATGGCTGTGCAGGAACTCTGGGAAGCATTCAAGAATGCATCACACCACTGTGTTTTTATTACTTGCTTTGCTCTTCTGGAGAAGCTGTGAAGTTCTCACCAGTCAATGCCCCAGTGTTCCAGTGTCTGCAGCCTTGAGGAGATAGGGTGTCAGAGCATCCTGCCTTAGTACAGGCACTGAGAGGTGCTTCAGTCTCCAAACCACGCTTGTGCAGCCCGTTCATGGTCACTGTTTCTTCTGGGGCTTGTTTTTGTGAATTCCCCCTTCCCCCTCCCAAACTCACAGTGTGAGCTGCAAGTTGAGAGTTGTCTGAGGGTGTGTGGTGATGGTGCAATTCTTCCTGTCAGAGGAACTCATTGTTTATAGCTGAGAGATGTTGCTGAAGGTTGCCCTGAGCATAAAGTGAAAATCTCGGCCTCATCACCTGTGGGGTTTGTTACTTTTTCTTTAAAAAAACCTGCTTTGTAATTTTTAGCTAAGACTGACAGAGTGTTCCTGAATCAAAGTGGAGGACTGCAAAAGGACTTCTAAAGGAGTTTTCATAGGAAACTTGGAAAACATTTTACTTTGAAGAGTCTTCACACTCATGTTCTCCTTTTGCATCAGTGGGTACTTCTAGTAGGTTTTGCAAAAGGAGAAAACTGGAAAACTTTTTCCATTCTTAAAACACAGAAGTTTTTGTTACGTAGTCCTTAGTTGCCGCTGTGCTGAGTGTGCAACTGAGAAAGAATGTGGTATTTAGTCTCTAGTAGTACAAGGCTGTCCATTTGCTCCATGTTTAAGTGAATTTTCATCAACCCCCTAATTATAGAGAGTATTTTTTTTTTTTTCAAAACATGTGTGTCAGCTCCAACAGCTCCATTATTTGTGGACTCTTAACAGTTTTAAATTGCTAATGAAGGTGTAGATTTCGAAGATGTGGTCAGCTAAAAGCACTGAAGGGTATTGCATAACAACATATCAATTTTGGAATGAAAATGCAGTTTGAGTGGGGTCAGATTCTGGTTATTTCTGACTCTTTAGCATAAACAGCACTTTTTATTGCAGGTTGAGTGCTGAAGAAGATCAGAACAAAAATCCCCAGGTTTTCTTTTCCCTTTATTGCCAGCCATCAGTGAGGTTTTGCAGGCTAAGCAAGAATCAGTTTTGCAGCTGTGGCAAATTCTTCTGCCAACTGATAAAGTGGACTAATTTATAACAACCTTTTTCTTATTTAACCTGTAGTTGTGGCAAAAATTAGCTTGTTAAGAGGTTGTCCCTTCTTGCATTCATTGTTAACTTAAGGTTGGTAATTGGAACCTGTGCTGGTGTAGTTTGGGGTTTGAAGAGCCATGCTCTGAAGCCACAGCCTAGTTATTATATCTGCACTGGCTGTGTGTCCCTAGGGTCTGAAATGTGTGCTGTGCTTCAGGGAGTGCCAGAAAGCTCTTCTTCAATTCTTTCTCAGTGATTTTAGGGAAGTTTCACAGAGTTTTCTGCCTCAAGAGTAGAAAGAGGCACTGAGGTTGAAAGGACTCTTGGTAGTTGAATTCAGGTGGTCCCGCAGATGTACAAGACCCTCCTGGGTTCTGACATCCTGTCTCCAGGCTGAGCCCCCTTGTTGTGTTTCAGTGTGAACCTACAGTTTGAGCCTACAGCTTCAGTGTGAGAGATGTGGCTGAGTAAGGGCTGGGTTTGGGAGATTGAAGTTGTCATCACTGCAGGGATAAGCTCAGGATAGATGTTGCTGTTTGCTCAGAATGCAGGTGTGGTGTGCTTCTGCATGCCCAGAGCCTCGCAGTGCTGACCCACAGAGCAGCTAAATACAGCAGTTGCAGATCCAGTAGTTACTTGTTCTGATTTGGGAAGTTATCTTTCATGGTGTTAGTGCAGGTCTTCAGCATAAAATGCACAAACATCCATGTGAAAGCAGAGTGAGTGGTTATTATTCATAACAGTAATAGCTTGCTGTCATGACACGTCCTTTTTTTCCAAATACAAAGTTTTGCAGCCAGAATATAAAAATGAATCTTAGTTATAGAGGAGATTCTCTTTTTTAGAAAGAGCGCGTATGTCTTTTAAAGCACTCTTGATTCCCTGTCAGTCTTCTTTATGGAGTTGGGATCATGCATGAGTTTTGGAAACTGAAAACTGCAGAAATGAATTAGAAGTTTGGGATGTACCAGGCTATCCATCTGAACAGTTAAGTGGGTATAAGTCTGAGTTTGGCTCTAGTGTTCTTTCAGTGTGTCATCCATGAACTGGAGTCTTAGTGTGACATAGATAAGTCACTAATTGCTCGTGCTGCCTGTGATTTGTCTTCCATGCACCTCCTTTCTAGATCCTTTGTAGTAAAACAATTCTGTCAGAAAGGAAACTATCAGAGCTGAACACTTGCATAACTGGAGGCAAGAAGCTGCTATTGGCACCAGCATCTCCCAAGCAAACATCACATTTGCCATTGTGAAATCTCTGCTGAGGTCCCAGGACCAGCAGTGAAGCTGCTTGTGCAAAGCTTGCCTTCATTCCCAGGGAGCAGCTGAACCTGAGTGAAGGAGTGAAAACTTGGAGTGACAGAGCGTGTTCCTGATTCTGAGTGAAGGTGAATGGCTTGAATCCCCAGCACTGTGACAGTTTGGAAGCTGCTAGGAGGTAGCACAGACTGCTTGGGGGAGAGTGAGGCATCTTCATCTGCTGCTGTGCCCTGTGCCCACTCCTGTGTGGGCTGCGTGGGTTGGGCTGGGCCCTGCTGCCATGGGGAAAAGGTGAGGGGCTCCCTGTGGCTGCTGGCTCTGCTGGGGGACAACACCCACGCAGGAGAGAAAACAGCCAGGAATTTCATGGATTTTTGTAGGGACACTGGATCAGGGTTCATCTCTCAATTCAATAGCAAGATCTAAATGAGTGGAGAATAGGGAAGCATTTGTTTGTTACTGGCTGTGTCAGGCTGTCTGATGAGCATTTCAGATGCCTCTGTGGGTCTTCTCCACAAGAGCAGCATAGAAAAATTTATGAAAGTAGATTAAGAGACCTGGAACTGGAATGGCACTGGTGAGGAACAGGCTTATCTGAACCTGAATATTGTCTTTTTTCTTGTATGGTTACTGTAGTTGGTGGGAAAAAGAAACCCTAAACAAATGGTGTGGCAAAGTTGAATATACTTGAGTGTCAGGAAATTCCATCTAGGAAAACATGGTCATTGGTTTCTACAGAAGGTTGCTTTATTCAGTGAAGTTATTTCCCACATATTTTTCCATGATTTGTATAGATACCACGCTTGAAAGCTTAGTAAAATTGTATTCAATGAAAACCAAGAGTTTGGGATGAGGTGGAGATGATCTTATCTTGACACCAAGCTGGACATGGCCAGTGTATCTACTCACACCTCAGAACTTGGAGGCACTCCAAAGTTTAGTAACACAGAGGTAAGCAGTATATCCCACCCGTGTCACCAAGACCTGGGTCTCGTAAGACAGGCTCAACTCAAATTCATCCTGCACATATAAATAGGAGCTTTGTCATGCCACAACATGACACCTGAGTTTATATTGATATTTCATACTGGGAAATTCTAGCAGTAATGATTTCTAATGAGGAAGTACCTGCGTGGCATCTATGGTGGGGAACAGGATTTGGTAGCTGAGCAGATGGAGTGTAAGGTTAAAGGCTATGTTAGAAGAGGATGACTTTGTTTTTGGTTGTGTATACTTGATGTTAAATAAAAAACTGCTTAAATAAAGAGCCTGCTTAAATCCTCCTTGAAAAGCATCACATACACCAAACATCCTTGACTTGCAGCTATTTGGCTGCCAAGTGTTGCTTTATTTATGGAACAGGACAGACAAATTAATTTGGACACTGTGAAGGGAAAGAATGGAACTTTTTATTTTATGGATACTCCTAGTTATATGAAAACCAGTTTTGAGTTGTCAGTGGGCTGGATGAAGCCCCAGCATGTGAGCTGAGTTTTATTGAAGTGTGCTGTAATCTCTTTGAAACCAAAACTGTTCAGAAGGTTTGTATTAATGGTGTGTGTTGCATACCCGGCTCCTGAAGATCTTTGCTCTCTTGTCCGCCGCCTTCAGCAGGGATCAAGGATCCCTGCTGGTTGTCAAGTGGGTTGAGTATCTGGGTAACAAGCCAAGCAAAAGGATTCCATTGGGAACAAGGGGTCTGGTTCCTTTTCTGTCTGGAAGATAAAGCTGGGTCATTGTGTTGTGAATCCCACCATGTTCATCCCCAGGACCTGGGTGATAGAGTTATTATGTGGTACAGAATATCTAGAGACACTCTGGAAGCATGGTAGGAGACCAGATTATAATTCAAAATGAGTGAGGCATATGAGAGAAAGAAGCTGCAAAAAACTGCAGTGCAATACCTCTTACTGCTCCTGGGCACATTGGCCCCGCAGAATGGGGAACAGCTGCGGAGTCCAGGAAGGGTGTTCAGATAGAGAATGTCCTCCCAGGTAGAAAATGTTCTTGTCCCATGTTCTGTGTTAGGTATTTTGGCTAGCACAATGCTGGAATTCAGCATGTGGGACTATTGAGCCTGGCAAGGTCAGCTCCTCTCGGTGCCAGTCAGACCATTCCTTGAATACTGGCTTCCCTGAGAAAAACCAAGAAATCAGTGAGTGCAGCTAAAAGCTTTTAGTAAGCAGCCTGGCAGGAGTGTTAAAATGTGAAGACTGACAGCAGATGTTATGTTAAAGACTTTTCAGGTAGCACAAGGTGGTGAGACTGAAGCACAGGAGATGGACAGTTATTTTTTGCTGTGTAACCCAGAGATTTACCCTTGCCCAGAGGTAGGGTGGCTGCAGGATGGTTTGGTACAGGGCAGGTGGAATGGACTCACTCAGTAGTGTCTGAGATATAGCCAGCCCTGCCTTCAGGTATGCGTGTGGGAGTGCAACCTGGAAAAACAGGACCCTGAGCACTTAAGCCTTTTTGTGATTCATTGGGGTGCAGAGCTTGCTGTTCAAATTGCGCTCCTTCATGGACTTTTGGAAAAGCCTTGGGTGCCTTCAGGGCACTTCTGCAAAGCAGCTGCAGAACTGCATTCCTCTGCTTGCCAATATCTAAAAATTATTTGCATGCCAGTATTATGGAAGTAGGTATCTGAAATTATTCCTAAAACCTTGAATTACCAGTTTTTGAGAACACTCAGACCTTCAGTTGTGGCTTTTGGAAGGAGCACTTTGTGTACATCACTCTTGGTGTGCTCCTGGCAGCCCCAGCAGCTCAGAAGTCCCTCTGCTCATCCTTCTCTCCAAGCAGGGCTCGGGCCTGCCCTGAAGGGCACCTCAGAAGCAGAGCTCAACTCCATGCTGCTCCCCCCTGTGCAGTCCCACCTCCTCCATCAGGACGGGAACCTGGGAAGGGAAGTTTTAGTTACCAGCTTACTCTGAGACTGGGCTCCCTGCAGTGGCTCCCCCCATCAGCCTTCTGCCAGTGTGGGTGTGTTTGGGCAGGGAGAGGAGCAGTCTGATGGCAACAGTGGTTGGTTGAAGCAGAATAGAGACCTGTCCTTAATCTTTAGCTGTTGATGAGATCTTGACTGTTTGCAGAAAGCAAGCGAGAGTTGTCCAGGGGTGATTGTGCTTGCAGATTGTTGGCTAGAGCAGAACTCTGAAAGTTGCTTCTGTAAACCCCTGTGCTTCCCCTGCCTCGTGTCCTTGCCAGTGCACTAAGCCCAGTATACACTGCATTACTGTTGAAATCTCTATTGCAATAACCAGCACCATCATGAACAGGAAAATAACCCACAGGGTTTGCAGTTAATATGCTGGGCTGCTGAGTGTGGTTGGAGGTTGGAGCTTCACATGTCTGAGCATCAGATGTGTGGGGAGGGCATTCCTGCTCCCTGCAGAAGCTCTGCTTGATGCTCAGTTTTCAGTGGCTTCTGGTCCAGCTTGGCTGTGGCATCCAGCTTTGCCCTGTGTTCCCACTGCTGTGGATTTGCCAAGGGTGCCAGCTGATGGTGCCATCTCCCCGTGCCGTAGCGGTGTGTGTGGTGGCTCGGTGAGCCAGATGGGCATCTCAGCCCACCTTGCAAAAATGGATTTCTTTCCCTTCAGCCAAATCAGTCCTTCCCCATCTGGTTAATCGCTCAGGCGTGGGGAAAGCTGTGCCAGTACGGAGGGGGTGTGATGTGCAAACGGGAGTGAGTTCCTGGAGGGGTGTGGGAGGATGAACATTGGTCCTTAAGCAGCTTTTCTGCTGCTTATGAAACCACAGGCTGGGCAACCACAACTCCCTGTGCAGTGGTGGTGTTCTATATATTCCTGCACTTGAGATTCAGTGCCTCTCACTCTTCTGCCGTGTGGTCTGTGCTGCTTTGTCCTTGGAATTTGTGGGGCTGGCACTTGGAGAACTTGTTCCCGTGTCAGTTGGCCTGTCCCAGCTGTCAGACCAGTGCTGCACTGCTCTGCTGTGGGTTCCTCTTCCACAGGAGTCCTCTTTCCCTGTAGGTGTTGGAGTGACTGCAGTGGGGGTTGTGGTGTGCTCTCCAGGAGCCAAGGATTAAGCACTCTGCTCCAGTATTCTATAATGTGGTTTGCTGTCTGTTCCATATTTGAATTCACTGAGGGAGAGCTTGAGCAGTCACAGGGAAAAGGCAAGTTCCAGAGAACTGGGGGAATCACAGCCATGCTATATCATGGCCCTGACAGTTGTCCTTTTATCCCCTAAACCCATCTCACCCATGTGTTGGTAACCTATAGCCTGTGTTCTCCACAGGTATTTAATTGAATAAACATATTTATTGCAATGTACAAATGATATCCAAGCTCTTGCTGGCAAACAGGCTATTTGATATCAAGCTTTGCTTTTTAGATAAATTTCAATAGCACCGCTACTAAGTGGTTTTTATAGACCATTACTTTTGGCCAATTCATGAACTATCATACTAAGGTGTTTTCAGATGAATTGCCTTCATTATCCTACTGGTACAATTAGTGTATCTTCTCATGGTTACCTCATTCTGCACATTGTTTCTGCAAGAGGTGTAGCAGCATTAACTGCATAGAAAAAGCCTTTCTTTAGAAATCGGCCAGGCTTTCCAGAGCCCTGGCTCTTTTTCTCAGAAACCACAAAGGTTGTCAGTGTGTTTTTCTTGGCTTCTTATGTAGGAAGCATTCGTGCTGCGCTGATGGGGAGGGAATAAACCAGTGAAATGCCTTATGGAGAGTGGGAAGTACCTGGGGGTGAAGGGCATTTCACAGCATGCCCTGTGGCAGCATCTGGGCTGTGGCACAAGCCGGTAGGTGAGTGAAATAAAAAGGGGGAGTGATTGAGAGTGAAGGTTAATTAGTGAGTTCACAGTGCTTAGTGATCGCTGTCAGAGGTAGGGGAGGACAGGAGGTGGCTACCTTCCACCCTCCTGTGGCTCCTTGGGGGCTCTGGAGCTGTGGCCTGGCTTGTGCTCTGGAGCCTGGAGCCTTCACCTGCACCCACTGCTTTTCCAATGCAAACCATCAGAAGGGTTACATGTATGCCAGCATGGAGTGGGCTCATTCTAGTCTCTCTCTTTTTAAGCATTCAGCTTTTAAAGTTTTTTTTCTCCCAGAGGTGTGGGCACTTGGAGTGTGGGTGTAGTGGAGAGCTGGGTGAATACTCCTGCCTTGCACCTTGTGAAGTTGTACTTCAGTGTGTCAGCTTTGGTCAGTGCTGGAGTGAGTTCTCAGTCTCTGCTGTGCTGCCTGTGGTGTGACAGCTCTGGCATGGCTGGGGAGCAGCCCTGAGCCAGGCGATGCTGAGCCCTGGCTGAGCTCCTCCAGTGCCCCAGAGCTTTCATTCTTCCCTGGGAAACAAGCAGCCCTCCTGTGCACAATTAGCTGTTGGGGTCGGGAGAGAGCAGTTGGTTGTTGGTACGTGTTGTAAATATTGTTGGTTACCAACATTAGTGCCTTGCCTCCTGCTTTTTAAAAACAACGGGATGTTGTGCTCGTCTGGCAGCTTGGGGACATCTGGTGCTGTCAGAGCAACGTGACTTTTGAGATGCTGTGCAGGCAATGCCCTGGCCAGAGAAAGATTAAAAATATCAGCAAATAAGCTTTAAAATTACCTCAGCAGCAGGTGTTTAGGAGAGATTTAGGAAACCTATTTCTCTTCCTGACTTCTTTAAAAATAAAAAGTTACAAATGTAGGCTTAGTCTAATCTTGAATTTTGAGGTCAGCCCAAAGCAGGAAGAGCTAGAATCTATTATGTCTGAAGTGATATGAATTGGTTTTATGGATCTCCAGTACTTTAAATCCATTTTTTTACTGAAATTATTGTTCAGTTTATTCTTTTGTTGTAATGTGCAGCATCATAGTGTTAATCCAGTGATTTGTTGTAGTTCCTTATTTTTGCTTCTACTTTTTTAGACTGCTGGTCTCAACAGCAGAGCTATTTTAGTAGTTTCACTCAACTTTTCCCATAAGTATGTTTGCTGTTCCATTGGGATGTTGATATAAAACTGTAACGGGAAGAACGGCTCAGTGACAGCTTTGAACAGATCTCTTCATGCAAATCTGCTTTTCCCTCCTATGCAAATGTTAAGAAGAAGTGTAATAGATATGTAAGCTGTTAAGTATGAACCAGCTGGATTTTCTGGCTTTGTGAGGCTTATATTCACTCCTTTACCTTTGTATTCCCCAAAGGTGAACTGGGTGAAGGGGGAGGGTGTGTGGGTGGGGTTAAACCCGGCTCCTGCTTTAGTAGAGCCTTTGGGCAGTGACTGGTGGTGGAGCTGAGGACGTGGGCAGCATCCAGAGCTGCTGAGGTCTGGGGATCTCCCTTCTACTGCCCCAGGCCTTGGGCTGTGGCTGAGAGCTGGCCCTGGAAGGGAGGCGATGCAAATTGGGCAGGGGGCACCCAGCTTCATGGGCAAAGTGCCCCCAATACCCGTGGTCCTTCTTCATTGCTTGGGGACCACCAGTGAGCGGCCCAGGCACTGCTAATTCTGTTATTGCTCTGATAAAACAGTGAGGCTGTTGTGGTAGGTTTGTCTGTCGGTTTATTTGCTTTTGGTTTTATTTTCTAACCAAAATGTGCAGGTAATATATGTATATTGTCATAATATTTTCTCTAACTCATACCATTTGAATCAAAGCTAATGTTTCTGGAAATGCTGTAACCTTCACTTACACTAAGTGGATGTTTTGTGTTTAACAGGCTGCATTTTAGTTTATTTTAAGATGCATTAGCAATAAAAAATTATATTAATGTAGCTCTTTTCTTCTGGCAGAAATGACTGCTGTCACTGCAGCCAACGTGAACTTCAAATGGGACCCCAAAAGCCTGGAGATAAGGACACTGGCAGTTGAAAGGCTGCTTGAGCCTCTTGTTACACAGGTAGGAAAAAGATGGGGCAAAATAAACAGCCATAAACACAATTGACTGTTTTGGTGTTTTAATTAAATCGCAAAGCTTAAATTCTAGGTGTGAAACACTACAAACTAAAAAGAAAAAAGTCTACAAGCAGTTTTTTTGCTTAGTTTCATTGAACAGTCACTGGCCATGAGTCCAGGGAGACTGTGCTGCTTCAGCACTTGATAAGACACAATAGTTACTAACATGCATTTCTGCACTTCTGATTGAAATAATGTTCCATGCCTATGCTTTGTGCTGGATTTGTGAATAAAAGCTTCTTTCTGTGTGGTGTATATGCCCCAGTGGAAAGCACTGAAGAGCACAGGAAGGCTGGAGTAAGTCTTGTAAATGGGAGCTGTGTGTATTGGGTGTTTTGGAATTCTTGGAAGAGACTTTCTAGGAAGTCTGGAAGAGAAGGTACACAGGAGACAGTTCACTTGTTGTCTTCAGCATTGTTTTCCTGGAATGTGAAATGTCTGAAATGACAGAATGAGCTGGACACAATTCCTGCAAGTACAGATGGGAATGATCAAGTTTTGTTTCCAGTAGTATCCCCTTTAGTCACCAAGCTGCTGTCTACCTGTGACTTATTCCCTCTGGGTCCTCAGATGGGCATTTGGATGATGAGGCTTTTTAGCTGAAGCTGCTGGTGGAGTCTTTGCTTAAGAGAAATTGTCCTGATTTGGCGAACTTAACTGAGCAAACTCATTCACAGGACCTTTTTCACCAAGTGCAGTGTCTGTAACTTACTCCTCAAGGAATAAGCACAACAGGCTCTACTGGCAATCCCCAGTTTTCTGGATGATGTGACTGGCAAAATACAGAGGGAACTGGAGCAAATTGCCTTGTTGCAACTTGTTCTTTATTTGTAGGACACGATGAACTGAGAGTACCTGGTACAAATGCTCCCCATTAACCAGCCTTGATATTCCCAGCTGATGGCTTTTCCTCTCTGCATCAGCCAGCTGAGAAGATGGATTCAGCTCTGAGGACCTTTATGTCAGCAGTCCTTGGGCTTTCCAGAGTAGTAATTTTTTTAGTGTTGTAATTTAATGTCCCTCTGAAGCAGCCTTGTGTGTGTTTTCCGAGGCTTTCCAAAAAGGAGAGGAAAGAATAAGGCAAATGGAGAAGTGTGTGTGGATTTTGTGACATGCTCGTGTTGGATGCAAGGGGGTGGATCCTGATCCTGAGCTCAGGGAGTACCTGGGGGTCTCCTGGCCTCTGGTGATGACTCTGCTCCCAACAGGGTTTCAGTCTAAGACACAGAGCTTGGAAATATTTGTTGATTGCAGGATGATTGTGAGAGTTTGGTTGGGTTTTTTTAGGGAAATAATGAACTCTCCCAAGTCCTTCGCTCCATATTCAGCCCCTTGGCTAAAGCACTGTTTTGGACCGAAAAGATACTGTGTCTCTACATTTCTAATGGCACAGACTCCAACCTTGTCTGGGGTCTCTTATGACTGGAGAGTTATCCCATGCTAATTATCCTCACTTTGGTTTCTTTTATGTGGTGCCCAAGAGCTCAGGCCTGTTATTGAGACTGCAGTTTATCAAAAATACAAACAGATCTCCATTCTTAAAATCAATTTTTGAGGTGTGCTGCTGCCAAGAGAAATCTTTGAGCTGTTTAGCTGCATTTATTTTGTTCATCTAAAGAATCAAGAAGCATGGTAGTGTTTAAATGTGGAAAACAGTCATTAGGTTAACTTTTGGAGCTGGCAGTAGTGCAGGTATTAGTAATACACTGTCTAGAAAAAAAATACATGTGGCCTTACTATCAAATGGATAAACATTAAATTTGATGTTGGGTTTTTCCCCTTCCATCTATTCCTTTAGGTAACAACACTGGTTAACACCAGCAACAAGGGCCCCTCCAATAAAAAGCGAGGCCGTTCTAAAAAGGCTCATGTCTTGGCGGCTTCAGTTGAGCAAGCAACAGAGAATTTCCTGGAAAAAGGAGACAAAATTGCAAAGGAGAGCCAGTTTCTGAAGGAGGAGCTGGTGGCAGCTGTGGAAGATGTTCGAAAGCAAGGTACGAGTGTGAATCTGGTGGCCTTCCAAACTGTGGCTCTTTAGAGCAAGCCATTCCCATTTCTCTTTGTTGCTCTTTCTAATGACTCTGCCTCTGAACTTGTGGGTTCTCAGCTTGCTTGGCTGGCATCCCTGAGCAATAATGTAACTGGATAGGTCTGGAAATTGGATGGCCCAAGTAGAGATTAAGAAGAGAAGCAGAAGGGCTGATTCTTTGAAGAGCATTTAAAAACTCAGTTTAGGCTGAAAAGTAAATGTGCTCCCTGCAGCTATGAATTTTATGGGAATACATCTGAAAAATGTCAGTAACTTCTTCAATATCTGACTGTATACAGACCAGCACTGTAGGAGGAAGAGCCAAGTGTTCACTCTAGAGAGACGTGTTTCTTGAATATGTAAAACGTAAACAGCACCAAACAGAATGTGAAGACCTTGATTAAATATTCCAGGCTTCCTTCCTCACATCTAATGTTGATTTTTATCATTTTCTTTTTTACTTTCTTGGAGCAGACCTGCAAGAAAAGCCTATGGAGCTAACTTACTCTAAAATATGCACTAGTAAATATTGTTGTTCATAAATCATTTATCATTCTTCCAGTCATGAGTCTTTTCTATGCTTCAGTGAAACCCAGTCAACTGGTATTAATGGTGACGGCTGCTGCTGCAAAAACGGGAAAACTCATTAGCATTAATTACTTGTTTGTAGCTGAAGTTGCAGAGTGGTGAAATATTAGTTGGAAATGGTTCTAAGTTTTGGATGAGCCTGGCTGATAGACCAAAGAAAGATCAAGGTAAGAAGGCTGCAATATAAGGGGCTAATTGAGTTGGCTTAATTTAATAACAACAAACAGCAAGAGAGCCCCCTTTGACTCCAAGCTTTAATTGTTGGTGCTCAACTGCTGCTCAGTCGAGAGTTAGTGCTCATCTGTGGGTGCCTGCAAATGGCTCAGTGATGCTGGTGAGAGAGGGAGCTCTGCTCAGCCCTTGGGATTGAGAACTTCCCTGAGCTGGATTTGTAGCTGAATATTGCAGTGAGAAGCTGGTGGGAAGGAGAGACTGATAAAAAACCTTACAGATGACCCCTTCCCATGTTTCTTGGCTCCTTCTTGGTTCTGAGACTACACATAGGCTTGATGCCAAAACCTCCCTGCTCTGTTGGCTTTGACAGAGGAGGTGAAGCTCATTAACTGAGAGGTGCTGGAGTGCAATAACTTTCACCTTAATGTTGCTTCACTTCTTCCTCCTTTTTTGCTGTTTGCAGCTTGTGTGAATTCTGGTGTAGAAGGGGTGGCTGTGCCTGTTTCCTCAGGCTGGTGGGTGGTCAAACTGCAGTGAACCTGCTGGACACAGGTGGTGCCCACCATCCTCTGTGGGGACACAGTTGCAACACAACCCAGGGTCAAAGCTGTGCCCCATCGCGGGGCCGGTGTTTGGCCAGGTTTAGCAGGGCAGCTCTTGGTGAAGAAATTAAAAGTCAAACCAGCCTTTGAGGAAAGGAGAAGCAAGTGGTGAAAAGTGAGCTAGAACAAAGGGAAGGGTTATTGCTGCCAGTGCCCAGGAGGATTGCAGTTCTCAGCAGTGCTAGTAACAGCAGGGAGATACAACCTCCCAATGCATGTGGTTGTGTACACTCTGAAGCCTCCCTGCATTGTGTCAGACCAATTGAATTTGTGAACTGGAGAAACAAGGGAAGTGTGATCCACAGCCTGTGCATGTGCTTAGCAAATCTTTTGCAACAGGGGCATGAGTGGAGAGGAGAATTTGGGTGTTGTGGTCAGCAGTAGGGTGATGATGAGCTGGCAGTGGGATTATGGATATAGAGCACAATTAATCTTCAGTGGAGGACAGGACATAGCATTAATAATGCCTCTATTTAGAGTAGGGAGTGGTTTGGTTCCATAATAAAAAAAGATGAATGAATGTAGACAGGGATTATGAAGATGATTAGGACAATAGATAACTTGTCTCATCAGAGAAAATTAAAAATTTTTTTTCTAGCCTAGCGAGAAGAAGATTGAGAGAGTACATGATTTTAGTGAGCGTGCTTGTTCATAAAATCCCATTTGTTTGGGGTAAAAACAAAGAACTGAAAAGAGCTATTTTAAATGAATAATAGCATCGCTGCCTACTAAATCAATGTAAGTGGATCTTCAAAGTCTTCTTGTTTTTTAGAAAGGAAGAATAAATTACAGTATGCAAGTTAATGAAATATCCTGCAATAAGATTCCTGGCCCTTTAAAGCTTTGGACTTTTGATTTCTTATGAAGTAATGAAACTTTTTAAGGTTTTGAGCAGAAAAGTGGAGATAAGGAATCAAAGTGTTTTTCAGAATAGATCCCTCTGTGGTTATTGAAAAGACTTGATATTTGGAAAGCATTTGATGTGAACATCTTGAATTTCAGCATTGTTGTAGTGTTTGTTACAGGCATTTCTGCCATCAGAGGTTTGCTGGGTAACAGAAGGTGCAGCACTGGTCCTGCCCAGCCTCGCTCCCCACTGCAGGCTCCCTGTGGCATCTCACTGTATGCTGGCGTGCTCAGCTCCTCTGGTGCTGTTGGGAGGTGTTTTGGAACTTCAACCAGTTTCTCACCCAGGTGCTTGTCACTGAGGCTGCTTCCAAACTGGGCTCAAGAGGGAAATTTCTTTTGGGTGAGGCTGTCAAGGCTGTTCCTGATTCCCTGGAATGCTGATGGCTGCAGCTCTGTCTCTGTATCTGCATGTGAGCATGGGGATCCAGGGAATTCACTGTGCTCTCCTGCTGTGTGTCTTCTATGGCAACTTTACATAACAGACCAAAAATTAAAGCTTAACATTAAAAAGTCTAAGCCTGTGGTATAGGGTTTGAGGTAAGAGAAGGGGTGAATGCTTTGATGGCTCAGGTTGCAAATACAGGGGAATGAGCCAACTGATTCAGCTCTGTGTCCTTCTGCTTCATGCTTCTAAGAGAAGGGTTCGTCAAAACTGAACAGTGAGATGAATTATGAAAGGGGAAAACAGTTTCTTCAAATGTACATCACAGAGGATGTCTGGCTTAAGGATTTCCAAGGAGCAGGAGGAGGCCAGTTGAGGAACATCTTGAAGTAAATACTGAATTCTTCTTGGAAAATTCAACTTCAAAAATCTGTTGTGACCAGTTAGCTAAATTTCTTAGAAAGATGCGAGTTCAGTTGGTTTCCTGCAACAAAGCTTTAGGAGTATGCCACTTCGAAAAGCCATAACCTGAGGGAGCTCTGAGGTGGCTCTTGGCAAACTGTTGGAGTGTTGTAGGCAGTATATGGATTTAATTGAAGACAAGATTTAGGAATTATCAGAAGCTTTTGTGGCCATAAGTATCAACTCCTGTGTTGATATGGCAAAAGGTGATGTGGGGCCTCATCCTTTAGAGCAGAAAGCCAGGACAGTCTGCTGTGACCCTGCTGGTGGGTGTTGAAGGTGGCATTATTGGTGAGATAGGACTTCAGTATCCAGAGCAGTAGAGACTTGAAATTCTGATTTCCTGCTTGCCTTCATTTGGTGGGGAATGGCAGCCTCTGGGGAGGTGTGGTGGGGTGCTGTGAGCAGGAGGGAATGGCCTGGTGGCGCTGGTGTGTCCCTGGTGCTGCTGGCAAAGCAGCCTGGGGCCAGCTCTGAGCTGAAGTGCTGAAGGGTACGAGGTGATGTGTGGGCACGAATGCCCAGCTTGGCAGAGGAGCAGCAGTGCCAGTGTGTCCTGGCTGTCCCTGCCTGGCCTGTCCTGCCTGCTGCTGTGCCCTCCTGTCTGTGGTGTGAAGTTCTGTCCATGGTCATCCTGTTCCAGGCTGGGAGCAGGGTTAATGGTGCTGCCTGGAAATGTTGTCACACCCTGTGGGCATGGGGGAAAGAGACTAGAAAGTGGGAATTTTCTTTCGATGAATTGGAGTCTGAGCATTTCTAAAATGGGCTTTGTTCCATTAGATTTAATTGAATTCTTGGTGCTTTATTGACATGATCATAGGATGGCTACTGTTGCCTCTTCTTTTCTCAACTCTGTTTTATTTTCTTTCCCTTCTAATATCTAATGAAGATCTAAGGTTATATTGGAAAACCAGACTACTCATGTAAGAATTTGTACCGGCTTTGTAATCCGAGTCTCACAGTTGGACTCTTCTCCACTGTGTTACTTTAGCTCTTAAAATCCTTCTTCCAGAGTGGTTGTGTTACCTGTGTTCAGTGTTAAAAAGGGGAAGATTGTGCTGGTTCTCCTTGGAACTGCTGATGTGCACACACAATGCAGTACCTGCACATTGAGGCCAGGCCAGAGTGCCCTCTTGCCCTTTGAATCCAGCTCAAAGAACTACCCCAGGGTGCTTTCCCTTTATAAAAGAAGTCTGAAAGTCAGCTTCCTTTAATTGGCAGAAATGTATATATATGCAACAACTTTAAATATAATCTGCTTTTAATTTTGTGAAGCTGGTTATCTTTTGACACCCTGACAAGCTGTTTGAAACTCACTAAATCTTTTAAAATCTCTTGTTAAAATAAAAGGGAATAGCATTTTATTTTAGGACTGGCTTGAAAGGTTGCAATTTAAGAGATGGGTAGAGGATAATTTTGGCTTTTAACTTCGTTAGCAATTTCTGAGATTCATGTGAAGCAAGTGGCCTATTCAATAAGTTGTTTTAAATAGGAAATAAAGGAAAACAATATTTTGGGAGTTGAAAATGTGGGAATTTTATATATAAGTAAATAAGGAAGGAAATATTTGGACTCAGTTCTGGTTCTGGCATATCACAGAATGGCCTGGATTGGAAGGGACCTTAAAGCCCATCCCATTCCACCCCCTGCCATGGGCAGGGACACCTTCTGCTATCTCAGGCTGCTCCAAGCCCCAGTGTCCAACCTGGCCTTGGACACTGCCGGAGATCCAGGGGCAGCCCCAGCTGCTCTGGGCACCCTGTGCCAGGGCCTGCCCACCCTCCCAGGGAGGAATTCCCTCCCAATATCTCATCTAAACCTATGCTCTTTGAAGCCATTCCCTTTTATTGTGTTACTTCATCCTTTTGTAAATATATATCCTTAAATCCTGAGGTTGTCATACTTGTGGTGATGACTTTTATTATTAGCCTGTTCCAAAAGGAATAAAGAAAGGGCCATGTCAGCTGTGTTAGTTTTGTAATCTCCTGGCTGTTTGAAGCTTACAGCATTGGTGATACATCATCTCGCACCCATCTGGAAACCTGGAGTTCTTAACCTGTGTTGAAGTAATGAGTTGTGTTCCCCAGAGCTGGGTAGGAGATAGCTTTAGGTTGATACTCAGAGCTGGCCTGTACTTGGACAGAAGCTTTTTTGCTGTGTCCCAGTACAGAAGCAGCATATTTTTATCTTAAAATGTTATGTGCCACTCTTGGTTGTATTATTTAAGATGATGGAAGGGTGTTACATGGGGGGGAGCATTTGAACAAAATCGAGTATCTTGGTGTGGTTGCTTGGGCAGGCTGGCAGCTGTGCTTGGGCTGAATTTAGCTGTGAAGGTGTAGAGTGCCTGGGTGGGAAAAACTTCCTGGGCAAGATGTTATGTATGGGGATGGTTAACCCCAGGCTCTCCAGCTGTTGGCATTTCTGAGCAGTTAAAAATAAGCTGTTAAATAAGTGGAGCCTCCTGGGACCGCATCAGGCAGAGATTTTGGTGCAGCCCTAGCCCTTCTTGGTGTGGGGGGCTCCATGGGACTCACTGTCAGCTGTCACTTGTCAAGCGCTGGTGGAGGTTTTTTAGTCTCATCTGAGACAGGCTATTTTTATTTCGGCATTTGGCCACATGGACACTTTCTCATGCAGGTTTTTGGGAAGCCTCTGAAACAGCACCTAGCTGTAGCAATCTGCTTTCTGGTCATCTCTTCCTGCCTGCAAATCCCTGACCCTGAGGCCCTACTGTTTTCTAAATGAAGTCCAGCTGATCTGTGTTTCTGAGATGCAGAGAGATCCAAGGATAACAATGTGGATTCCAAAACTTACTGTCGTGTAGGAACTGTGGTACTGGAAGCTGGCCCAAAAAGTGAGGGAGAAATCCAAAATTTACTCCTCTGACTATATGCAGGCATTACTTTCATGCTTTGTGAATGCCTTCTGGAGGAATTGCTCTAGCTGTGCAAAGTGGCCTTTGCTTTTCATCGTTAACCAATGGCATTGTTAGCATCTGAAACCCAAATTCTTTGCTCCTGCACCAGATGCAGCCCCACAGGCTATGAAATGTTGAAGCGTTTTACGAAGCGCTGCCTGGCTTTGAATTCCAACCAGGGCATATCCAGCCAGGTCATCGCTCCGAGTTGTTTACGGTCCCAGGAGCTGTGGCAGCTCGCTGTGTGTTTACAGGGCTTTCTGCTGCTTTCTGCTTAACTCCTACATGCACACAAATCAAAGCTTTTGCTCAGACTTTGAAAGCATCGGAGCTTGGAAAATAACTGCAGACCTGCAAAGGCGTTCTGAATTCACCTCTCTAGAGAATTCTGGCATGCTGAAACACCTGTACAAATGGAAATAAGGACCAAAGTGTGATTTCCCAGCCCTTCCTCCCTCCACAAACCCCTCTGCCCCAATGCCATGCGGTAGCTGTACTTAAGAGGTAGCCACATGCAGCATTAAATGTCAGCCGTATTTCACAAAGGTTTTGTTTTAGAGACTCAGGTTGGCTTAGGAACCTTTCCAGTGGCTGATGTGATGCTGAAGCCAGTCCCTGCTGTCCCCCCATGCAGGTGACCTGATGAAGAGCGCCTCGGGGGAGTTTGCAGATGACCCCTGCTCGTCAGTGAAGCGTGGCAACATGGTGCGGGCCGCGCGCGCCCTGCTCTCCGCCGTCACCCGCCTGCTCATCCTGGCTGACATGGCCGATGTCTACAAGCTGCTTGTTCAGCTCAAAGTCGTAAGTGTGGGGCTCTGCTGTGCCTGGCACTCTGGGGGTGCTCTGCCAGGTGCCCACTGTGTGTGTGTCCCTGAGGGGCGTGCACTGGCAGCGGCTTCCTTCTGCAGTGGGGGGGTCTGGGGGTTTTTCCTCTCAGCAGAATGTGGGGAGGGTCTCGGGGTTTTTGCTCTCAGCAGAATGTGTGCAGTGGGCGTGTGTCACTCACTTTCGTACTCACTGTCAGTAGCTTTTGACATTGAGCTGCACTCTGTTCTGAACTTTTAGTAGAAAAACTAACTGAGCTCTGGTCTGCAGCTGCAGGTGAGAGCCAGCCCTTTCATCTTACAGAATTTGGCTTTCTTATAACCGGTACTCCTTTGCAGCTGCTAGGGATGAGTAGCTTCAGCAGGCTAAATAAAAATGAAAGTGGACTATTTGACAAAGCCCTTCCTTCCCATGAGCAGCAGGGTGGGCGAGTGGTTTGTGCAGAATTTGAAGTGAAATGACTTTAGATACTGGGTCTTCCTTTGCAAACGAGCTTTGAGGACTCAGTTTGTGCCGTTTGGCCACTGCCATGGCCCTGCTAGGGCCCTCAACTCCTTCATGCTCTTTCAGATGTGTGTTCTTGACTGTCTCTGGTAGCTGGTGACTATGAAATAGTAGCTAAGCACTGTATCCTATTAGCCTTTAAAGTGTCTCTCTCCAAAAAATAACAGGGGGCAGAGGAAGATTGCTTTCTCTGTCTGCCATGAAATACATTCTGAACTACCTCCTGACCTGTGGACTGTATTGCTTGGAAAAATATGTGAATATATATTCTTTTAGGTGGAAGATGGTATCTTGAAACTAAGAAATGCTGGCACAGAGCAGGACTTGGGTATACAGTACAAAGCCCTCAAACCAGAAGTGGACAAGCTTAACATCATGGCAGCCAAAAGACAACAGGTATAGTGTGGCCACTTTCTTCTGTATATTGATTCTTATTTTTCTTTTCCAAAATACCTTGCTGCTCTTGGAAAGTGCCTATTCTGTTAATACTTCTTACTTTATTTTTTTACATTATTGCTGGGTAGTTTATATTGTGCTCTGCCATGTTAAGGAACTGTGGGCTTGCCTGGTAAGCAAGGAAAATGTGCTTGGCTGTAGGGTGCTGCTTCTGATGGAATTTGTTCATAGTAGCATTTATTTATGTCAGTGTTTTAGTGCCTTAATGATGTGCTGCTGCCCAAGAGCTGCACTTGAGGACAGGGAGCTGAGATGTGTCCCAGTCCTGGGTCACTCTCCACTAGACCCTGTTGCTGTTGTGGTTCATGCAGATGGACTGAACACATCCACGTGCACAGGGAGCGAAAGCCATGGCTGGGCACCGCTACAGCTTCCTGAGGAAGTGAGTGGTGCTGCTCACTGGTCTTGCACTGAAATGTCCGTTGGAGGAAGGCTTTAAATTCCTGTTTGTTGTGGGTATGCTCTGTGTTTGGATAGCTTGTGCTTAGCCTTAAATTGTGTGTGAAATTTGTTTTGTTCAACAGCACTGGTGTGACTCATTCTTGAGTAGTTAAGTTTTCAGAAGAAAGCAGAGGTGTGGGCAGTTTAAGTTATCAGAAATAGCGTAATTCTTTTAGAGCATTTTTTGCCTCTTTGTTCTGTAGATACGTACAAACCAAAGCTGCTTATGCACCTCTGACACTGCTTGGGTTTTTGCACAGATTTGTCTTAAAAAATAAGCTGGGTACAGTCAAAAAGGGATTGCCAGTTGGTTATGTATCTCAAATCTGATTGCAGTAAATGGGAGTAGGGTTGTGATGGCAGTGCAATAAATGTTCTAAAACTGCTTTGTGATGGATTGTTCCACACTATAGGAAGTGGTTGTACAAAATCTGTAAATCTCTGTGCCTGTTTGGAGTGCCCTCCCTGCTCAGTGTGTACCTTACAGAGGTCACCTATTGCCCATTCATTTTAGAGAGGCTGACAGAATTTTTTCCCCTTTTCTCAGTAAGGCAGTCCTTGTCTTCATTTTCACTGCCTCTTTGTTAGATTTAAGAGGTGATTTTGAAATGCTGCTGCTGCTAATAACTGTGGTTGTTCCTTCTTTCATAAACTTACTGCTTGTGCTGGACTCAGAGGCTTTATCTGATCATGGTGCTCTGTTCCAAAACAGAGGTGATGGTGCTTTAGAGAATTACAGCACAGAGTGTTTGGGAAAAGACTTATGGACTTGCTCACTAATCTTGAATTAGTGGTAATTACAGTCATTGGATTAATTTTGTCTAATTGGAGGTGAACAAGAAGTTGAATGAGATGATATATTTGTTCTTCTGAAATTAAGTACCTGAGTCTCTTGAGGAGAGTAAATGCCATCTTCTAGGTGTGATTAAAGAAAACATTCTGGTTGTGAGCCTGGGAGTTTAAATTAAAGATGATCTTGCTCTCATCTGCAAGTGCAAGACAGGACAGCTTTTAAAATGCTGGTCCAATGCTGCAGAGGAACAAAAAATCCAACGTCAGATTTTGAATTGCGGTGTTGTGAATTGCCCTGCAGTGTTGTTTTTTGGCTTTATGAAGCTGTCGTGTTTTGCAATTAGTTGAGCCCTTAAGGATAGGAATACTCAGCAGACAGATTTGAGCAGATTTGAGGCAAAGAACCTGCCTGTCCTTTGGAGATGCGGGGAGACGGTGCATGTCGAATGGATGGCAGTGGATGTTGAATGTGGGCAATGCTCTCAAATGCCTTTTTTCCCCTTTAATTTTCCTAACAGGAGTTGAAAGATGTGGGTCACCGCGATCAGATGGCGGCAGCCAGAGGAATCCTGCAGAAGAACGTGCCCATCCTGTACACGGCGTCCCAGGCCTGCCTGCAGCACCCCGACGTGGCTGCCTACAAAGCCAACAGGGACCTGATCTACAAGCAGCTGCAGCAGGCGGTCAGCGGCATCTCCAACGCCGCCCAGGCCACCGCCTCCGACGACGCCGCCCAGCAGCAGGGCGGGGGCGGAGAGCTGGCCTACGCCCTCAACAACTTCGATGTGAGTCGGAGCCTTGCTGGGAAAAACCCCTCCTGTTTGTTCACCTGGTTTGTTAGCCACAGCTTGCTTTTATTGATATTGCCCAGAAGATCATTTTCTACTGAAGTGCAGCAAGTTGTAGGCAAAGTAGGCTTTTTTTAAAAAAGTCATTTTCCAAACTAGGGTTGATGGAATATAGAAAGTTACATATGTGGTTCTTGGTGATGGAAAGCTGTCAAGTTAAACTAGCTCTGAAATAGCAGTTAGCCTACTGCTACATTAGATGGTTTGTTTGAAATTGATTATTTCATAATATATTTATGTAATGTATTCTTGGAGGTGACAGAAGTGATTTATTAGAAGTGAATCATGTATTTGGGATTGCTGAAACTGCCTCTTGAGAGGAACATGAAGTGGGAAGTTTTAATATGATCTTTGGTTGGAAATGAAGTAATTTCATACTGATAGGTTGTACTGATCTGTCATGTTCTTTATCTTGCATTCAGCACGTTGCTGAGGACAGCCATGCATTTTTACTGAGATTGCTTTCCTTTTGAAGCCAGGATTTGGTGTCTACCTGATTCAGTCTCTGAATTTTAAACACTGTAGCACTAACTTACTCTAGAACTTTATTTAATATTGCAAAGCCGTCACTCAAAAGACATTTAATAGTTGTGGTTTTGCCAGATCGTGCTCACTTTCTCCTTTTTGCTCTTGACCGCTGTTGTTCTTCCCTTTCTGCCACATGTATTTTGCCCGGATAAAGTTCTGATGGCGTTCTCCCTGTGTCTGATAGGAAACCTTTCCCTGTGATCTCTTGGGTAACAAGAGGATGTCATGGCTGTCTTGATTTTTGTGACTGATTTCAGTTTTGAGTTTGCCTTTCTGAAATTCCATCAGATGCTCAGTAAGCCTTCGGAGCGTGCCTCAGGTTAGCCCTGATGGGCTGCAGGTTCTCACAGGTGCCTGTGGGAGGGGAAGGCAGCCCTGCAGCAGCAGCACCATGTCAGGGGCTGGCAGTGAAGAAGCAATTCAGTTCAGGTTTGTGGATTGGCTTGTGCAGCTCAAACCAGCTAATGGGATTTCTGATAAATCGCCCTGTTTTACTGTACAAACTCTCCAATGTACAGCTGCAGACTACTTTTTGAGTGTTGCAGTTCACATGAAGCTTTTTGAGCTTTTAATTCCACTTTGTGAGGCTCTTTAATAGCAGCAGTGCCTGATCAGCAGGCCAGCTTCACGATAGCTTTGTCTCATCCCTGCCAAAGGAGGCTGACAAAACAAATGTGTTGAGGTTCTTGGCAGATGTTATCCTTGCACTTCATTTCCTGCTACTGCTTGAGTGTTATTACACTCCCGTAATAGAAGCTTTGAGCACACATGCCCCCAGATACTCTAGTGATGGTAAAATATGAAATGGCTACCAGAATATAACAAGCTGTTTGTTATCTCTCTTTTTTGGTGGTGCAGTTCTGGAGTGGTAGCACACTACCATTATATTAGCCAATGGCTAAGAGTTTCAGGAAGAACGAGGAGGGAATGTGTTGGAGAGCACATGCCATGTTCTCATCCTGCTGTGATGGCTGTGTGGTTACTCCAGCAGGGATACTGGTTACTCCAGCAGGGATATGAAATATGCTGGCTGGAAAAAGGAGGTGGTTGTGACGTGGCTGCTGAAGTTAGCTTGAGCACAAACTGGCTGAAAGTACTCAAAGGTGATAAACACTGTGCAGTTTCTTCCTGGGAAGCTTCCATGGGTGGTGGTGTTGGCCCCTCAAGAGCAGATGCATCAATGCTGCTGTTTCAGCCCTGAGTCTCTTGGTATGAGCTGTGCTTGCTAACACTCTGGCAGGAGAAACCTGTGATAATTTTCTGCCATGAAGAAATTGATTTCTGTGTGGTTTGAAACCTTTATGTTGATGTTTCACTTGGAGAATTTTCGAGAACACAGTTGTATTTACCTGCTTTACATTGAAGAGAAGAAAGACTCTGCAAAGTAGGGCAACAGAACACAATATATAGAGCTAATTTTGGATGTTTGTTTTCTTGTTCATGATGGGATAATTATATCTGACAAGTTAACTAGTGAAGGCCTGTCCAAATTGACATGTCATTAGGAAGAGTTCTGTACTTTGAACCTTATTTTTGCTGGCACATTTGATTTTTGCCATTCATGTAACAAGGCTTCCTATGGCCAAGTTTTGTTTAGCTGTCAAAGCAGCACAAGAAATGAGTAGCAATATAATCTGCTGGGAAACCTCTTAGTAATTTTACAGAACTACTCATGAAAATCCTCCTCAGTGCCAAAATGGTGTTGTTTGCTTCTTAATGCCTGATCAGGGGGTTGCTCTAAGTGTTAGTTGTGTGCCTGACTTAACAGTAACACACTGCTTTGATGCCTTAAAGTGGCTACCTAGAACAGAGGCTAGATAAGATTAAGAGAATAAAAGTGGGTATTTATTGAAGGCCGTCAATAGATACACCTTGGGCAGTCAAAAGCCTCCAAGAGGGGCTACACCCAAAATGGACGATGGTCATGAATTTTTCAGGTAATTGGTCCATTTACATATCAGGGCTTAATCCTGCAATTGCACTTCAGGTAATGAAGTAATTTACTCCAAGTTTGCCCCTCCCCCCCCCATTCACTGTTGTTTACATCTCTCGGGCCCTGAGACAGTGAGATGTCCTTGAGTTTCAGGCCCAGCGAGGAATTGTCTGACCAAAATGTGAAGACAGTAGCTAACACTCTATAAGGAGTTTAAGAGTTACACACTAAAGCACTACAGGATTTGAAAAATATAAAAGCTAAATCCTAAGGCATCACTTGGGCTGGTGACTGATTTGCAGAACTTTTTCTCTTGCTAGAAACAAATCATCGTGGACCCCTCGACGTTCAGCGAGGAGCGGTTCCGGCCGTCCCTGGAGGAGAGGCTGGAGAGCATCATCAGCGGGGCAGCCCTGATGGCCGACTCGTCCTGCACGCGCGACGACCGCCGCGAGCGCATCGTGGCCGAGTGCAACGCCGTGCGCCAGGCCCTGCAGGACCTGCTCTCCGAGTACATGGGCAACGTGAGTACCCCGCTCTGCTGGCTCCCTTCGGGGGTGTAACTCCATGGGGTCAGCTAAAACATGGAATTGAAGCCATGTCCCTCACAGCTGGTTTGTTCCCCTGTACTTGGCACTGGTGAGGCCGCGCCTGAAGGGCTGTGTCCAGTTCTGTCCCTCAGTTTGGGAAGGACGTTGAGACGCTCGAGCGTGTTCAGAGGAGGCAACGAGGCTGCTGAAGGGCTTGGAACACAAGTCCTGTGAGGAACAACTGAGGGAGCTGGGCGTGTTTAGCCTGGAGAAAAGGAGACTCAGAGGTGACCTTACCACTCTCTACAACTTCCTGAAAGGTGGCTTTAGTCAGGTGGGGTTGGTCTCTTTCTCCAGGCAGTACTGACAGAACCAGAGGACACAGTCTCCAGCTGCACCAAGGGAAATATAGGTTGCATATTAGGAAAAGTTTTTCACAGAAAGAGTGATAAAGTTCTGGAATGGCCTGTCCAGGGAGGTGGTGGAGTCATCATCCCTGCATGTGGTTAAAAAAAAAGATTGGATATGGCACTCAGTGCCATGGTTTAGTTGAGGTGTTGGGGGTGGGTTGGACTCGATGATCTTGAAGGTCTTTTCTAACCTAGTGATTCTGTGAATTCTGTTCTGTCCCAAACACAATTTGAGCAATAACAAGTGGTCCTGAAAGGTTTGTCATGAGGTGGGATGAAGCCTACTTAAATCACCAATGATACTTATTTAAAGCTGATCTCTAGTCTTCCAAACAAGTGTTATCATCATCAAAGTGTTAATCCTTGGCACTGCTTCTGTTTCTCTTTTATGACTGTTGACTTTGTTTTGTAGAGAAATTCAAACCTCGGTTTACATAAGGTAACTGCGCTTATGCAAAAAGTTCTACTTCACTTCTGTTGTCTTTTGGAAACTTTAACTGTGTCATCTTTATAGCTGAAAGCATGAATTGTCAGAATCAAGTTGATTATTGTTGCTACTTGGTTTGAGTAGAAGTGATGTATGAAGTTAAATATGTAGTAAAAAATCTAAGAGCAGTTTGGTGTAAATATTGGGCTCGGAGCAGTTCTTTTCCAGTGTTTAGGCACTGAATGTGCGCACAGTGTCTGAAGCCTGAGAGTGTTTCTACGGTTGGAGTAAGTGTCATGTCATATGGATGAGCTTCTGCATTTGAGGGCATCATGGTGTAATATTTGACTTCCTTCCCCTCCATTGCCCCTTTGCTCTTGTTCCAGTGGGTTTTAAGCTGAAGAACTTGCTGTGTTGAGAGGTGAGATCAGGATATTGTAAGATTATAGACAAGACTATATATAATTGTTAACCTTCAATACTGTTAAAGCTGATTTCAGAAATAAAGTTGCAGAAATGGCAACAACTTAAGCAAACTGTGTGGCTTGTAGTGCTGTGGCAAGTAAAATTGTCTGAAGAAATCTTAATGGGGGACCTTGAGGTCTTATTTATGCTTTTGAACTTGTTTGAGGTGCAACTGAGTTCAGCAATACCTTGTTTTAGACAGTAACACTTATTCAGGAACCTTGCTGCATTAGGTACCTTACCTTCAAATCTTTTGGCCAAAGTGATTTCAACATAGAGCAAAACTGGTCCAGGGGCTGCCATGTGTGGGTTGGAGTGTTGGAATTTGGAGAACAGATGCAGTGTGTGGTGCAGAGAAAAGAAAACAAGGATTTCTGTTTACCAAAGAGAAGGGCAAAGTAACTGTACAAAACTGAAAGACAAGTCTGATGTAGCCTGCGGGCTGAGCTAGGTATTCATGTAGTCTGTCTTAATTGCTTGTGAAAGTAGCTTGTGCTCAGCATTGACATTTTGTAGAACTTCAAACTGCAGCTGGGAAGCAAAGCACGAAGTTGTGCCACTCAAAACTCCTTTGAGCAGGGTGTTTTATGAGTCTGTGAAGCATCAGCAATAATCCCTCAAATGTGCTGCTGGATTGGATGGAGCCCTGTCAGCATGATTCCAAATGGAGCAGCCACCAAAGGGTAATTAAACATGTGCAAGAGGTAAATGCTCAGTCTTGCATGGAGGAGTTGGTGGCATTTGTCTCATTGAAAGTTGGTCAAATAGCCATGTGAGAGTGCAGAGCTTTGACTTCTCACAGCAAAGCCTGTCCTCCTCCTCAGCCATGTGCTTTTGTCTCTGATAGGCAAGTTAAAGTAATCATGCTGAGATGGGAAGAATGTATTCCCTCTGTTATCTCCTTTGGCACATTGTGAAATTAGTGGAGCATACTGCATTTTTTAAAGTCACTGTTATGTTATGATTGTAGACAGTGTAGTTGGGGAAATGAGATTAGAAATTCAGTGAAATGGAGTGGAAAAAGCAATTGATAAATTATGGTGAAAATGTGGGATGGTGTGTAAAAATCCATACTGTAAACCCCTCTGTGATTAAGCTGAAGAATGACTAATAGTTGGGAATCTAAACAGTGAAAATGGTTTGATACATCTGCAGGAAGAGTAGGGATGTGCTGACTTAGAGTAGTGGCAGAGGAAATGTCATTTCATGTATATGTATGATATACCCACAGCTCCTGGGATGCTTTCCTCCAGTCTCCCTTTGAAGGAGGAAGTGAATTGGGCATTAAATCTGTTAATTGCACAGCACTTGCAGTGCATCATAAATCCTATCCAAGTGCTAGAGTAAGAGGTATTTATTGGCCAAGTGTAAAAATTCAGAGAAGATTGGATAAGGAATAGACTGGAAAGGCTGAAGCACAGGACTGTCTTGAGACAGATTTCCTTTTTGACTTTAAATGCCTTCTCTTCAGTGACTTCCTCAAGCTTTCGGGCTTTCGTTCTGATCTCTGGCAATAACAAGACTTTTCTAGACAGTTTATTACTCAAAGTTTAGTGTTTTGGACCCAGAGTTTAACTGTTTCTCTGTGCCTGTCCTTGAAGGTCTGTAAGTCTGGAAGCATTGGCAGTTGTGTTATGGAGTGTGGCAGAAGTTTTTAGCTGAATAACAGGTTTTGGCAATAAACTGGATTGTAGGATCTCTTGACCCCCACTGCATCTGCTGGCAAGGTGATGAATCCTGTGATTATGCCCTTAAAAGAAGGACAAGATTTGCTTGTTCAGTAGTTTGTTACAGAAGTTTGAATCCCCTTTTTCTTGGATTTGTGTGTGATTTCCTTTTTCATCTAGTACAACTTCTCTTGCCGTTTTCAAGAGCAGCTTGGTCAGACTAAGTCATTTACATTAAGGCCAGCATTGTGTCTGGCAGTGGTCAGTAGTGGGTCCTGCAAGCAGAAGGACAGGAACAAGGGAGCTGTTTAGTTCATCTTACCCCAAGTATCCCCCCAGTGTTGGCAGTCTGCAACTCAGGCACTTCTGACCTTCTGGACTGCTCTTGAAAATGGCACGAGAAGTCGTGGCTAGTGGCAGGAGTCTGTTTCTGTTGATGGTAAGTGAGATGGGCTTTCATTACCTGCATCTGCTGAATGTCAACAGCCACTTCATCATCCAGCCTCTTGGTTTATAAGCTACATTCTTTGAAATCCCAACTGTTCATCCTTTCATTGTAGAATCTGATTCTCTGGCTTTTCCCCTCCTCTTCCACTTCGCCTGGGGAGAGCTGTTTTCCATTATGGCTTTTGCTCACTTCTCACAATTCCAACATAAAATAATTTTCCTTTTTAAACTTGCATTGCAGATCCCTCCTGGATTGAAATAGCATGGATGCCTATTTGCATTTGGGTTTTATTACTTGGAGTAAGCTTGATTGTTGCTGCTGGTGCTGAATGGCAGAGCTGGAAGGGGAAGGCCTAAATTCATTATTGATTCTGAGTAGCTTTGTAAAAGCAGAGTAGTCCAAGGTCTTGGTTCTGGGATCAACTGCCTGGAATGCAGTAAATTCACCACATCAGTTGCAGCTAAGCCTGTAGTATAACTCACAGATGGCAAGACCCAGATCTTTGTATGATCTGTGGCAGTCAGGCATTCTTGGTGTGTATTTTATTAATTAAATGAAGAAATTTCAGAGCATATTTGAGTTTAGTTGAACATCGATTCCAGACTTAGACAGGGCAAGAGGGCAGAGCAAAGCATCGAACTGAATGATGTCAAGATTAATAGTGCAATCAATGAAGAAGTTAGTAGGAAATATCAGAAAATACAATGGAAACAGTCTTTTGGGTCTAGCTCCATGATCTTGTGTGAGTGCACGTTGAGCTGTTGCAGTTTGCTCTAAGTAAAAAGGATGAAGCTGTGTATTTTTTGACACTGCTGCCAGTTTATCCTGGCGTTGCCTTTGCACTGGCAGCTGGTGAAATTCCTCTCCCACTGTAGGTACAGCCAACATCTCTGCTTTTCTGTACTGTGCTACTCAGCTCTGCCTCAAAGTTAACATAACTCCATTGAAAACTACATGGATATCTAAATTACTGAAATGCATTAAAAAATGCCCAGTGGGCTGACAGTTGAAAAATTTCTCTATTTTAGAAAAAAAAGTGTCACTGGCACAGGAATCCACAAACTTGGTTGTGACAGGTATGTGCTCTGTGCTGTAACCCTCTGGGTGTCGTTAGCACAGGACTTGGGCAGCTTGCCTCTCTGTCAGCTCTGTGTTACACATGGCAAACGCTGGATTTGGTGCCTTTGAGGCCAGGCTTTGGAGGGGTTTGGGGTTTAGCAGGGTAGAAAGCACAGGCCATGCCCTGAAGTGTAACCAGCAGTTTCCAGTGTGCTCTCAGTGTGCCCTGAACTTGCAGAAGACATCAGTTATCTGACTGATGTGTAAGACTGGAAATAAAAGCTTCCTTTGGCTTTTGACAGCCCGTTTTTACTGCCTGGTGCAGGAGCCCTGCGGGCTGGGGCAGTTGGGCTCCTTTCCACGAGCCAGCAGTGGTCCGAGGTGTCCAGCTCTGTTCAGTTTGCACAGGGAAGTGCAGAGAGCTCTCATTTTCAGTCTCTTCTGTACCCCATCAATTTCTAATGCATTCTGCTCCCCTTTCATGCACACACCAGTAACTCAGCCATGTACCAGCAGAAACATTGTCAGGAATTGTAGTTTGGCGAGTGCAGAATGCGGACCCAGAGCCCCATTGTGTACCACATGCTCTTGTACAATAAAATCCCTTGTTACTACATTTGGAAACGATAAATCATGTTACATAAAGTAGCCTGACAGGTCCCATTTCAATGGGAATTTTAATGCTTTCATATTAACATTCTGAATGTGTCCTTGACTGTCTGGATTGCATTAGAGGTGCTTGGCAGCAAATGGAGAAAAGCCATTGGGAGCTGGTTCAGAGCAGGCATTCCAGGCACACATCACTTCAGGATGGTTTTTTATTTTCCCTGGTTTCCATCTTCTCTTTGGCCTCAAGTGCTTGAACAGCACAGCAGGGTCTGTTTGGGGGTGGGGGTTGTGTTTATTTTTGTTTTAGATTTTAACCTAACTGATGCTGGTATGGCACAAATTCAGGGTGAGGGAGGTGGTTGAGCCCAGGCTGTGGCCCTCCTTTACCTCAGGGAACTCTTGCAGGCCAGCGTGTTTTGGATCTCAGGGCCCAGCACTGCTGGATTTGGACCTGATGGGCCCATAACTTGTTAAACACTTAGTTTGCACCCTTGTGTCTGTGTTCAGTGCAGTTAGGAGACTGAAATACTCCACACAAGTGCTCTTTCCTCCACCTTAATTGCACTCTTTTGCTTTTCTTTTCTAAGCTTCTCTGAACATCTCTGATGCTTGGAAAGTGATTGGGCAGGAAAGTGCCTGGCTTATCTATTCAATATCTGCTGGGAGAAATCATTTGTCTTCAAAACTACCAGCAAAGGATATTTCTACTCCTGACACACTTGCAATTTACAGAATGGAGATGTGTTTTCATGATGAATTTGCCTATTAATAATGTTGATCCATAGCTTTGTATTCACATCAAGGATCCAAGCTTGGAAAGGAGCACGTGAATTTTCACATGACTGTGAAATTCATTTATAGCAAGTGTCTATATACTGAAAGGGCTCTTGCATAGCCCTTTTAATGAAAGCATCTGTTTCTGTGGGAATAGATGTGAATTAAAATGGCACACTGATCTGTGTTGATGATAAAGATGCTGATAAAAATTCTGCCTTGAGATAATCTACACTTTCTTTTTTAATATTGTTTGTCAGTTTAAGGTGCCTGAATGCTGACATGATGGATGTGGTTAGAAAGCCTGGATGAGTTTTCCTGTCATGGACTTTGCTGCTCAGTAGAGAGCTGTGCTGTTATGCTGGGCCTTTATTTCCATAGACATTATTGCTTTGACAAAAATGCTGCTTTTAAAAACAGAACATTTCTGAAGTGATAGGAGTTTTAAGTTTAATGCTTACAGGCTGCCATAGAGTAAATATTTCAGCATCATTGGAGTGAAGCCAGATGAAGATGGTGAGAACTTTACACTGTGTCAGTCAGGCATTTTTGGGCTACAGAATCAGTCTTCCAGGTGTTCACCCATGACCATCCTGGTTTGGGACTTGGTGTGGGGTTTTCAGGAAATGTTCTGGCACCTTCTGTTTCATAGGGAGTAATACAAGGACGTATGGAATTTAAGAGAAGTTCTGAAGAGTCCAGCTCATGCGACATTGTGTACACCTTGTGATCTTTGGGTTTTGAAGCTCTTCAGAGTCTTCCCTGTCACCCCTAGTGGCTTCCCTGAGCTTCTCCCATGTTGATGTGGAATTGCTGTTTTAGAGACCCCAAACAACTTGGGGTGCCCAGCCCTAGGGGGGAGGGAGGGCAGCACATCTGAGCTCCAGGTGTGTGCCCTGGGTGGGGGCACAGGCCAGTGCAGCCACTAATGCCAGTGGCACAGCTTGCAAGTCCAGGATGCTTTTCCAGACCCAAGACAGTTTTTGTGCTGTGCAGATGCATCTCTTAAAGAAGCATATGGCTGGCTGAGTGCCTCCTGAGAGAATCCCAGCAAAGCCCAGCACTCACACCTCAGGTCTGAGTCTGATTCCAGTAGGAGCCTAGGAGTCTCTTGAAGTCTTAAATCACTGCTGTGCTCCATCCACTGCCTTCAGCCTTTGCTGCTTGTTTGGTGCAGAGCTGCCAGCGAGAACTCTCTTAAATTGAATAGATTTGACAGCAGCTGGGACTTGTTCTGAACTGCCTTGTACAGCAGAACTCACCCTTGCAGCCTTTCCATGCTTTGCAGCATTTTTGTTACAGACTCTTTATGTAAAAGAAGGAAGGTGGCCCCCTCACTTACAGTGCTCACTGCAGCCAGCTGTGCAGCAGAGTTGAGCTCTAGTGCTGGCTCTGAACAGGAATTGAGTCCTGTGGATACTTTGAGTGGCTCCTATCCTACCTGGTTCCCTCCTTTCCTCCCTCACCCTTTGCTTTTGTGCTGGTGAAACACCTGGGTTTTCCTTTCTTGTCAGGCATGTCTCCATCTCCAATGTTAACACATTCTCATCTTCTGATAATGCATTATAAATCTCGACCTTTCTTAATCTCATGTTGATCAAGTATCATTTAAGATTGGTGCAGGGAAAACCTGCAATAATAATGTGTACAGCCTTGTTTGTGATATGGAGGTTGGCATTTTGCAGTGTTTTACTTTTGTTGAACTCTTAAGTGATTTTACATAAATACGTTCTAATGCTGTGCATAGATTCTGCCTTAACATTGTGGTTTATGGCTTAATTAATTTGAATTCTACTGTTTTGTAGGAAAATATTTGAACTTTATCTGTCTACATAAGATCAACTATGTAGTTACCCCTAATGCAACTCCATTTGGTGATAGTTGAGTAGTCTTTCAAAGTCAAATTCGAGGAGTATGGATGGAATGGAGCATGTAAGTTTGCACAGTGACTGCTGATCTGTGGATAAACAGTCTTTTAGCCTCCAGCAGGATCATGCTCTCAGTGTGCAGAAGTATTACACACACAACTGGGCTTTTCAATTCCTCTCGTTGGAGGAGGGGGATGATGGAATTATTACAAAGCTGGAACACCACAGTTCTTGTATTGCAGCGACATACCTGATTCTCAAGTCCTTGACTTCTCCTTTTTATTTTGCCTTGATTTAATATAAACTCTGGATTATCTGCAGGAAGTTCCATCTGCAGGATGGGATTCAGGAGATAATGAAGGGAGAGAAGGGGAACAGTCACTGTCCATGTACACACGTGTCCCTGTGGCTGTGTGGTACCACTTGTCTCCTCTCCAGTGCTCCCATGACATGCAAAACCTGTTGTGCTCTTTCATTTTTTTCCTTTCTAGTACCTCTTCATCTTTTTTAATGCTTCTACTGCAAGCATTAAAGATCTTGATGGAAACTGGGATATTCTCTTCTGCATGTGGTGTTTATTATCCAGACTCTGCTCTTGCTTAACCTGTTTTATCTGTGTAAGAAAGCTGATGTTCTGTAATGCTCTTAATGTGTCCTGGAGCTTCAGACCTCCTTTGTCCCAGAAAGTCAACAGAATCAATACAGTATAATTAGTATTTGTGGCTTATCCAAATAGTGGCAGCCCTCTGGAATTTAAATAGAGGCAAAAGAGTGACTTAATCCTTCTCATGTCTGAGAAAAGGATGAGGTTTAAGCTCTATCTTGGAAAGCTGTTGAAATAAAGGAGAGAACTTTGACTTCCTTCTGGCCTACACAGGGACACATTCCTTTAGCAGGAGGAATGGGAGTTAGAGGGGAAGCAGCAGAGCCAGCTTGTGTATGGCAGGGTTAAAAACCTGCTCATGCTATCTGAAAACACTTCATGACTTTGGAGACTGTATATTCACAAGTTATTTTTGCTGAACAGGCATTCTAGAAGGGTCGTTTCTTTACAATAAGAGCAGCAAAGCCAGAGGCTGTCAGGCCAGGAGCTGCCTTGCAGAGGTGGGCTAAAAGGTGCATTTTTCTCAGCAGCAATTAAAAAAAGCATTGGCATCGAGCCACAAAGGAAAAACCGGGGCATGTCCAAAATTAGCAGTAGGCAGTGAAGAAGCAAACCCAGATGGTTCTGTGCTGGCTTTCACAAATACCTGTGCTTCCAGAAATGGAGGGTGTTTTTCTTTATTGTGTGTGTCAGAGTGAACACAAATATTGTGGGATGGGCAGCCACTCGTGGAGTATCGACTCCACTGTGTTCTGGTAACCTCTGTCTGTCAAGAAACAAGGCTTTTGCCATTCATTGGGTGCTCCACTGCTGCCATATGTGGCCAGAAGAAAAAAATTGCTTCTCAGCTCAGAATCTCTTTGATATGCCTGAGGTGCTGTCAGCTGTGGTTTGCTGAATATGATAACGTGAATTGACGTTATCAGTTACTTTCTGAAACCTGCGGAGGAATCCGGGGAAATGAAGCCTGCTGCTTCTCTGGGGGGAAAAGGCTCTGAAAACAGAAGGTTCTTGGTTTAGGATCAGTTCAGTTTTGTAGGTGTGGTATCTTGAGAGTGAAGTCTGTGAGGCACAGGAAGGGTGGGTGACATGGGATTGTGTGAGGGAGTGACTGGACAGAGATGGGGAGCATCTTGGGGATGCAGGTGCATCAGTCCTGGGTGCCATGACTGCTCCAGAGCATCCTTCTAGCTTGCCTCTCATCTGCTGGGGTTTAGGGAATTTATTTTGACCTTGTATTTAAAGGATGGATTCCTTAAAAAAAATAGAACCATAAAGTACTTTTTGTTGACTTTGATTGAATTTTGGAGTAAGGTTCCCACCTGCAAGTATGGCAGGCAGCTTTTTTAATATGATGACAGATGAAGATTTGGCCATGAGGCTGCACACAGGGTCTCTTTGGGGGAGTTGGAACATTGACTGTCCTAAACTATTCAAGACTTCAAATAATCCTGATACTGTTAAATTTCTTTTCATGTTGTCTTGATATATGAATGTAGTTGCATAGTTTCTCCCCAAATTAAAATACATACAGTGATGTTAAGGAATGCTGGAGATACTTAAGCAATTTATTTGAGACACCAATCTCATTATGTGCTTGAGACTTTAGCTTTTTTTTAAAGTTTATTTTCTTTTCTGATATTACCTGCAGCATTAGTATATGATGCTTTAAAAAGCCCCTGTTTGCTGAGTAGGAAGATAACCCTGGGACTTGTTTGTAGCACACACATTTTGTCCTGTATCTGGTGTTGGAAGTTGATGGATGTTTTTCCTTTCAGGCTTCCCAGCAGATGAATTGCAGCTGTGAATGTCAGTGGTGCCCAAGTCAGATCCCTCCATGTACATGCTGTCCCCATGGTTTTTAACCCAATACTCTGCACTGCTTTTAAGTATGCATTATTTTTATTCAAGTTCTCTTGACTAAACCCCAGAATTAATGCAATTAATTCTGCTTGTTTAGAGGTTGAGCAACTGGCTGTGTGATACTGCCCAGGTGGCTTCTGCATCTGTGGCTTCAGTCTCATTTCCCCCTTTTCAAAGGGTTTTTGTGTGTATCCCTCCCCTCACCACTCAGCCTCCTGGATTGTGTAGGGAGGAATGTGGGATGTGGGGCTGGCTTCTTCTTCCCTACTGTGCCTTTGAACCTCTCCTTTCAGGACTCTTTACTGAGTCATTTTGGGGGAAGAAGGTGACTGGAGAGCTCTGATGTCAAATACAAAATAAGACTGCAGCCATATCACTTGATACTGTTCCCCTTAAATGCCAAATTGTGAATTTCCTTAGAGGCAGAATGAGTTTTTTGGGCATCTCTCCAGGAGTCAAAGAATCCAAATTCTAGAGGTCAGTGGACTGAAAAAAGCCAAGAAAACAAGAAGTTAATGCAGAAATAACTGAAGAGAAAAAAGTTGAAAGCCCTTTAGCCTTGTGTCTGGGCAAGTGACCCCTTTGGAGCTAATGGTCTACAAGATGGGCATATTCCTTCCTACAGGGCCCTTTCATTGGGGAAGGCAAGGTCTTCAGCAGGCCATGGAGATGCTGATGTTCTTGTGAGGGTGGGTTTGCAGGTGTGGCTCTCTGGTAGCCACAGGTGAGGTGGGCTCCTGCTCCTCCCCACTGCAGTCAGTCACAGCTGTGCTCACTCCAGGGGCTGCTCCCGTGTGTGCAGGTGCTCAGGAGTGAGGAGAGCCTGCCAGGAATGTGTGTGGAGAGAAAAAGGTGGTAATTATGCAAATCTTCCTGTCCTGTATGCCCTCCTCCATGCTCTCATGAAGGCCCTTTCACAGAGAATGTAAAACTGCCTTTTTGGTGGCAGGTGCTGAATTCTCCAAACTTCCTCTAAATTTTTATCTCTGGTCAGTTTTGTAGTGCTGTGGAAACCGATTTCCTCCATGCCCCCAAGTTATGAGTATCCTCATCTGGACTTGAACTCTTCTTGTAACAGCAGGACTACCTCAAGTACACAGGGCACTTGTATCCCCTGGGAGTATTGCTGGTGTTATTTCCAGTGGATTGATTATTTTATACATTTTGTAAACTTGCTCTATGACTTTGATTCTATTACCCACTCCTGGAGCAGTGCCTGTGTGCAGGGAAGGGTGCTTTCAGTGCTAGACTGCAGTGAAGTGTAGATTCAGTTACAACTTATTTCTTGGTGTAAAACTGAATTTACCAGCTGAGTTTTTCAGATTACTGTCTGCTTAAGTACCTTCAATCTTCTGCTTTTTCTGTGCCAGTTTTTGCAGTTCTGTGTATTAATTCTGTTTGTTTTGAGTAGCTGTTACTTTATCACCTATCTAATGCTAATTCAGATTGTGTATCTAATGATCTCTTTAGAAGTAGAAGCTGATACAATAAAAGTGTGAAATGTCTCGGCATCCCATAGCACTCAGCTTTGTTTTCCTTTTTTTTTCCTGGATGCTGAGGTGATGCTGCCTTTTCCCTGCACCTCAGATGTGCTGAGTGTTCCTAAATGGTTTATTTCCTTTGACATTCATTTTCTTTTGAAGAAGGGCAGCCACTTTGTATGTGTCAGGCTTGTACTGGAATTCTAAATACTTTAATGCATTCTTATTATCTGCAAGGGTGGCTGGCTAATTAGTTAGTTCAGTAAATAATAGCTTGGTGGTGCCTCTGTGAGAAATGAAGGTATGCACACCACGTTTCTGGGCTTTTTAATCCCCCACGTTGCCCCAGTAAGTCACTGGCTTTGGGTGAATGGAGGTGATGTCGATGAGGTTGGCTTGGTCTGAGTGCCCTCAGTGGGATCTCCCTCCTGGGCAGCCAGGGCTGCTTCTGAGCCCTTTAGGCTTTTCAGGGACTTCCCCTAACTCCACAGATGCTGACTCTGCAGAGCTGCCCCAGCCCTGGGCCCAGCACAGGAGGAGCTGGAGCTGCTGGAGCCAGGCCAGAGGAGGCTCCAGGATGAGCAGAGGGATGGAGCAGCTCTGCTGGGAAGAAAGGCTGGGACAGCTGGGAATGTTCACCTGGAGAGGAGAAGCTTTGGGGTGAGCTCACTATGGCCTTGCAGGGCCTGAAAGGGCTGACAGGAAGCATGGATCCTGTCCTTCCAATTGACAAGGGCTGGAGGGACAGGACACAGGGAATGGCTTCCCACTGCCAGAGGGCAGGGATGGATGGGATGTTGGGAATTAGGAATTGTTCCCTGGGAGGGTGGGGAGGCCCTGGCACAGGGTGCCCTGAGGATCATTGGCAGTGTCCAAGGCAGGCTGGACACTGGGGCTTGGAGCAGCCTGGGACAGTGGAAGGTGTCCCTGTCCATGGCAGGGGTGAAATGAGATGATCTTTAAAGGTCCCTTCCCACTCAAACCATTCTGGGATTCTGTGATGGAGAGGAGATTCTGCTGCTTTTGCTGCTGCCGAGGCTTCAGGTTCTTGACAATTAGTCAGCTTTTCCTGCTGTTCCTGGTTTTTAATGCCTATTGCTTCCTGTCAAAGGCAACTCATACCTACTTTTTCTGTTGGTGTATTGCACGTTAAGGCTCCTGAATTCCCCCCTACAGGAAACACTCTTAAATCTGTTGCAAATTAAACCTATTTATATTTCTAATAATGAATAAATAAAGGATACATTAATTCTAACTTTGAATGTCTTGTGACCATATTGGTAGGATTGCTTTATTATCTTTTTATCCAAGCTGTCTTGCCAGGGCTTAGGTGGCTTTATTCCCAGCTTTATAATGCATTCTCTTCGTCTTGGAAAGGGCATATGCTGCCTTGGCTCACTCCTTTTAATTTGAGTTTTGCAGGGGTCTGTGTTGTTCCAATTTTAGTTCTATTTCTAATGCCTTTTGCACACATGTAAAATTTGATAAAAGCTACAATATCTCAAGGCTTTTACAATTACTGCAGGTGTAAACTTTACCCTGCTTTTCGTGCTTCTGGATATATCTATTAATTCATATAATAGATAATCCTGTGAAGGAAAAACTTGTGATATTCCTTAGATAAGGTTGCTAATTAACATAAAAAAAGAAAAACCGAGCCTGTAAAAAAGCAGCTCCCGTGGTAGATTACTCACCAGCCCCAGCAGCTCTCTGATGGCTCCTGCCAGAAGTGGTTTGTCCCCCTGATTTGATATTCCGAGACATTCCCCCATCCATCCTGCTTCTCCCATCTAACCAGGCATACTGGAAGTGAGATGAATTGACCTGTAGCCAAGCTTAGCCAGTCGTCACTCAGCAAAATCCCTCGGGAGGAAACAGCTGGAAGTGAACAGCCCCCCTTGAGCTCCTGGTTGTCACTCACAGCAGCCTGGGTCAGATCTCACCTGGCTGCACTTGGTTGGGGGGATCTAGCATTATTTTGATTGGGTGCTGCATGAAGACACTCTGGGTTTAAGACTGAGCTTTTATCAGCAGTTGTGATCCATTCCAGGGGCTGTTGTGGTGTGGTGCTGTCCTGCTCCTTTTTCAGCACAGGTTTTGTGCTCCTGTCTGGGCTGTGGTCCAGGAGAAAGGAGCAGCCTGGCTGGGAGTGCTGGAGTCCGAAGCCCTGGTACCTCACAGCAGGGAGGGGTAGGAGGACAGAACTGCAAACTTTGGGAGTAGGATGCATAATAACCCCTTTACATCTGGAGTTGGTTGAGATAGTGACACAGCACTCCTCTGCCTCTGTGACATGGAGGCAGGAACTGCCCTGATGTGGAGGGGGTGACCCTGAGATGGGCTCAGGAGGTCAGAGCATGCTGTTAATAACCCTGAAGTATGGGGCTCCATCCCTGTGTGGGCCATTCCCTTGGGAGTTGGACTCTGATCCTTGTGGGCCCCTTCCAGCTCAGGATATTCTGTGGTCTGAGCGTGCTGCCAGAGGGGGGGCCTGGCACTCTGCACCAGGGCAGCCAGAGCCTGCAGCTGCCTCTGAGCTCAGCTAAGAAACACCTGCAGGGTAACAAGAAATAGAAACCTGTGCTATTTTGCAAAGGGTGTTAGGTACTTTTGCTTGGTTAATGCTGGGTCTGGTCTGGCTTGCAGAGCCCCAGCATCATGATGTAATAGAAACTGGGGAAACTCGATTCCATGAAAAGCCAGGTTTAGCATGTGATGTATTATTGCCAATTCGGGTTTTCTTTTGCGCTTTTAGGGGAAAGATGTGTGTTGTTACAGGATGACTTTCTTGGCACCCTGGCACTTTCCTACCATTACTGATCTTAAAAATAGATACTTTTGCTTCAGTGGTAGAAATGTGCTGCAGAGGTGTAGAACCTTCGTGCTATATATCATAAAACATATGCTATTAACTTGCTAGATATAAGAATAAGCCTTAAGAGAGCACTGGTAGATAGATCTGTTATCTAGAAGGGGTATAAAAGTAGTTCAAAATGTTTGAGAATCTGTTGTTTTTCAGACCTGACAAACACCTCTCTTCATCCCTTCCCTTCCTCCCCCCCACACCACAGGTGCAAATAATAGTAAAAAAAATTACTTTTTGCTTTTGCAATGATGTTTTTTTCCCCTCAAGAAATAAAACATTGATAGCACTCGACAGTAACTTTAAAGGTTTGGTTTCACGATCACTTAAAAGAAGACTAACAGGATCATAGAATATCCTGACTTGGAAGAACCCACAAGGATTCCAGTGCCTTGCCCAAACACCCCAACGACCCCACCCTGTGCATCCCTGGCAGCGCTGTCCAAAGGCTCCTGGAGCTCTGGCAGCCTTGGGGCTGTGCCCATTCCCTGGGGAGCCTGGGCAGTGCCCAGCACCCTCTGGGGGAGAACCTGTCCCTGAGATCCAGCCTGAGCTTGAAGTCCAAAAAGATCACATCAGCTGGCTTTCCTCTATCACCCAGGTGGGATCCCCTGTTGTAGAAGGAAATCAGGTTTGACAAGCAGGACTTTCCCTCCTGTAGCCGTGTTGGTTGTGACTGATGCCTGTGTTGTCCTCCAGGTGTTTTTCAACACCTCCCAGAATAATCTCCATAACTGTACCCAGCCCTGAAGTGAGACCGACAGGCCTGTGGTTTCCGGGGTCCTCCTCCTTGCCCTTCTTGAAAATCAGAACAATGTTCCCCAGCTTCCAGTCAGCTGGGACCTCTCCAGATTCCCAACACCACTCAAAAATCATTGAGAGAGGCTTTGTGATGATATCAGCAGCTCTTTGAGGATTCTTGGATGAGTCCCATCAGGCCTCCATAGGTTTGTAGGGATCCAGCTGGAGCAGCAGATCCTGCATGATTTCAGGGTCACCTGGGAGCTGATCAATGTCACAGTCACGGTCTTCCAGCTCAGGGCACTGGGACCCTCTTGGTCCATGATCCATGCTGAAGACAGAGGCAAAGAATGCATTAAACATCTCTGCCTTTCCCTGTCCCTGTCTGCAGGGTGATGGTCCTCATCCCGGAACACACTGAAGTAATTTCTACACTGCCTTTTGCCATTAATATCTTGGTAAATTATTATTATTCCCCAGTTCTGGCAGCTCCAGCTCCAGTTGATCTTTGTCCACACGGATTTTCTGCCTGCGGGGGGGGGAGGCAGCCTCTCTGTGTTCTTCCCACATCACCTGACCCTGTTCTCAATGGGCACACTCCTTCCTTTTTAGCCTCATTTCCAACTTGGACACTTCCAGGATTGGGGCAGCTACATTTGGTTGTTCTCAGGATGTGAATTCTTACAAACCAGTCCCAGTGTTTTTAGCTGCTCCCAGTTTTGCCCTTGAGTGGGAATTCCAGACTGAGTTACAGGGATTAGGAATCGTTTTTAGCCCGGAGCAGTCCTGAAGCTTTTGGTTAGTTGCCATTAAAGTTAAAAGATGCTGTGAAGTGTGGAGGAAGACCCATGTGCTCTCCTGATTTTTCTTCATTAGGGAACCAACTGCAAGACTGAAGTTGCAAATTATAGCTCTCCTGTGAGAAAATAAGATTTTTGGAGGTTTTTTTAATATTAGTGAAGCGACTGGAAGTATGTTACTAACTTGAAATATTTGGTTTGAAAACAGTGGAATGGTTTTGATTATATAAAAAGAAGAAGTGACCAAACCACTTGTCAGAGTAGAAATCAGCCTGTGTATTTGCCTTGATAGAAATTGTTTAAATAATCACCAAAAAGTCCTATTTTCTGCTCAGAAGGAATGTGGGTTTGATTTTTTTTTCCTGGCTCAGCTCACTAAAACCTGTTCATATTCTTTATCATATTTTTCACCTTGTGCCTATGAACAATCTGGATCAAGTATGTGGACTTGTCATTTAATCCTAGTCCTGTCAGTAGTTAAAAGCACTTCTCTTGCATAAGCAAATGTAGCAAACAGGATGAAGTAATTATGAAAAACCCCTTTTATACCTCCTTCCATGAATAAACTTCCCATTAGAGGCTTTGTTTTGAGATGTACTTTTGACTTTTAAATATTTTTGATTGATATCAGTTAGTTCCCCAGGATCACTGATTGCATGTATTTCATAATGTGACACAGGAAATCCACCTGAAATGTCTCTATTTTATTTATATTTAATTACTTCATATGTGTGCATAATGAATGCTTTAGAGGGATAGGGTGGTTGGGTTGTTTTGTTATTTGCATAAGCTCATCTTTTTGGAGTGGTTCCTGGTATTTTCCTGCTTCCCATGGGTGCCTGATGGCCAGGCAGGATGGACTGGGTTTTGTTGTTGACTGTGCCAGCACAGGCTGAGGTTGGAGCAGTGGCAGTGAGCTGTTTTCTACGGTGGAGCTATGTGTGCATGAACAATTGAAATTGCTTTCTAAAGCTGATGATCACTTATTAATTTGCCAGATGAAGACTACTGGTTTTGAATAAATGGACAGTAAAAGCAGGTGTCAGAAAGTTCCTCTCTTGATGATGCAGCTTTATTGGGGCATATTCAAATGATGGAGTGCCTACTAAGAAGAAAGAAGCAGTTTGTAGCTGGGTGGCATCAGCTCATTTGAATGTGGCATAAACCTTTTTCATGTGTCTCTGGACACTCTCCTGGCACCCTTTGTCAAGTTAATTGTTGTTCATGGACAGCTCTAGGTATGAAGGGACAATATCCCTGGGATTTATTTGCTGGGTGCACTGGAGTCTGCCTCCTCTTTGTCCGTGCTTCCATTTGTCCCGGTGTTTGAGGGTGTGCTGTCACACAGGAGGGGCTGGGGACAGTGTGGAGCACTCATAGCCCACAGAAACAGCTCCAGTAATGGTCCCACTGCTGTGCCAGTGCTGTGTGCTCAGGAGCCTCCTGCTGCTGGCCTGGGCCCTGCTGGGAAGGGACACTTCTGCAGCAGGGGGGCAAGGGCTTGGAATTCATTCCAGAAACACCTCTTGCTTGTGGAACAAAGCGGTGGTTTTACCCAAGTTTCAAATTTGTCAACAAATATTTACACTGCTGACTAATCCAAAACTTGGCGTGGAAGAGGCACTGCAGTTTGTTCAGCAGTTCCCAGCACTGAGGGTACTTTGAGTGGTCTGTAAATAACTGGAATTCCTTAGTCCTGATGCCGTTGTGTTGTTACAAAGTGAGCTCTGTGGGTGTTTGCTGAGTTCAACTATGGGTGGTATTGTAGCTGGTCTAAAGACTTGCTCTGCACTCACTGGCAGGAGCTCATTGCGTGTGAGACATGGAGGCTGATGCTACATAGGTTCAGTAAAGAGTTGTCCTGGTTTGGCAAACCCAGGATAAGGGTGAACAGGCAGCTCCTAAAAGTTCAGTAGAGGGTGAGCAGGCATCTCCTGGAAGTCACCATAGACTCTGGGAACTTGTCAGAAGTATCTCATTTTTGTTCTGTTCAGGAGTGTGGTGTCATGTTAAAGATGCAGTACCTGCCAGAGCTCACTGGGATGGTTTGTTTGTTTTGGTTTTGTTTTCATTTGGTTGGTTTTGGGTTTTTTTCTGGTTCATCCTAATCAGATGTCTAACCTTAGCCTTTTTGGAAGTTTCTGGATGCTAACTGCAGGCAGAAGGCATAGGAAGACACAGCTCCCTCACTTCCAAGCTCCACAGTTGCCATGGTGCTAATGGACATCCCAGAACTCATCTAGTCATCCACAGACAAGAATATAAACTAGAGTGGCTTTCTCTGCCTCCCTGCCCTGTGGCTGTGGAATTCTTGAAGGCCTGGACCCTGTAGTTACACCCTTGCTACCCAGAGAGGTTCCAGCTGTCATTAGGTGCTCCCCAGCTTGGCTGCCTATGCTCTGGTCAGCCTTGAAGTGGCCTGCTGCTCCCTGGGTGCTGAGCTCAGTGTTTGTCCTCCCTGGAAGCAATTCCATCTATTTCCAGCTATTACCATCTTCAGGACTATCTGGAAAGCTTGAGGAGGAGTTCTTTAACCTTTAAATTATTCAGCCAGAATTTCAAGCAGCTGTTGATGTTTGTGTGGGGATGTTATGCTTCAGGGCTGGACAGGATCAGTAAGCAGTTCCAGGTCTTTACTGGAGCATGTTGTCTTCTCCCGAGGACAGCAGAGATGGTGCTTTAGTATCTCCTCCTCTTTAAGTCAGAGCTATGTGCTTAGACCTGGGGGCTTACAGCATAGTCCTGCTGGGTGGTTTTCCATCCTTTGATAGGTGTGTGCTGAGGATGTTGAGTGCACGACCCCCCTCTGGAGCAGCTGGGCTGCTTGGACAGCTGAAATTTGCCTTCCTCAAAGCAGAGGTTGTTAGCAAAGCTGCTGAGAGTGGCTGCAGTGCAGGGAGGGAGTATATTTTTCCCCCAGTTAAGTGCTGTGTGGTGCCTTCAGTGATGGAACTGCCCTTGTAGCATTGTGTCCTGTCCCTTTCCCATGTTCTCACTTCTTAGCAGACTGTGTCATTATTAGCTTTACTAAGAGCTCCATTAATTTTACAGTTTTTTTCTCTAAAAGAATTCAAACTTAAAGTGGTGTTAGGGTTGAAGCAATTCATTTGAGGGCAGAAATTGATAGTCCCAGCTAACAGTACATGGCTTTCAAGGCAGAGGTTCTGGATATGTGATGGATTATTTAGGAGTTAGTGGGAAAGAGAGCAAATGCTTCCTAACAGGAGCAGTTGCTGTAGGGTTGAGCTGGATTCCACATTAACACACTACTCAATATTTTTAGCGCTTTGCAAACATATAAGTAAAAGTACTTCTTGCAGCAAGATTTTCTGAATATTTTGTACACTTCATAAAGGATATTTCAAGTATTTTAGTGGCTATACAGTTAAGAGATTTCTTGGAAGGACCTTTTTGTTTGAAATGCATTTCCTGTATCTAATGCTGTCTTTAATCTCATGTGGTCTCACAAAACCTGTTCTATCTATTAAATATGTAGTAAAGCTGTTCTGTTTGGTAGAAGATTGTATGTTTAAACAGCAGAAGTCCTCACTGCTCCTGTATTTTAAAATTAAAAATTCAGCTGCAATACTACCTTCAGATTCAGAGCCATTAGAATGGATTTTTCAGATTTATTCTCCTGATTACAATACAGAAAATTAATTGCTTTTGACTGTAAAGAATTATGACTCATTCATTATTTAAGAGCCTTCTTGATGGATGAACCTTTCCCACTTACTCCAAGACTTCTCATGAAATATGGCTGGTTTTTTAAACTGGTGCAAAGCATGATGTGCCTCTGTCAAACAGTGGCTGCGCTGCCCACGCTGTGGAGTAGGGAGGGGTGGAAGGAAAACCAGCACCTCCTCTGTGTCCAGTTTGCTTGAGTATTCAATGTACAAGGAGTAGAATCTGCTGGGGATAGCAGGGAAGTTACTTCCATGGCATTTAAAAGAAATACCTTGGTTTTATAAAAGAAAGATTGATTACTTCATTTAAACATCAATACCCTTTCATTTTGCTTGTGTGTGCATACTGCAAGTGTTTGTGTTGCATTCTGGGGAGAAGAAATTGGGTTTAACTCAAGGGATGTTCCCCTCTGGTCGTGGTTCAGCTTCTTGCTCCTGGTTTTTATGCTTAAATGATTTTTGTGTGTGTTTAACTCTGTCCTCTTAGAAAACTTAGAAGAAAAAGTCAAATTACAGACCTTGTGGATTAAAACCAGCTGAAGAGCTGAAATCAGGGTTTGATTACCTGTCAGCCCAGAAGGGTTTGCTCAGTGCCCTTGGCAGCCAAACGTCTGGAGTTGTGCCTCACAGAAACAAACATAGTATTGTGCTAATGAGACACTTGTCATTTTTTTGTTTCATAGAATCACAGAATGGTTTGGGTGGGAAGGGACCTTTAAAAGCCACTCTAGTGCAGCCCCCTGCAGTGAGTAGGAACAGCTTCAAGTAGATCAGGTCACCCACAGCCCTGTCCCACTTGGCCTGGAATGTTTCCAGGGAAGGGGCATCCACCACGTCTCTGGGTAACCTGTCACAGAGCTTTACCACCCTCACTGGAAAAAAATTTCTTCCAAATAAGACCCAAAACATGTGAATCCTATGGCAAATATGGCAAATAGAGCATTAACTCATTATAATAAAATTTCCTAAATTCTTCATGATAATGAAATTGTTGATTAGGTAGCAATGATTTTTGTAAAGTTTTTCCTTAGAAACAGATTACCGAAAATACTGACATCAGGGTTTTGTGGTGGGTGAACACTCTCACTGAATCCTGTCCCTTAGCCTGGACATTCACTGCAGGAGGGAGCCAGGGTTTCCCAGTGCTGCAGTTTTCAGTTCATTTGTGCAATCCTCTCCAGTCAAATTCTTGAATCTCAATTTTTTTGCAGTTGTCTTAACAGAGTCTACATTTAAAAGTAAGTTGCTAGTGATGTTGACATTTCCTTGTTCCTAATTGGATTTAAAGGTTTTGCATAATGTATTCAGAATACTGATTTTTCTCTGAGGTGTGTTACCTTTGCTTGTGAGAACAACTGGATTTGTAGTTGAGAAATGCTTTTGCTTGTAAAATTAGTCTCTGAGAGTTTAAGAAAATAGATATATCATGTGCTGCTTTGAAGTATTAGAAGGATTTGAGAGGCAGTTTGCCAACTGACATTTAAAACCCTTGAGAACTTGTTCCAGCCAAACCTTTTGATAAAAAAGTAAATGCAGCTACGGCTTAGTTACTAAAATGATTTTAGCTGGTGGTTCAGCGCATGTAATCATCTTGGAACATCCTGAAACTCGGTCTTTTGTTCAGTTCTCTATCATGGCTTTTGGGCTGTGTCTGTGAAGTTGTCACTTCTCAAACCCAGAACTCCTTCCCGTGATATTGAGGCACAGTTGGCTCTGAATGCTGTGTTGGCTGTGGTAACTCATGTGAAGAAAAAAAAAATACTTCTTGTACCAAGAATGTTTTTGGGACCCTTCCTGGAGAGCTGTGACTCAGAACTAATGGGATGTCTCACTGTGTGACACCTCTGAACCTTACAGGCTGTTTGTCCTTGCCAAACTGTTGGCAGGACGTTCCAAATGGAAATGCCAGCTCCTGGCTGGAACAGTGACCCACAGGTGGTTCATGGAGCTGTACCTGGGGAGCCAGGAAGCACCCAGGGGCTGGGCCAGGCCTGTGCTGATCCTGATCCAGCTACTCAAGGGCCAGGAGTTTGGCTTTGCTTTGGTTTTCATTCAGTTTTTTTTAGTCAGGAGACACCTGGTTTGGGAGGAGCCCTTGCAGCCCTGCTCCCTGTGGTACAGCAGAAGGTTGTATTTTGCTCACTGTGGTACAACAGAAGGGGCTGGATTTGCTGTGACTCTGACAAATGGCCCAAACCTGACTCTTCTGCTTGGGACGGTGTGCGCAGACTGCTTTTAACATACCATGAAAGAGTGAGCTTTTGGCACCTCTGCTTGAAAAGGGAGGAAGAAAGAGGCAAATTCAGTTTTACAGTATACACAATTTTAATAACAAAATGCTTCTGTACACTGCACTTGTTTTACTCCATTACTCACACCCCCTCCCACCAGAACTTGGCTCTTGAAACATAATTTAAACACAATGCATCTAGGACTCTCTGTAATCTTGGGTTGCTAAGCTGGTAGAATAGTTCACTTACTAGTGTTTTCATTAGTAAAAAGAAGAATGGGATGGGTTTTGTTTGGCTTTTTACAAAGGAGTGATTGGGAGATGGCAGGCATAGCTTCTTGGTGCTTACACAGGGATGTACAACCTACTTACACAGGGGTGTACAACGTTGTTTCACCCCATCTGAGGCCTGACTATTCCCCTCAAAGCTTCTGGTACCTTTCCCTAGATGCCTCTCAGAAGACTTTTACACAAGATGTGAAATGCTGAATTTCCAGCTGATTCTGAAATTATCTCTAAGCATCCTGCTAACGTGGTGCCTTAAAAAGCAAAGCCCAGCACCAATTTTAGCATCTGGGACATTTGCAGTGGAGGAGGGTGTGGGGAGGGAGGAGCTGCTGCCTTAGGTTTCTGTTGTCTCCTTGCTTGTTCCTTTTTGGGGGGAGGAGAAATACTGTATCCCCCTCTGAACTTGTTTAATTTTTATGGAAAACTTCATAAGAAAGATGAAATTCAGCTCCTGGGTAAGTTTCATAGGTTTGAACAGATGGATTTTGATAGCTACACAGATCACAAAATTAAATCAACTTTATTTCCATTAAAGTAGTACAGAAATTATCTTAGACACATTAAAAATAAGCGTGTAGTGCAGATTTCTGGTTTAAAGCCACGGGATGTTTCTGATTTTACAAGGTAGCGATAGGCCCCTGTCTTGTAAGGGGGTAATGGGACAGAAGCTCAGATTTGCATGTGGCTGATCACTGAAAAATCGGATCATTTCTGCTTGGGGGAGAAACAAACAAAACCAAACACCGATGGAGCAGCATTCATTATGTTTCCGTCTGATAGGGAACGGGAGCTCAGTGCAGAGGAACTTTTCAGCTGGAGACTGAACACTCACCCATTTCACCCTTCATCGAGTCATTTTTACTTGTATGCATTTAAACACTGATCTAATGCAGAGAGACTAACTGGGAGCATTAATTCAGCCTGTTCCAGGAGAATGACTCAAAACCCGAACTTGTGCTGCTGGGTTTCCATTTCACTGACACGAGGGTGAGGAGCAGGGGAAGCTGCCTGGATATCAGCAAGGATGGAGAAGATCTTTGGATGGGACAAGGACCTCATGGGCAGTACAAGAAATGCTGTTTCTAAAAGACCCAAAGCCCTGTGAGGTTGTGCCTGGAGGTGTTGAAGCACCTGTAAGCAGTGTAGGATCTGTACAAAGCAAGGCTGTGCAGCAGAGATGGTATTTGGGGAGGGCAGGTTAACAAGCTCCTGTCATCAGCCAGTGCTCATACTGAAATATGATTAATTTAAACCAAATCATCGTGGTTCTTGTTCCATCAACAAAATAAATCAGGGACTGCTGAGAAGCACAATTATTCCAATCCCCTCCTTGCCTGGAAGAGTCACAAGCAATTGCGAATGGAAGACAGTAACTTTAAAATAAAAAATATTAACAGCCTCTGGCCGTGTCCTTGTGCAGAGCGATGGCTCTGCCTGGTGCTCGCTGTCCCTCTGCAGGGAATTCAAGTTGACTTCACTGCTGCTGTTTGACATTCTGCGAATTTTATGATACCTGTTACTCTAAATGTAATGTTTGCTGAATTGCTTTGCTTATGCCTGGAACCTGGCAACAAATGGGTTTGGAAATAGCAGACGTAAACCAAGGCATTTGGGAGATTGGCTGTGGATTAGTGTGGAGTACAGAGAGGGAACAGGAACTGTGCTGGGCTGTGCCTGCTGGCCTCCTGCTCTGCTGTCTGCAAGCCAAGCACTTCAGGACCAGTGGCAAGTGGAAACTAGGGTGCCTGGGTGGGTGTGCTTGGAGAGGCACTGCAACAGTGCTTTAATGCTTGGAAAATGACCGTGAGTGGCAGGGATGGAGAAGAGGGTTAAATGCAGCATTGCTGGAGCATCTTTGCTTTTCCTGGGTGGAATTAAAAGCTCATAAAGATGGAGTGGGACAGAGCTGGGCTGTTGGCAAAGCACCTCCTCTGGAGGAACCTCAGCTCCTCATCAAGCAGCCACTTCTTGTTCCCGTGTGGAAGACTGAGGTGGTACCCCTTGAACTGTCTGACAGCCATGGTTTCTGAGGGCCTGCAGGACAAGGTGGAATTGCTTCGTGCAGATACAGCTGGGGCTGTCAGAGTTCAGTGGTGACATCTGATAGGTGATGGCAGCACAGACAGATTATTTGGTTGCCAGGATAATTAACAAGGTCGGTGATCACTTTGTCTGTGCTGGTACCCTGCACCTGTAGGTGGAAGTCCATCCCCAAGTGCCTCCTCCCCAGGCTCCTAGAGCTGGCCTGTGCCAGCCAGTGCAGGGTGAGGGACAGTCATGCCCACTTAGTGCTCACTCAGCTGCTCCTAGAGCAGCATCCTGGGCCTCGGGAGAGCTGGGAGCACTTAGTTATGGGAAGGAGCAAAGCAAATCTTCCTACAGTCAGCTAAATACCCCTGGGGACCAAATACGGGTTTGTGTTTCTCAGCTTAGCTCTGGCCTTCTGCCTCATGTGGGATTTAATCATCCAGAATATCTGCTCTTTGTCCACCTACCCTGCAGAATTTTTTATAGTCAGTTGAAAGCAGTAATTAATTTCCCCGAACAGGTGTAAATGGACTCATCTTAGTATTAACAGTAACGAGTTCAAAGATATCTCTATGGAGAGCCATTAGGCTTCACTGGATCATCTCTTCCATTGAAGTACAGAGTCAAGGGAAGTAAACAAAATTTGGTTTTATATTAAGGGCATTGTATGTAAAAGTAAAATGATGCAAATAATTCTTCAAAATCAGCAATTTAAAAACCTTTATGTAAAATCTTAAGAGAAGTTACTTATCTTGCTATAATTGCCTTGGATGAATTAATCTCACAAAAAAACATCAAGCTGTTGTATAATTGCACCCTAAATACCTCACTAAGTGGTAACACAGAGAGAAAAGCAGAGTGAAATAGCAAACAGATTTTTGTGCGGTGGTTTTTCTGTTTAAAAAGTTTGCAGGATAGTTTAGTACATCACAATTAGCATACTGTAATTATGGATTTGGTCAAAGTATGGCAACACTGTGAGGAATTTCGTTTCTTCGTCGGGGTGTGCTGGTAATTGTTTAACACTGCAGCATTGGACACAACACATTTTTTAGTTATACATACACGTATATATATATAAAATAATTCTCCATCCCTTTGAATCTTTTAGCTTTGGTTAGAATGTGTACAATATTTGACCAGTTGACTTAAAAATAATGTAATCCTTTGCAGACCCCCACCCCCCACCCTTGTGGCATCTGAGTACCACCATCACTGCATAGATCTGCAAATATTTACATATAATTCCATAATAGAATATAAATAGCAATATGGTACTTCTGGCTAAAGAAACCAAATTACCCCTTAGAATGAGGTGTGTGTGTGTATATATATATTTATATATGATTTTTTAAAAAGTCATACTAGTTTAGATCCGTCCCGTATCGAGTAAGAAACAAAACGTTTTTCAGTGAACTATTCTATAAACTAATCATATTCTCCTAACTTATCAGAAGGGGTCTTTTTTTATCTTGAATTTTGGAAGAGGAGGACAAGTGAGAGCTTATATTACAGGGGCTAATTCTGTCTCCAGAGAAACCAGTGGAGTTAGTGCATGAAAATAGCTTCCCAGCCAGAGGAAGCCTCAGCTGGGGGGGCAGCAGGGGGACAAAGAGAGGCTTCTTCCTTCCTTCCTTTCTTCCTTTCCTCTTCTCCTTAACCTTGCTGTTGATATTTGCTTTTAATTAAGAGAACCTTGCATTAAGGGTATTTACACATGAAAAGGTGCTGAAATGCTGTTTGTTCATCATCATTAAGTAATTAGCCTGAATTCATGAAAAGCATCATCAAGTGAAACCAGGGAGCTGAGGACTGAATGTACTTAATATTTCCAATTGATCCCAGCGTGCTGAGCCTCCCTAGAGAAGCTGCAGTGCCAATCTGGGGACACACGGGGGGCTGTCCTGCTCCTGGGGGGATGTGTGCCCATCCTGCTCCTCTGGGTGTGTGTGTGTGCCTACCCTGCTCCTGCGTGTGTGTGCCCCTCCTGCTCCTAGTTGTGTGTGCCCATACTGCCCGGGGCTGAGTGCCCATCTGAGTGTGCCCATCCTGCCTGGAGCTGTGTGTGTGTGTGTGTGTGTGTGTGTGTGTCCATCTTGTTCCTCTGTGTGTGCCCATCCTGCTCCTGGGTGTGTGTGCCCATCCTGCCTGGAGCTGTGTGTGTGTGCGCCTGTCCTGCCCAGAGCTGTGTGTGTGTGTGCCCGTCCTGCTCCTGTGTGTGTGTGTGTGTGCCCATCCTGCCTGGGGCTGTGTGCCCATGTGTGTGCCCCTGTGGACTGCTCCTTTCTGTGCCTGCTGTCCCTCTCAGCCAGCCAAGCCATGAACATGCACAGAGCAAAAATGTATTTCAGATAAATTCACCCCAATGCACTGAAATTCCTGCCTGGACCTTTGTTGCTCTTTATTTTTTTTTCCTTTTGTTTTCCCTCCCTTCCCTTACTGAGTGAAATGCTCAGAGGAGGAAAATCTTCCTCCCAGGCTGCCCTTAAAGTGCCCGGAGCCAGCTGCAGTGTTTGGGATCCTCCAGCTGCAGTGGAACAAACGGAGCGCACGTCCCCCACAGATCCCTGCACAGATATCCAGTCTCCTTCCCCTAAGAATGTTTGCAGTAGAAAAAGTAGAATATGGAGATTCGGGTATAAATGTTTACACACAGTCATATAATTACATAACATGAAACATTTTACATAGTTTGAGGTGAGCATCTCTTTAGACTTTTAAACATTAGGAGTGCAAGTTGAATGTAATCATTGCTTCTTTAACACTGAAAATATTATGGATTTATTTTTTAAAAAACTTAAAAATACTGCACCACTCCATAAACAATGTTTCCATTAAGTAGCTTGGAAAATTAGGCTTTATGTCAACATTTGTAAAAATTAGAATCTGATGTAGGTCCCTACAATTTTAAAGTAGGTTACTTATCTGATTTACTTTGTGATGGGCTGTAGGTATTATACTTCACATTCTTTATAGGGCAACTGCTGGCACTTGCACTGTCCGTAGCCATTGATGATGATGAAGGGTCCTTCGTGGGTGGGTTCGTACTCGTTATAGGGTCCTTGGTCTGACATATTGGCCATATGCAGCCGTGTTTGGGATCGGAGCTGCCTGTGGTTTTGAATCATTGAGCACTGCCTAATTCTTCTTAGTGTGGGAGGGCAGCACTTCCTGGAGATGAACACTATAAAAATGATAAAAAAGAAAGAAAACAATAAAGCCATTGTTCCTGTAATTACCCTCTGAGTGAAGATGGCATTGTTTGGCTCAGGGAACTGTTCTTCTGTGGTAACGACCATGCCTGCCGTAGTTGGAATCTCTTTGTCTCCCACATGGAAATGAGAAGAGCTTATTCTTTTCGTGTACTCGGTAGTTGGAGCTGTGTACGACGTCGTAGCCACGGGGGTAACCACAGTCGATAAATTCCAGCAAAGCTGAAAACCATACACTGCATCCAGAATATCCTCTCCCTGGGTGTGGTCGGGGCTGTGGCAGAGGATGGAGTGCTCCCACCGACCTTGGAAGCCACTCAACCATGTGGCCAAGGCGCAGATCTTTGGGCTGCATTCCCACAGATTGCCGGAGAGGCCCACGGTGGTGAGGGATGTCAGCGAGCTCAGGATCTTGGAATCCAGAGTGGTGAGCTTGTTGTTATCCATGAGGAGGGTTTTAAGGTTAGGCATAGTTTCAAAGACGGTGAGGTCGATGGCTTTGATTTCGTTTCCAGTCAAATCGAGCTTTGCTAAGGTGCCCCAGGTCCACTCCATGCCACATGTCAAGTTGCTAATTTTGTTCCACTGCAAGAAGAGCGTGTGCAGGCTGCTCAGCCGGAGGAAGTGAGCAAAATTAATCTTTGTCAGCTGGTTGTGCTCTAGGTGAAGTTCCCTCAGCTTGATTAATCCTGCAAATCCATTGCGAGCCAAACTTCGCAAGCGGTTTGTGCTCAAATCCAGGAATTCCAGGCTACGACAGTCCCAGAACAGGCGGACNGTGTGTGTCCATCTTGTTCCTCTGTGTGTGCCCATCCTGCTCCTGGGTGTGTGTGCCCATCCTGCCTGGAGCTGTGTGTGTGTGCGCCTGTCCTGCCCAGAGCTGTGTGTGTGTGTGCCCGTCCTGCTCCTGTGTGTGTGTGTGTGTGCCCATCCTGCCTGGGGCTGTGTGCCCATGTGTGTGCCCCTGTGGACTGCTCCTTTCTGTGCCTGCTGTCCCTCTCAGCCAGCCAAGCCATGAACATGCACAGAGCAAAAATGTATTTCAGATAAATTCACCCCAATGCNCGCCTGTCCTGCCCAGAGCTGTGTGTGTGTGTGCCCGTCCTGCTCCTGTGTGTGTGTGTGTGTGCCCATCCTGCCTGGGGCTGTGTGCCCATGTGTGTGCCCCTGTGGACTGCTCCTTTCTGTGCCTGCTGTCCCTCTCAGCCAGCCAAGCCATGAACATGCACAGAGCAAAAATGTATTTCAGATAAATTCACCCCAATGCACTGAAATTCCTGCCTGGACCTTTGTTGCTCTTTATTTTTTTTTCCTTTTGTTTTCCCCCCCTTCCCTTACTGAGTGAAATGCTCAGAGGAGGAAAATCTTCCTCCCAGGCTGCCCTTAAAGTGCCCGGAGCCAGCTGCAGTGTTTGGGATCCTCCAGCTGCAGTGGAACAAACGGAGCGCACGTCCCCCACAGATCCCTGCACAGATATCCAGTCTCCTTCCCCTAAGAATGTTTGCAGTAGAAAAAGTAGAATATGGAGATTCGGGTATAAATGTTTACACACAGTCATATAATTACATAACATGAAACATTTTACATAGTTTGAGGTGAGCATCTCTTTAGACTTTTAAACATTAGGAGTGCAAGTTGAATGTAATCATTGCTTCTTTAACACTGAAAATATTATGGATTTATTTTTTAAAAAACTTAAAAATACTGCACCACTCCATAAACAATGTTTCCATTAAGTAGCTTGGAAAATTAGGCTTTATGTCAACATTTGTAAAAATTAGAATCTGATGTAGGTCCCTACAATTTTAAAGTAGGTTACTTATCTGATTTACTTTGTGATGGGCTGTAGGTATTATACTTCACATTCTTTATAGGGCAACTGCTGGCACTTGCACTGTCCGTAGCCATTGATGATGATGAAGGGTCCTTCGTGGGTGGGTTCGTACTCGTTATAGGGTCCTTGGTCTGACATATTGGCCATATGCAGCCGTGTTTGGGATCGGAGCTGCCTGTGGTTTTGAATCATTGAGCACTGCCTAATTCTTCTTAGTGTGGGAGGGCAGCACTTCCTGGAGATGAACACTATAAAAATGATAAAAAAGAAAGAAAACAATAAAGCCATTGTTCCTGTAATTACCCTCTGAGTGAAGATGGCATTGTTTGGCTCAGGGAACTGTTCTTCTGTGGTAACGACCATGCCTGCCGTAGTTGGAATCTCTTTGTCTCCCACATGGAAATGAGAAGAGCTTATTCTTTTCGTGTACTCGGTAGTTGGAGCTGTGTACGACGTCGTAGCCACGGGGGTAACCACAGTCGATAAATTCCAGCAAAGCTGAAAACCATACACTGCATCCAGAATATCCTCTCCCTGGGTGTGGTCGGGGCTGTGGCAGAGGATGGAGTGCTCCCACCGACCTTGGAAGCCACTCAACCATGTGGCCAAGGCGCAGATCTTTGGGCTGCATTCCCACAGATTGCCGGAGAGGCCCACGGTGGTGAGGGATGTCAGCGAGCTCAGGATCTTGGAATCCAGAGTGGTGAGCTTGTTGTTATCCATGAGGAGGGTTTTAAGGTTAGGCATAGTTTCAAAGACGGTGAGGTCGATGGCTTTGATTTCGTTTCCAGTCAAATCGAGCTTTGCTAAGGTGCCCCAGGTCCACTCCATGCCACATGTCAAGTTGCTAATTTTGTTCCACTGCAAGAAGAGCGTGTGCAGGCTGCTCAGCCGGAGGAAGTGAGCAAAATTAATCTTTGTCAGCTGGTTGTGCTCTAGGTGAAGTTCCCTCAGCTTGATTAATCCTGCAAATCCATTGCGAGCCAAACTTCGCAAGCGGTTTGTGCTCAAATCCAGGAATTCCAGGCTACGACAGTCCCAGAACAGGCGGACCGGGATGGTCCGCAGGGAGTTGGATCGCAAGTGCAAGGTCTGTAGCTTGCGAAGGCCGTAGAAAAGCTCGGGGTGCAGAGAGGATAACTGATTAAAAGAGAGGTCCAAATTCTGCAGGTTAAGCAGCTGGCTAAAAGTTGTGTTTGGCAAATGAAAGATTTTGTTGGAACTTAAGACTAATTCCTTAAGTTTATACAGTCCTTGAAAAGAATCTTCTCTGACTGTTGCAATTTGATTATGATCTAAGTGAAGCCAAGTAAGTTGACTGAAGCTTGCAAATTGATCCCTTTCAAGTTCAGAAATATAATTGTGCCTCAGTGACAAACCTAGCGAGCCCTTTTCAGTGGTGTTTGGCACTGAGTGAAACCCCTGAGAGTCACAGTAAAAGAGCAGCTTCTCACAGCGACATTTTGGTGGACAAGCCATGCCCAAGGCAGGCAGCATTTTTAAAACCATACTCATTGCATATAGTGCTGCCAGCATACGAGCCCCTAATGGCCACTTGAAATGTAAGCCTGCAGAATATAATTTAGGGAAACAACAAGATAGGATAGCCTTATCAGTACACTTGGAATATCACGGTGGAAGATTTCACTGCAGATAACATTGCCATGCATTTCCAACAAGCTAATTCTAAATGCAAGAAACAACTTACTACGACAAACCGAATACTTGGACATTACACTTAGGAGGAGGCTTTATCTCGATTACGGAGGGTTACAGTGGCGCTATCGGAAAACATTTTTTTCATAAGGTTCAGTGCAGAGCAATCAGCTTTAGCATCTTAACTGCTCCTTTAAAGCAGAGCTGTCATTCATTATACAAGGAACAGAGAAACGAAGGAACTTACCCATTCTTTTGAGTACATTGGAGGGTGCATTCAGTCGTAGTTGGAGACTCAACGCTGTGAGTCTGTGAAAGGCTCTAACGTAAGACAGCCTTGAATAATTGACTGGGTTTAGTGTCCTTTGATATTAGTGCAAAATCCACGATGCTCTCTTGGAATATTCCTTTTGAAATTACTGCCTTGATCTTCTCTGACAGGTCTGAAATTTTAAAATCTTAATACAAGTTTTTGTCCTCCGTGGCTGCTCAGCTGGTTAATTGAAGCTCACGTTTTCCTTTTCCGCAGCTGTGGCTTCCTTTAGTCCTAACTTGTTGATGGCAGATGGGTGGCTTATTGCTGAGAGAAGCTCCTGTAGTAGCATGAGTGCATTTACTGAAAAGCTTTTCAGGGAAGCGGTACAAGAATGGATTTGCTTATGCGCTGCGACCACACAGGACTCTATATAGGCTGACGTCACCTGGTGACGTTCCTTTTGTTTGGGTTTTCCAGAAGCTTTGCTGTTTTAAAGCATTGTGCTGCATGCTGTGATCGTGTTAAAGACCACTGATATAGGGGGAAAAATCCAGCGGCAGGAGTCCTTCGTCCCCACGACAGACGGAGCAGGAGGGACTCGCAGCACCCTGCTCCCCCCACATCTGCGCCGGCTCTGCTCAGCTGGGGTTAAAAGCAGCGCAGAGCCGCCGATGGAAGTGCCTGAGCGCTGCCTGCTCCCACTTTTCTGCTACATCTCCCTGCATGAAAGGAACTTTTAGATGCAAAATGTGCAGAGTTTGAATTGAGGATGCTGGTCAGCACCGGCTTTCATGGAGGTGAGAGGGATTGGGCAGCTCAGAGCTCCGTGTGACAGCTGTGTGTCACTGTGGTCCCTGCAGAAGTGCAGAGAGCAGTGGTGGAGCTGGAGCAGGAGTGTCAGGAAGTACAGCCTGGGAGCAGGGCACAGGAGCAAGTGCTTCAAGTGAGGAGAAATTTCTGTAAAAAGCAAAGCTTGCGTTAGGGCACAGGAAAAATTTAATTGGAATCCAGCTTGACAGTGTGTGGTTATGAAACTAGAAAATCTGTTTTCTCCTCCCAAACGGTGGCTTTTATACTTGCTTTTTCCTGGGCACTGGAGTGCAGGGTGGAAATGGTGAGGTTGGCATTTCAGTTGGGGCTCAGAGCAGTAGTGTGAGGGCTTCCTTGTGGTCACCCACAATGTCCTGCTGCTGTGTGTCCCCTCAGAGAGGGGGGACAGCTCCTCCAGGAGCCCCTGGCTGCAGGGTGGGTCTGTAACAGTTATCCTGTGGGTTTAGGGCTGCAGAGCTGTGTCTCTGCAGAGCTGTGTGTGCTCTCCAGCCCCGCCGGGCTCTGGCCGGAGCATGTACACAGCCAGGAGGAGGACAGTGGGCTCTTAGGGCTGTTTGCTTGCTTTAAAGGTTCATTGCCCCATTATTCAGAGCAGCCTCTCCTCTGGAACAGCTGGTACTGAAAGGTAAATGACCAGGTTCGATTGACATTTTTATATGTTTTTAGGATGCATGTGCAGGTAAAGCCTTTGGAGCCACTGCTCTGGTCATAGCTTGATGTGGGTGCAGCAGGGGGATGCTGGTTTCCTGCTCCAGGCAACTTGGATAAGCTTTTTTTTAAATTTTCTCCTTGAGATATAAAGCAATAATGTAGAGGCGGCACTTAAAAATGTTTGCTGTGTAGCAGCAATGTATCACCTCTAACCTCCATGATGTGGAATGAGCTGAGAATAACAAATTTCCCATGATGATGGAGCAAGATGAATTGTGTCAAAAGAAGGGTTTAAAATAAAATGGCTGTTTGCCTTTGTTATTAAGTGTTGGTTCCTTACTTTGGTTCCTTGGATGTCCTTGCTTAAACCAAGACCTGCTGTTCTCTGTCTGCTTCTCCCTTGGCTGTCCTGTGGTGGAATGGTGACACTGCCTCTGGTGCTTCCTTTTTGAGATGGGCAGACTCAAGGGGAGCACTGAGTGGAAAGTAAAGGGATGGAAAATGTAAACGCACAAGAATAAAATCTCAAAAACCTCAGAAAAAGCTAAAACAAAACAAACCCTACCCTGAACCCATCAGGAAAGTAACTGTCTTTAATGATTAAGCAAATTAGGATGTATTAGATAAATTTCTTAAATTGCTCTGCCATAGTAAATGTTTTCACATTTGCTCCAGTGTGAAAGAAATCCATGCAAAGAAATTACATAAACCTGTTTAAAGAGATTCTTCTTGTTTAATGTTCAGGGTACAAAGAGCTCAGGCTCATCTCCAGCTGTCTGACGGAACCGCGGCTCTGCAGCACCTGCAGAGGGTTCTTGGAACAGCTCTGTGCAACACCCTGATCTGAGGTGTTGGTTTTAATTTTAATAGCATTTCAATATGTTACCATAACATTTAACAACAGCATTCCAAAGGGTATGATTTTAGGTCAACTGTCAGCCCTCCCCAGTGCTGCCTCTTTCCCTCTTACCAGGAGACTGAAATTAGGTATCGTTGGAAACATTTTGCTTTTTTGCATCAATATCTGCTGGTAGGTTCCTCCCACGTTGAGATTGTGTAATTTGGCACAGAGTTAAGAGTTAATGTTCAAACACGGTGAGTTGCTCCTTTTCTGAAGCTTTCCATTCTTTGGCCCTTAACCAAACAAGGGCTATTTAGCACCTTGCCAGCGAGTTTCCTGTTTAGGAAACTGTTAATGTGAACTTTATGGATGCTTTTCTTAGCAAAACATGTTTTTATGTGCACTTGCTGTGAAATAACAGTTATTACCTCAAGGATGCATCTCAGTCTTCGAAGTCTGGAACACTGCAGTAACATTTATATTGTTCCTTGGGAGCTGCCTGGGGTGTCAGGGTGCAACAGACTTGGAATAAACCCCCAGAAAATTAATGCAAATGCATTTCTTCTGAGCCTGAATACTCATTGCCCAGCATGAAAAACCATGTCTGATGCCACCTGGGCACTTCTGCCACAGCAGGAGCTTTATGGCAGCCTGAACCCTCATATGCAGTGTGGACTGGGGAATTGGCAGGAATAAGCTTGCTAGGACCAGATAACCCTTTTGGCAGCTTCCCACATACCCTGCTCCTGGAGCAGCAGCACAACTGGTTTTCCTGCTAAACCCATGCACTGGGAAAGTAGAATTGCACCCTGAGGCGAGCGTTGTCATTTAGTTAGGCTGACATCTTGTGGAAGCCTTCCTAGTGTATTAAGAGCAACATACAAGCTAATTTTGCTGAATGGAGATGTGGGGGCTGTGTGACTTTGCTGTGCTGGGGGCCTGGAGGGTGCAAGCCCTGGAGCTGCAGGTGAGACTGCAGCAGGCGGGACAGGCAGCCATGAGTGTGGCACTGCACAGCAGCCAGCTCACCCTTCCTCCTGCAGGAGTGGCTGTGGAAATGTTGCTGGGCATTAGCACCTCAGGGACCACGGGAGGATTTGCTGCTTTTTGGCCAAAAGGTTGTGTTTGTGCTGTGTCACAGGGCTGTGAGGCAGGAGGTGAGCAGGGATGTGTGGAGTGTCACCGTGCACACTCTGTCACTTGAATTCGCTGCCATGGAAGCAGTGAGCCCTAGGAGGGGACACGCGGGACAAAGGCACGTTGGAGGTGACCCAGCAGCGAGATGTGCCCAGGGCTTCAGGCCAGCTGCAGAGTCCTTTGGGGCAGGGCAGTGGGAGGGATGGGCACTGAAGGTTGGGTGTCCTTGTCTTCATGGGAGCAAAGGACAGGTGTGGTGGCATAGCGTGGTGACTGTCACCTCCCTGTCCGGCAGCTCTCTGCACTTGGCACTGGTTGTAATTTCTCCTTGTACCAGGGCGAGTGCAGGAGCCTCCCTTCCCCTCTCCGTGGTGCAGCTGGCCATGGGGAGGGATGTCAGTGTGGCAGAGCTGTGGCATGGCCAGCTGGGCAGGGGGACAGTGCAGGCAGCCTTGTTATCACTCAGGTTCTTGCTGAAGCCCGGACGATGCCATGCAGCCCGTTTGCTCTGCTGAGCTGTGGGCTGGCTGTGGGAGACTCCTTCCTGCAGCAAACCAGGCCTCCACGGGCAGACCTTGGATGTGAAAACACTGCTGGAATTCGTGTGGGTCACGCCTCAGTGCTCACACTGCCTGGCCCTGAATCAGCCCTGTTCTAGCTGGAATTGGTTGGCAGCCCTGCTGTCACAGTGATGGAGGGCTGTGCATGGTTATCCTCTGTAGACACGGAATTATTCTGGGTGGCAAGGCAAAACCAAGCGTGGGACAAAATGCACCTGAGCCCTGATGTCCTGTGTCCCCTGGTAGCAGAGCTCAGAGGTGGCACAGTGACACACAGTGACACAATGCCTGCCCACAGGAAGGTGTGCCAAGCACTCACTTGTAACTTACTCAGCCCCCATCGTTAACCAGGATGCTGCCTGTTGTACTGACAGCCCAGAAGTCAATTCAAAGACACCTGAAGCAGAAACCTCTCTGCCAACCATCCTTTCTGGTGGTTGTGGGGGGGGTGGTAGGTGGGACAGTGGTGGCTCTCAGCAGTGGCATATCTGTCTCTTACACCTGGGTGCTGATTTGGGGAGGGGGCATGGTAGGCTCTGCAGGAATGGTGTGAGGTGGTGCTGAGCAGGAGGTACTGTCTCCCTCAATACCTCTGTGGGCTCAGCTTAACCCAAACTGATGATGAACCTTTAAGATTAACAACAGATGTTTGTGATATTTAGCTACAAAAACATATCTTTGAGTAGCTGGTTACAGCACATGCTCTGTTGATCCTGGTGGAACACACCACCACCACCATGTTCCTGTGCCTCTATAAATCAGTTGGGATTAGATTTTAACCTCCATAGCTATAGGAAAAGCTTGGGTCTGTCTTTTGCTTGTCTGAATTAAGATGGCACACCTACAGCAGGAAGGCTTTGTGATAGAATGGTGATTCTGCTCCCCTCCCTGTGTACAAATCCCCTTTCTTTGCTTTGAGCATTGAGCATCCACCTCTGGGGATGGTGGTGTGAGCTGGGACTGCAGGGATGTGGCAGGGAATGCTTGTGGTGCTCTGCAAGCAGGGCAGCAATGGTGGGGGAAGAGCAGAGATGAAGGGAGTGGGGGAAATGAGTGATTTTTTACATCAATTCTATAATCTTTGATAAAGATCTAATTTAATTTAAAGTAAATTTGCACCATGGCTAAATTTATTATCCATGATACTGGTCAGAGTTTGGATATCGTACTGCAGAATGATTGACATGGTCATCATGACCCTATTAAATCTACTGAATCTATTAGCTGCTCGCTGGCTGCAGGGTTTGTGATTCCCTCAGCAGAGTTTTGTGCTGAATATCTAAAAATCCTGTTAGGAATCTGAATATTTGGGCTTCACTCTTGTGAGTCCTCCTAATCCTGTGGATAGCAGGAGCTGCTGGCTGGGCTGCCTTGTGCTGCCGGGTCATTAGCTGGCTCCTCAGTGAAGGTTCACACTAGACATGAGGACCAGTTTTTAATGGTCAGGCTAATTGGTTAGTGGAACAAATTACCCAGAAGAGCTAAACTGGCACTTGGAGCCCTTAAAACATGATTTATTACTTGAGAGAGGGAACCCAGCTCGAACAGGACTTTTGAACTGTAGGGTGGAACCAATGGGTAAAATTCCCGATGTGTATGGCAGCCTGGGCACAGTGACAGTGCTGTGGTCAGGGGTGATCCTCAGCATGTTTCTGTGCCCATGAGGGTTTGTGCTGCCATGGGCTGTGCAGGTCTTCATGTGTTCCACCAGGTCCTCATGGGGTTTGGTTGGCCGCTCAGTGTTTATCATGCAGGAGAAAAAAAAAGGTCAGGAAACTTCAGCTGGGCAAAACTTACATTATTGTCTCCAGGACCTTGGTTGGAATTGGCTGTGATGGTTTAAGATGTCAGTGGCAGCAGGTTGTCTGTATCCACTGAGGTGTCCTGGGTCTGTCCTGCTCTTTGCCCGCTCAGCCCTAACAAAGGATCCCAATTAGTGACTCCATGTGCTAAATCACCAGAGCTAAATTAGCAGGGTGCTTTATCCTGCAGCCTTCTGAAGTAAATTCTGGTCATGCTTTTGACAAGCTTCTATACTAGAACTTCTGCATGCCAGCAAGGGGGAAATAAACTGGAGCTGCCTTCCTAAAATCTAGTGGGGTTGGATTCTACAGCTCTTTCTGTGCTAGGACGTGGTGTAGTTTCATAGGAACCGATCAGCAGTGAGAAATCAGTGCTGCTCAGGCTGTAATGTGCTTTGTTGGGGTGTTTTGCATAGTGGTCCATTAGTGGAGGCCATCTCTTGGATTTCCTCTCATCCAAAAGGCATCTGGTCCTGTGCACTGCGGCTGTTGTGGGCTGTGAAGCCAGGGACAGCAAAGTGGAATTGATGGGTGGTATCGCCTCAAATCCCTGCTCCTGCTTCTTGTTAAAATGGTAATGTGGGAGCACCCGGGGAGAAGTAAAATGGCACTTCTTGGAACAGCTGAATGTTTGGCTTTCTGCATAATAGATGAGCATATATCTTAGATCCAAACATATTCCTGGGAAAAAAACCCAGTGTGTGGGGAGGGTGCTGGGGGTTCAGTAAAATGGTCACGTTGCCGTGGGTAAACAGGGGTGAAACATCAGGAGGGGAAGCAGCTGCCACTGCAGGTTGGTGTCTTAGGGCAGCTTGTGTCTGGGGCAGTGCCTGGTGGCAGCTTCTGGGGTCATTGTCCCCGTGTCCCCCGCAGGTGCCAGCCCTGCCTGCTGCCACCAGCATGCCAGGGACAGAGCCATTGCTCAGGGAGTCTTGTCTGTCATATCCCCTGAGCAGGGCAGCAGCAAAGCGTTGGTCAAATCAGTGCATTAATCATCACTTTATTTAGAACCTTCAGCTTTGATTTTTGAATGTAGAGCAAAGAGGGGGCCAGTGCCGGGGCTGCTGCAGGTTTGGCAGTGTCACAACAAGCTCATGGGTTTAGCTCCAGTCACTTTTCAGTTACCTTTTGTGATGAGAATCAAATAACTTGATCATGGTGGTGACAAATCTTCAATAATTCATTACACAATAATGACATTACAACATCCTAACTCCCTCCCCCCCATTTTTTATTTCTGCTGTAGAGTGGACTTGATGTTTTAGATTCAAGGCTGTTCATCCAGATATTTCACACCAGCCTGTCACCTGGAGAATTGATACCTGGCATACACTCACTGCAGCACTGCTAAATGGTTTTTCTTCTCAACTGGATAATTATATTGATTGAGGCTTAGGACTTCAGAAATTGGATTGGGGTTGAATAAAGTGTGTTTTGAAAAACTAATATAAGCTATATTAAAGAGAAAAATCTCCCAGCAAAACCAGACCACCACCTCTGTCTTATCTGACTCTTAATTTGATAGGAATGAGGATATTTTTGACCCAGTGTCTGATGTAAAAGAGAAGCTGCCTCTGCTGCCTCGCCCTTTGGCCTCTCTAACAACAGGGCTCAGGCGAAACGTGCAGGATCAAATCTTGGCAGCTCCCCATGGGTGGGCCTGAAGACTCACTTGAAATGTTGAATTTCTTAGCCAACAAGTGGTTTATAAGGATTTGACTTTTGATTCTGGGGTTTTGGCTGCCTGCTCAGGAGCAGTGTTGTGTGATCCCTGGGGTGGGGTGTGCAGGGAGCTGTGACTGCCTTATCAGGGAGGTGGAGACTCTACTGCCAGAGCGCAGAATCACTCCACACACCTCAAAAATAGAAACAGAAGCTTACCATATACTTGAAATGAATAACAACTGATTTAACTTTGAGACCCTGAATAGCTATTTACCTCTTTGTCTGCTGCTTTTCAGGCTGGCCGCAAGGAAAGAAGTGATGCCCTGAACTCTGCCATTGATAAAATGACCAAGAAGACCAGAGACCTGCGCAGGCAGGTACGGAAGGGTCAGAGGCGCTGCTGGCTGACACCAGTGCAGTGCTGCATGCTGGGGATTTGTTTCTAGTGGCAGTGGTTTGCTGGCCTGTCTTCAGTGAATTAAAGGCCAGAAGCTTCCAGTGGGAAGCATGGGGTGGGAATGTAATGCCCTGTTAATTCCCTGTTAACTGTGTGATACAGGTGTTGGAGTCTTAACCATCCTCATGGCAAGAGAGATTAAAAAACCCAACCAAAGCCCCCCAAAAACAACTTTGACTTGATGGACTTTAAAGATAATCAGTGATATTTTATAGTCCCGGTGGTGTTCATCTCAACCTATTTTATTTGAGAATTATATTTATGTAGCATCAACCTTTTGTCTGTCTGGTTTTAAAGCAATATATTCCCATTTTTGAGTAAGTGAGAATATGGCTCAGGTTTGTTGAAAAATGTTTTTATTCTAGCAGAAAAATAAAAAAGTTAAATCAGTGTGTTGTTTAATCAGCTGAGAGAAAGCAGCAAATTTGCTCAGACAAAACCAATATGAGCTGCTAAATCAATATTTGTGGCCAAACTGGTGACTTGCACTTCTATAACTAATCCATTTTTTAAGGAGATTTAATTTAAATTGAAGCAAAAAGTGTGTAGACAAGACTTAGTGCAGGGAAGGCCTTGGTCACACAATGGAAAAAGGATCAATGACAAAAGTAGTTTAAGCTGTACGTATTAATACAGTAAGAGGGAAACAGCAGTGGAACACTGCTGAAGAATAACTCATTCTTTTATTTTTATTTTAGCTCCGCAAAGCTGTTATGGACCATGTTTCAGACTCTTTTCTGGAAACAAATGTTCCTCTTTTAGTATTGATTGAAGCTGCCAAGAATGGGAATGAAAAAGAAGTTAAAGAATATGCCCAGGTTTTCCGTGAACATGCCAACAAATTGATTGAGGTAAGATGGTACAAATTAAAATTTAATTGTTGCTAGTTAAATTAAGGCAAGACTAGGCAAAACAGGTTTTTCAATTCTGTTGAAGCACAAAGCAAATTCTGTAATAAATTTCCTTTTAAAATTTTATTTGAATGAATTTAAACATGATTTAATATTTAAATAATTGAAAATGTAAGCTTATCAAAAGAAGCTGTTAAATAACCCATGTAGTTGTGGATATTGCAATGTATATGATAAAGGTTTTGTTCCTTGGAGGTGGTCAGTTGGAGTAAGGGAGACCAGGGCACGATTGTCCTGCTGGACAGTTTGACCCAGTGCTTTGAAGCCTGGAGGGTTTTTTCCCCAGTAAAATCCCATTGAACATAAACAGGCCTTTTGTGTGAAGGCTTTCAGAATGAAGAGCTGCTCGTGTGTGTAAAGAGCAAACAGAACACTTGGAGTAACAGCACAACTGATCCCTGCCACCCCTCTGTGAGGAAAACCCAAAGGCTCTCCAGCTGGTGGAATTGCAGAGCAGAGCCCTTACTGGGGGAAAACCAGATAAAATGGGACCAACGTGTCTTAACTGGAATCCCAGGATCACTGAGGTTGGAAAATCCCTCCCAGACCAATGAGTCCAAGCTGATCCCCACCTTGTCCCCAGCCCAGAGCACTTGAGTGCCACCTCCAGCCCTTCCTTGGACACCTCCAGGGATGGGGACTCCAAACCCCCCTGGGCAGCCCCTTCCAGGGCCTGACCACCCTTTCCATGGGAAAATTCCTGCTATGTCCACCCTGAGCCTCCCCTGGCCCAGCCTGAGGCCATTCCCTCTTGTCCTCTCACTCATTACCTGGGAGAAGAGCCTGACCCTCACCTGGCTCCTGACTGCTCCTCCTGTCAGGGAGTTGCTTTCAGGGTCGTTTGTGCCCTGCTGAGGGAAGCAGATTTCCATGGGTGGTGTCTGCAGAGAGCAGCAGCAGAGCCTGCCCCTGTTCATGGATCCACCTCGGGTTTCTCAGCCCCTTGCCACCGCCGTCACGTGAGAGTTCTGTGCCAGCTGATGCTGAATGACACGGAACAAACAGCTATAGGTATTGTTGGGGAAACATGCCACTAGGAATAAGTGTCAAAAACTCCTCCTGTGCACTTCTGTGCTTTGAGGCTCTGGCTGGTTGTGCTGAACCTCAGCAGCTCCCCGGGAGCAGTCCCAGGCCACTTCGTGTGGCTCTGCTCTCTCAGTGTCTCTTTGTTGGATAATGCAGTCCATGTGTCTCCAAGGCTGGTGGGGAATACTCACACAGCTAGGCATATTTAAATTGCTCAAGAATAAGACTGATCAGACATCAGTAAAAGTACCTTCTGACTTGCACAGTGTATTTTTGGTAGGGTTCTGAGTGCGCTTTGCAACTGCCCCATAGTCCAGGGTACATGAAGTTCATCCAGCTCTTTAGATCTGCTGTCTAAGCAATGGCAATCTTTTAATTCCTTGAAGGCATCCATTTTTCTCTTTTGGCTTGTCATGTTTCAGCATCAATGCTGTCCTCCTAGAGCTGCAAAGTTATTCTAATCTAAATTTTAAGTAACTGACGTTGTTCTGCAAAGCAGCATGTGGAAGGAAGGCAGGGCTGCTGTGCCCTGCCTTGGCAGCAGGATACAGCCTTGGGAACACTTTGAAGTGGGTTTGGTCTAAAGCCTCCCTTCTTCATGTTGCAAGCCTGATTTATCTAGAAAATTATTTTTAGGGTTTGTTTACAGGAGAAGTTGAATCATGTAACAATAGCAGTGCCTCTTCTGCCAGAGTTCTGCTACCTCCTCAGTGGATGTGTGGAATTTATTGGCATAATTAAAAGGAATAATTGTGCTGCTCTGTCCCTGAGCTTGTCCCCAGCCCTTGTCTTGCCAAGGGAGCCCTTTCTCCCTGTCCCCTCGGAAGCTGTGTCCCACTGGAGCAGCCACAGTTCCATCCGCACTGGCACTGGCCCTACCTGGTGTGCAAATGCCAGGCTGCAGAGGAGTTTTCCAGATCCTCTGTACAGCCAGACTCTCTTGTCTTCCAAGGACTATTCCCCTGAAAGTAGACATTCAGCAATATTTTTGACTGACATCAAAAGCTTCTGCTAAAATGATATGCTGCTGCAACAACTTTTTGAAGGCTTGGTTATTGCTTTTGCTGCCTGAAATGTAACTGTAGTTGTAGAGTAGCATGATGTAGATGGTTTATAAACCTCTTCCCTGAATGGAGAGGGATTAATATATACACTTAGCTTGGACAGAAGGGAATAGTGCTCGTGCAGACCCTTTGTCCTGAGGGGCAGGAGAGCCACCAGAGTCGTATGAGATGTCAGATTCGCTGTGGTGGGTTGGGGTGGGTTGCATTTGAAATGTCTTGTGCCTCTGCCAGAATGGAGAAGGATGTCTGCCAGTTCCCTCATGATTCTGCTCTTGGGCAGAAAACTCAAAAGAAACAACAAAAGATTGTGTAAGAGCAGAGCTGAAGATGTTTTGCCCGGTGAGATGGGAAGTGATTGCTTTCACTGCTTTCAGGGAAGATGAGTGTGCAGGGAGTTTATCAGAACTGCCCTCACAAGTGCTGCTGGGTGACTCAGGACATCAAATGTGCCCAAACAGCTGCAGCACCGAGTGGAGCTGTGCTGTATCATGCCCTGACAGGCTCCTTTGGTTTGGATGTAGAGGGGGGCATGTCCTTCCTTCCCTTCCTTCCCTTTGGTGCTGAGTGGGGACAGGAAATGTGCAGGAGATCCTGCTCTGCCTTGGGGAGCTCAGCATATCCCCACTGCATTGCTGGGAGGGTTTGCACCTTGGATTAATGCCCCCATGTCTGTGAGCTGGAGAAGTCAGTGAACCAGCCCCTGTGAGATATATAATGAGACAGATTTACTTTATTTCATTTTTCCCACTAAACTGTGGCAGGTGTTGGCCGGACAGGAGTGGCAGTGCTGGTTCTGCCCTGGCTGAGCGTAGGGAGTTCTTGCTCCTGCAGTGCGGAGCTGTTTATGGGCCCTCCAAGTACCCATAAAGAGATGCAAGCACATGATTTGGGTAATTTCATTTTGAAATGTTCCCTTCTTGGCAGCACAGCACTGTCTGCTTTTGTGGTTCCTAATGCCCAGGCAGCCAAATTTGACCAAAAGGTGCAATATCCACAAAAAGCTGATTTGCCTGCTGGGTCTGTGTCTTCTAGAGAGCCCATACCATGAGCATCCCAAAGGACTTCCATCTAATTTGTTTCCCACGTAGTAAAATCCTAACCCTCCTATTCTGCCTTTTGAAAACTGAGGAACAGTAAAAGAGTAGAATGAGCCTTGTCTCAGTTGAATAATACGTTTCAAAGATAGCTTTCAAAATTGCTCTGTGCTAACAGACCATTAACTCTGGCTGGATTTGGTTAAAGGAGTTTAATTCAGGAATTGAGAAGCCAATTTCAGTGTAACACACAAGAATAACAGAAAGGACAGCATTTGTGGAACCAGCCTAAAAAAAGTTAAATTCACTTATAAAGTGAATTTAAAAGTTAAATTCACTCAAAAAGTTAAATTCACTATGGAAGTCTTCCCAGTTTGCAGATTGTGAACCGCTAACTCCATTCTAGTGTTTTTTCCCACTGGAGAGCCTTTTCAAAGTCCAACCTGTCTTTGCTCTTGAGGAAGGACAGTTTGGCCCTGGCATCCTTGGAGTGACTGTTGCTGCCCAGGGGGGCCGGGCTGTCCTGCAGCGTGGTGCCCATCCGCAGTGATGTCACCGAGCTCCTCGCTGGCTCTTTGTCCCTGCCGGGCTTTGAGCGGTGTTTGTGCTGAGCTGCCTTTGTGCCGCTCCCCGGGGATGCTTGGGCTGCTCCTGCAGAGGGAGAAAGCCAGACATGTTAAACAGAAACCTTTGCTACGCTGCTTTAGAAAGGTAAAAATTAGCTTGTCAATTTGTCCCTGGTTACACTGTGACACTGTGTAACTCTGTGTAGTTTTAATGGAAAAGTTTTTCAGACATTAAGAGATTAGGAAGTAAAAGGTAAATAAGGAGAGAGTCCAGGTTAAAATCCTCCAGTTTGCGTGCTAAAGAATATTTTGGAGAATATATTTGGAGTTTGTAATTCCTTAAAAAGTACAAATGATCTCGTCTTCTTCTGGAACCCACTACCCCTGTGTCAAATTTGTTGTTTTACCCTGTTGTTTTTCTCAACCTAAATTTTACTTTTAAGTTTTCTTCTTACCAAGAGAAATATTGGTAAGACCAAGGAGGCAAAAGCTCTCAGTAGTGTTTCATAAGCATTGATTTTTTTTTTCTAATTGCTTTAATTTATCTGAAAAGACTGCTCTGTGCCTTTTTTTAATGCACTGGGTTGCATCTTGCATATGGAGTGATGATTTTCTCATTTTCAGTGAAACCCATGAACAGATGCAGACGGCAAATTTATTTGCTTGGAAAGAATCACATTTGGGCGCTTGCAGCTCCATAAGCTTTCTGTAGCCTCTTGCTCTGACATTTCCCCCTTCTGTTGCCCTCACTGTCTAGCCCGACGTCCTGGAGTCATTCTTCAGTCTAAAATCTAAAAATACCCCTCTCCCAAAGCCTGAAGCCTTGCACACTTGCTACATTTTTCTTGCAGTTATCCTGATTTGCTCAGACTTTTGCAGCCTTTGTGTTCTTGGGAGAGTCTTAACAGCTGCAGGTTTTTTACATGTGAAAGGCTTTTTAAAAATGTGAAGTGGATAAAACATAGCTTGGATTTAAAATAAAAACTGATTTTTGAACTGGAGGCACAGTGAAGGTCTTGGCTGTCCCCTGTTTATTGTCAGACTGTCCCCTGTTTATTTACCTGGGCATGGTCAGGTACCATTTATTGCAAACAAAGCATGGAATAGAAGAATCCAGCAGATCCAGAAGTTAATCTGCTCTGACAAGATTATCCTTTGTGTCTATCAGCCACCTGATTGCCAGAGTTTCCACAGAGTTTTCCAGACCTCTTTGGAGGTGGCTTTGCTCATTCTTGCAATGCTCTCCCCTCCTGCCTGCCAGCTCAGGGCTCAGTCAGTGCTGCCAGGCAGGGCTGAGGTTCCTGGGGAACAAGACAAGCACTTGGCACCCAACTCAGATATTGACTTGGAGTGTTTTTCTGAATTTTATTAAATCTCAAAACCCGGCATTTTCCAGACTAGGGTCATTACCAGAGTACTTCAGCACCTATTTTTCCAATACTCTCATTTACAGAGGGAAAAATATCTGCCAACTCAGGTTTGTCTTTTATTGCTTTTATTTTTAAGGTAATTTTGTATTACAAGGGAAATGTCTTTGCACTGTGGTCTGGAGAAAAGAGGCAGAGTTATTTCCCATTTAAAATGGAGATCAAAATGAGCAAAATGTCTCTTCCAAAGCACAAGCACGTTTTCTGTAATTTGTCTGTAGATAGCCTTGGCAGCAATTTAAAACTAATGTCTCCAATAAATGACCAGTGTAACACTAATGTGCCCTCTAAAGTCTGACACTCTTCAACAGCCAATGCACTTTCCTTGTAAGTTCATTTTATTAGTCAACTAATTCATAAATAAATTAAATTCTTCTCGTAGAACATGCTTTCCTTACATTCATAATCAGAAAAGCAGGAAAGCCTCAGCAGAAAAATGTTCCTACATTTTTCAACAAAACTGGATATACAAATTTAATACATCATACATAAGTAAAGGCAAGTGACCTTTTAATAGGATAACTTCTGTTCTTGTAAGGTTATTTTTTGAGGCCAATCTTCTAATGCTACACCAAATAATGTATGAAGGGGTCTGTAGGATGCTGGTAGAGTTTAAAAATTATGTTGGAAGCGGAATAAGAGACTTCAGGGTAATCTTTCTGTCCAGATTTCATTGTAAGTGCACATGGGCAAGCCATGACAGTGGAACTGATGGGAGGGATGAAGGGATTGAATCCTCACAAAGCTGGGTAGCCACTGGGCTGTCTGGAGGCAATTTTTCTCTTTGGAAATCCTCATGGTTTGCTGCTCCTCGTGGAGGAGAGGCATTTCTGCCACACCGCAGCCACAGGGACTGTCCCCTTGCCGTGTGACTGGGAAGGGCTTCCTCTGCACACCTGGGCCAAGGCACGTGTGGAAGGGGTAGAATTTGGAGTTGAATGAGTTTGGCATTTGGAAGATATCAATGTGCTTTTTATTCCACTAGAAACTACCCTGTGTTTGCTCTGTTCCTTTTTCCTTTGGAAACAGAAGCTTTTCGGAAAGGGTAATGTGTAAAAGAGGTCAGGAAGTGTGAGAACAGTTGGATTTAGGTGGTGTTGACATGATGTCTTCAGCGGTAGTTGAAAAGCAATAGAGTCCTTTTATTTTCCAGATATTTAAGTCTTAATTCCAACAGTATTTTTAAGTGGCTTTTTGGGTAAAGTTTTTTATAGATGTGGCATAAACGTTTTAATTCTTGATATTTAGCTAAAAGCCTTGATGCATGTCTGGATTTTTATCATCTTAGTCATTAGCAATATTGGATTATTAGTCATGTCATGTCATCAAGGAGGTGCCTGAAATCTGTGTGGAGCTCATTACTGACACTGTTTTGTCGTTTTTGTGAAGAGCACAGTGTACTGACAATTACAGTTACACTGCCATGAACAGTTGTCTGAATCACCAAAAACTGGTTTAAGCAGCTAATAATAGGCACCAAGTTGGAAGCCTTTAGTCAGATCAGAAGGCAGCATGTTCGGGGTGCTGAGCAAACTGAGATGGGAGAGAAGAACAATTTCACAGAATCCCAGACTGGTTTGCACTGGGAGGGACCTTAAAGCTCATCCAATTCCAATCCCCTGCCGTGGCAGGGACACCTCCCAGTATCCCAGGCTGCTCCAAGCCCTGTCCAGCCTGGCCTTGGGCACTGCCAGGGATCCAGGGGCAGCCACAGCTGCTCTGGGCACCCTGTGCCAGGGCCTGCCCACCCTCACAGGGAACAATTGCTTCCAATATCCCATCTATCCCTGCCCTCTGGCACTGGGAAGCCATTCCCTGTGTCTTGTCCCTCCATATCTTGTCCCCAGTCCCTCTCCAGCTCTCCTGGAGCCCCTTTAGGCCCTGGAAGGGGCTTTGAGGTCTCTCCAGAGCCTACTCTTGTCCAGGCTGAACATCCCCAGCTCTCCCAGCCTGTCTTCATTTCCACTTTGATAAACACAGAGACATTTTTGGATAAGGATAATTATTTGGGTCCTGTCCAAATATCACTACTAGAAACACTTTTATTTTAAGGAAAGGTATTTGTGTTGCTAAGGAGCATCTCAACTGAGGGTTTGCTCTGAAGGTTTCAGCTGAAGCTGAGCTCTCCATCACACACCAATGGTATCATTGCTGTCGTGGTAGCTCAGATAGACTTGTGTAACTAGCGTGGTTTGTGATTATAACAACATTTTAACACTTTAGCTTGTTTGTCTGAGGGAGGAATAGTTCCTGTGCCAGCAGTTACATCTGCTGCCACAGCTGCATCGACAAGGGGCACGGTGCCCGCGCCGCACACTGCTGTTCCTGTGGCAGCCCTGCTTTCCCTCAGGTCTGTAGGGAGGATAATCCACCAGGCTGGAAATACAGATATTGCTGCACTTTCCTGCTGTGGCTATGGTTTATGCTATAGATGTATTGATTCCCTTCAAACACCTCTTTTTTTCTGTCTAATTGCAAACTTTTCCCATTGGCACGAGAGAAGGTGTCCCCATGCTGCCCTTGCTGCAGTGAACAGAGCCCAGTCTGGTTCGTCCTGATGCACAAACTCTGGGATTGCCCAGCTGTGTGAAAAACTTGCCTTCTCTGAAACCTTGACAACATATGGGTGGCTCTCTGTTGGGGAAGAGCATTTCCTCAGGGCATGGAAGGAGCTCGGCAGTGGGGAGCAGTACCAGGACAGCTGTACCTGGAATGGCACCAGGGAGCTGGAGAGGTATTTGGAGACAGCTCTGGACAGAGTGAGAGGCAAGTGCAAAGCTGTATCCCTTAATTAGAATTTTAAACACACAGATGGAGCTAGAAATGTGGAAGTATTAAGATGTAATCCCAAGCAAAAGGCACTTACCCGTGGAAATGCTGATTGTCTCAATATATCAGGGAGCAGAAGGTGCACAATGCCTTTATTTTTATACTGTTATATTACTTACAAGAGCATGGAGAGACAGACCAGGGAATGGCTTCCCACTGCCAGAGGGCAGGGATAGATGGGATATTGGGAAGGAATTGTTCCCTGTGAGGGTGGCCAGGCCCTGGCACAGGGTGCCCAGAGCAGCTGTGGCTGCCCCTGGATCCCTGGCAGTGCCCAAGGCCAGGCTGGACAGGGTTTGGAGCAGCCTGGGACAGTGGGAGGTGTCCCTGCCCGTGGGAGGGAGTGGGACTGGATGATCTTGCAGGTCCATCCCAGCCCAAATGAGTCTGAGATTCTGTGATATTGTCTCTGATCCCTTTCTCTTGCCATCACTTACCAGCCTGTTGAAATAACAAACTGTGTGACCTCCATTCCTCATTGTCCAAAGCACCAACCCTTTGCTTGCTAGTTTTGTTCCAGCCAACTGAAACTTCCCCTCCTTTGTGTTTATAACCAGACTTGGAATGACAACTGTTCTCATCTTCGTGTGAGGCTGCAGAGCTCTGGAAATAGCAGCTTTCTCAGTTTGGTCCTTCATTCTCCCCGGTGCTTTACGTCTGCAGTTTGTCTGTGTGTGCCTTGTTTTATTTAAAGACTTTTACTATTTTCAGTTAATACTTGGGGATTCTGTTGCCCACAACAAGCTCTTGCAAGGTACCTGCTGTGGAGCTGCAGCCACATGCTACTTAAGTCATATAAAATCACAAAGCAGCTGACAGCACGACTCTGGTAACTCTCTCCACAGTCCCAGTGGATTTGATCCCTAGTCCTCCTCTATTAAAGAATTGGAGCTGTTTTGTGTAATTCCCAGTTAGCTCTGTCTCTGCTAAATAAGGGCTTTGTAGGGTTAGAGTTAGCACATCTATAGCTGTAACACTTCTCCCTCATGCAGCACCTGTTAGGGCTGGATGTTAAAATGCTCAGATTCATCCTAAATATTGAGTGTAGTGTACAGGTGAATAAATAAATGTATGGACTTAGTGAATAATGAAAGCCTTTCTGGAGAGGGATGGGGGTTACATAATCAGCACATCTCTTCTGAGAGTCCTCGGTTGCCATTAGTTTTGCCAGAACAGTTGTTTTCTGCAGATAAATTAATTTCCTGAGCTTTGACCAGTGTGAAGGGAATCAGGACAGGTCTTTTTTAACATGGAGGAGGAAGAAATTAGCTGTGCTCTGTTTGAATTTTGTGAGAATATCAAATACACTTTTCTTTAACCAATTCCCGGGAGGAAAATGTTCAGTGGCTGCCTGTCCGTTCTTTCTTTTTTTTCTTTTAAAATGGGTGATTTTTTAAAAGCTGCTTTAAAGTTGGAATTTGCATTCCCAGAGAAATTGTAAAATGTAAAGCAAAAAAAAAAATAGAACAAGCAGCTGAAGTTTCGAAGTTTAATCAGAAATGAAAATGCCAGGAACACCTTTGAAAAGCTTGGTTTCTGTGGCATTGAAATTCCCAAAGTATCTGTGTACACATGGATGTGGGTTTGTTATTTTTGTGTAAGGGTTTTTGAGCACCGGTTACGAGAGGATTCTGCTTAATGTTAAATTGAAAAGTTTCTCAGTGTAAGACAGTCAGAAAACTTCTTTCTGCAATGCTATTTTTACAACTGCAGGTTCAAATGAGAGTGTCCAGACTTGGAGAATTCAATTAGTGAGTGTTTGGCTCCTGCACTGCAATGTGTAATCCTGGGCTGTAGCAATGCTGGGTGGCAGGGCCAGCTCTGACAGCATTCAATTATGCAACAATAAACACATTGCAGAGCCTTCTTAGGGCTGCACCAGCTCTGGATGGCTGCAGCAGCACCACTTTGGAAACTTTGCCTTCTTGACTGCCTGAAGAAGCTGTCCTAAAAACTTGACCTGTAAACGAGGAGGAAAGCCTGGGTGGTGTTTCTGTGAAGTCAATCCAGGTATATAACTCCAAGGCTTTAACACATTCATTGTCAGCCTTTGAAATCCTTGAAAAGGAAGTTTCAAAGTGCTAGAGATTATAATTCCTTTTTTTTTTCCTATTGCATCTTTTGTCTCTTGTTGGAAAAGCAATCGGCCAGTCCTTCAATGAAGAGTTCCCTGTAAAGTAACCCCTCTGCCTAAGCCAGGGAGGCTGGGCAAAGAGAAGGCAGAGCAAATACAGCACTGGAGCATTGTTACACAGAATGACAGAATATTCTGAGTTGGAAGGGACCCACAAGTATCATAAAGTCCAGCTTTTAAGTGAATGGGGGTCAGACCCACAACCTTGGTGTTATTATTAGCATTGCTGGGTTATGTTCAATAGTGTAATTTAAGAAGCTTAACACTGACCCCAAACTTGTGTAGTTGAGGCTGCTGCAGTTTTTTTAATTGCTGGAAGATCTACCTTAGTCACGATCTGAACAAATTTTGAGTTTAAAAGAAAAACAAACCTGAAAAATGTATTTCATGTGGAAAAGGTACAACCTGTGTCTTGTCAGGGGAGGTGGTTCTCTGCCACAAATTGTTACTAATTGGTAGAAAGAACAGCTTTAGAAATGTCAAGTTTTTCCTGATTTAAATATTAGTAAATTCTGAAGAGTCAAAGTTAACTAGAGTTTGAGACGGAATCACTCTGTGACAGATGGTACAATATTTTTTTAAATATTGGAGTTACACCTTCTTACTAATAACATATTCCCAGCTGACCCTTTGGCCGGAGATAGCTTCTGCCTCTCAAAAGGAACCACTTAAGTTATGCCTCCTCCAAAGGCACAAAACCATGGAATCATTTAAGTTGGAAAAGCCCTCTGAGACCCTCGAGTCCAACTGTTCCCCCAGCACTGCCAAGGCTGCCACTAAACCCTGACACCAAGTGCCAAATCCACATGACTTTGAAATCCCTCCAGGGATGGTGCTCTGGGCAGCTCTGCCAGGGTTTGACAATGCTTTCAGTGAAGAAACTTTGTCTAAAATCCACCCTGAGCCTCCCCTGGCCCAGCCTGAGGCCGTTCCCTCTCCTCCTGTCCCTGTTCCCTGGGAGCACAGCCCGACCCCCCCGGCTGTCCCCTCCTGGCAGGAGCTGTGCAGAGCCACAAGGTCCCCCCTGAGCCTCCTTTNGAACAGCTTTAGAAATGTCAAGTTTTTCCTGATTTAAATATTAGTAAATTCTGAAGAGTCAAAGTTAACTAGAGTTTGAGACGGAATCACTCTGTGACAGATGGTACAATATTTTTTTAAATATTGGAGTTACACCTTCTTACTAATAACATATTCCCAGCTGACCCTTTGGCCGGAGAGAGCTTCTGCCTCTCAAAAGGAACCACTTGAGTTATGCCTCCTCCAAAGGCACAAAACCATGGAATCATTTAAGTTGGAAAAGCCCTCTGAGACCCTCGAGTCCAACTGTTCCCCCAGCACTGCCAAGGCTGCCACTAAACCCTGACACCAAGTGCCAAATCCACATGACTTTGAAATCCCTCCAGGGATGGTGCTCTGGGCAGCTCTGCCAGGGTTTGACAATGCTTTCAGTGAAGAAACTTTGTCTAAAATCCACCCTGAGCCTCCCCTGGCCCAGCCTGAGGCCGTTCCCTCTCCTCCTGTCCCTGTTCCCTGGGAGCACAGCCCGACCCCCCCGGCTGTCCCCTCCTGGCAGGAGCTGTGCAGAGCCACAAGGTCCCCCCTGAGCCTCCTTTTCTCCAGGCTGAGCCCCTTCCCAGCTCCCTCAGCCTCTCCTGGGGCTCCAGCCCCTTCCCAGCTCCTTTCCCTGCCCTGGACACGCTCCAGCTCCTCAGTGTCCTTGCTGCAGTGAGGGCCCAGAACTGGACACAGCCCTCAAGGTTCCCCAGCAGTGCCAGCACAGGGGACAGGCCCTGCCCTGGTCCTGCTGCCACCCATGGCTGGCACAGCCCAGGGGCCATTGGCCTCTGGCACCCCTGGGCTTGTGTCCATCCACTGGCACAGCACCCCCAGGCCTTTCCTGCTGGACACTTCCCAGCCACTCCTCCCCAGCCTGGAGCATCCATGGGGTTGTTGTGATCCCAGGGCAGGACCCAGCACCTGGCCTGGTTGAACCCCATTCAGCTGGCCCCAGCCCATGGATCCAGCGTGTCCAGATCCCTCTGCAGAGCTCTCCTGCCCTCCAGCAGATGCACACTCCTGCTCATTGTGGTGCTGTCTGTACAATTACTGAGGCTGCCCTCCATCCCCTCATCCAGGTCACCAGTGGAGACATCAAACAGGCCGGGCCCCAGTGCTGAGCCCAGGGAACCCCACTGGTGACTGGCCTGGATTTAGGGCCATTCACCTCCTGCATTGTGCCAACACCAGAGCCACTCACCTCAGATCATCTTGCAGTGTGCTGATGTCATCATTGAAAACAGTGAGATTTGAGTTTCAGAAACTGCTCAGTGCATGAACACCCCTTTCCAGACGAGCCTGCCCAGCTGTTCCGCTTGACACCATGAGTTCCGTGCACTGCATTTGTCACTGGGGGGAAATTTAAGCTCGTTCCTCTAAATACCAGCAGCTGCTTGGGGTCTGCCCTGCCTTGTGGGGTCTGAGAATCTGTCTCTGGGCCATGGCTGTAGACTCTGAACAGAGAGAGCCTTGAAATCTGCTTTTAAATCAGTCTGTCAGCAGCAAGAGGTGTCTGAACCGCGCTGAGCTGCGGTCTCGGGCTGTCTTCATTCCCACTGTATTTTTAACTTTTTTCAAGAGATTGCTCGTTGTGCTGATTACATTATTTGCAGTGGTTTTGTCTCCTTTGATGCCTGTGCCAGTAGTGCTTATGTAAAGGGACTTGATGATATTGAATGGTAAGAATGAACAAATGCAGCAGGAATTCAATTGCTATTTTGCTCTCAAGCACAAGTGTTCTTCTTTCTAAATCAAGTCTGACCACTTACTATGTCAGTCAGCTGCTTTTGTTGGAAACATGGAGAAACTATTTAATTCACATTTGATTTAAAGGAAATTTTTGTTCCCTTGAGGTGCATTATTTAATTTAGAAGTTTTGGAAATGTGTGATTTCCAAGCACTCTCTGGGCTTTGAAAGAGTTGATCTTCATCTCAGCTACAAAATCCAGCATATTATGGGTATGTGCCAAATAACTGGCCAGCAGTACCCTATCCTCTGAAGAGAGAGGGAGTTTGAAGTTATTTGTCAGATCACCCAGGAATTATTGAAGATGAGTCCTTTCAGGTACTTCTAACATTAAATTTCTTAATCCTGCAGCTGTCCACCTCAGCTGGTACATGCAATTTCCGAATTCATGTTATAGAGCACCTGATAATTACTGACAGTTTCAAATACCTCACTGTTATGTCATTTACAACTTGATTAATTAGTAGACACAGCTCTTCTTAAATTCCAAATTTTAAGAGGCTTGTGAGTGTTTTCCAGTAGTTTGACAGAGCCTTCCCATGGGTGCAGTAAACGCTGCACTGCTGTGAATTTACAGCCCTGTCTGCAGCACTCTGGAGTCATCTCAGCTGCTGCCACGTCTGTGCCTCGCTCTGATGTTCAGCAGAGAGTTTGCAGGGAAGTTTGTGTGCTGCTCTGGCAGAGAAAGCACCCTGCCAGAGCGAGTAGCTGGCTGTTGGATGAGTGCTGAAATGAAGGGTTGAGCTCTGGAGCCGCAGCCCTGGGATGGGATGTGGCAGCCAACAGTTGGATTGTCTTAAACTGCCAAAGACCCTCAGTCAGGGAAGCATACATGCTTCTTTCATGAGGGCTGGCAGTGCCAGTCGGGCGCTTTCTAAAGAAGAATTGCCATCAGTTGGGTATTCAGAAGAAAAATGACTGTTCAAAAATGACTGTGCAAAAAAGCAAATTTTCATTATACCACGGTGGGGACACTCCATTATGAACTTCTTTGCCTCTCTGTGTTCAGACAGAGCGGGGTTTCTGTGCGCTTGATTCATCACACTTGGCTTGAGAGACAGCACAACATCTCCAGATATCGGAGAGGCTGATTTTGTGGTGCTTCAATGTCGCTTTTATTCTGCCCCTACTCAATAGAGCTTTGTGTTCTCCTGGCTCCTGGAGGTTGTAATGCTGCTGTGGAGGCAGGAATGATGGGGAAATATGGACCATAAAAAATATTGGCAAACCGGTGTTTCTCAAAAATATGACCTGTGCTTAAACCAACAGCAAAATCTTTATTTGACTTTTAAATCATAGCATCTGATTGTCCTTTGATTCTCGTGAGCCTCTAAACAAAAGCATGATGTACTTCTACATCATCCCAACAGCTCGCTGGGAACTAGGGATTCAAGGCATGGTAGATATACAGGAAGAGTCCCCAGTATTCACACACAACCTCTGTGTGAGAGGGTGTTCCTGTCTGCTGGGGTGCTGTGCAGAGGGGCTGGGCTGGAGCTGTTCATGGGTGGTGGCAGAGAGGAGGAGCACAGAGCCCTGGCTCAGCTGGGCCCTGCCTGCAGCACTGTGCACAGAACTGGGGGCATCCTGCAATTTACTCCTGCATGTGTAAGACTTGAATCCAAACACGAGTGGAAGAGAAACTTCAGGAGCAGGACACAAATATTCCTGAGAGCTAGCAGTGTTTCCTCTGTGTTGTTGATGCTGCTCAGTCTTTCTCTCAACTTCAGTTTGTTTTCCTCCAAATATGTGTTGGCACATCTGTTTGCTTGCTTGTTCTGTGCTGGAAACACCTCTCCTCTTGACACCTCTGCTTTCCATCCTCTGTAACTTGGCTTGGAGCTGGAGGGAGGAAGAGGCCGTGTACTTTGCAGTGGGAACTTGATTTTGTTCCCTAAATTGATCATGGGATTGATGAAAAATGCTGTTCAAGTGTAATGGCACGTGCTTGATGATTTGCAGGACAGTAATGTATTCTGTGTGGGAACATCTGCCGTGAGGGAAGGGCTTGGGGAGGGGGAAAAGCATGTGGTAGAGCTGCAGATACTACTTCAAAATTACTTACATGAATGCAAAGAATAGTTTAATTAAAGGCAGAATGCAAATCCCCAGCTTATAGAGAAAACTATCTGGAGAAATCTGGTTCAGTGGTGTTACTGAGCATCTGCTGGCTCCTGGTGATGCTTTTATGGCACATTTACAGGGGGCTTTGCAGGTTGCTCAGCCTCTGGAAGGACAGTACTCAGTGTTCGTCTCAGTTCACTTGCTGCTATTTTTACAGTTTTCTGTGTTCAAATGGCTCAGAATAACATGCTTGTCATTCACCTGTCAGCTGAGAAATGTAACTTATTTCAGACTTCCTTCCCCTGAGAGTAGCTCTGGGATGAGGAATATCTTCAATTACCAAAAAATTCTGTGCTGTCCCCATCCTCCGTGCTCTGAAAAAGCAGGTGTTTACAGAGGTCCCTGCTTCAGGCTGACCTAGTTAAGGGTGATGCTGTGCAGCAGGTAAAGGTTGAGGAGTAAAGTTTTTTGCATCACAAGAGATCCTGTTCAAATTTTGGAGGCCTGTGGATGCATCATGAAAATCTCCTTTACTGGTTTGATTTGATGAATTGCAGCATAGAGGGAGGGCTGGAGGAGCACCTGCCAGGCTTCACCTGACACATCCTGTCACAGAGGGACCCTCATGGAACACCAGCAAACCAGCTCCAGCTCTGTGGGGTTGCTGCTGTCTCTCCCTGGTGGGATTAGGCTGTTAAACCATGACTGCAACTGCTGCCAGTGCTGCTGTTTTGCATTACCCTGATCATGGCTAGCAGTGATGTCTGCCCTGTTTGACTGGCTGGGGGTGAGAGCTGGACCTGCCCCAGAGCCCACCTGCAGAGCTGCCCCAGCCCTGGGCCCAGCACAGGAGGAGCTGGAGCTGCTGGAGCCAGGCCAGAGGAGGCTCCAGGATGAGCAGAGGGATGGAGCAGCTCTGCTGGGAGGAAAGGCTGGGACAGCTGGGAATGTTCACCTGGAGAGAGAAGCTTTGGGGTGAGCTCAGTGTGGCCTTGCAGGGCCTGAAAGGGCTGACAGGAAACATGGGGAGAGACAATTGACAAGGGATGGAGGCAACAAGATAAGGAAGAGTGGCTTCCCACTGCCAGAGGGCAGGGATGGATGGGATATTGGGAAAGAATTGTTCCCTGTGAGGGTGGAGAGGCCCTGAGCTTTCCCAGAGAAGCTGTGGCTGCCCCTGGATCCCTGGAAGTGTCCAGGGCCATGTTGGACAGGGCTTGGAGCAGCCTCAGATAGTGGAAGGTGTCCCTGTCCACGGCAGGGGGTGACACTGGATGGGCTTTCAGGTCCCTTCCAACCCAAACCATTCTGGGATTACATGATCCAAAGTGATATGATGTTATGTCTACAGAAGGAATAGTTGCCATTAGTGGTTTCAAAACAGAACAAATGTGGAATCTTGTTGTTCCATGTCAGGTTACGGGTTAGTGGTCACTGTTGGAATTAGGCAAAAGTTTTCTACAGAAGGAAATAACCCCCATTTCTAACAGCTGTGTTTTGTTTTCTCCCCCCTCTGACACAGGTTGCCAACTTGGCCTGCTCCATCTCCAACAACGAGGAGGGTGTGAAACTGGTTCGCATGTCAGCCAGCCAGCTGGAGGCCCTGTGTCCCCAGGTAAGGAGAGGCTTCACAACAGGAGACAAACCCCACCCAGCTGCTGCTGCTTAGGACGTGCTCTGGTCTCATAGTGACTGTCTGTGACTTGCTGCAGAACTTGATTTTTTCCCTTAGTACATGTAGAGGATGAAATGCAGCATAGGCATCAAGACTTAGGAACTTTAAAATCCATGGCAAAGGAATCACTGATGTGAAAGGGTCGTTTTTATGTCATAGCACTAATTCCATTTGGCCAGGACATTCCAGTAACCTGCAGTTTGTGAATGTGGGAAGCTTCAGTGGTTTCCTGTGCACATCTGTGCTGCAGGAAGGTGCCTTGTGAAGGTGCTAGCACTGCTCCTGGGCATGCTGTAAGATGAATTATAAAATACTGTTTTTGCCTGAGTAGAATATAAATATGCCAAATAATCTTCCCGATGGAGTAGGATGAGAGAAAGTTGGCTATGTGTGAACAGTGTGAGCCTGGCTGAGACTACCTTTTAATTAATAACTTTTTAATGGAAACAAGGAAATTAAGTTTATATAAGCACTAGACTATCCTCTTCCTTTTTGACAGCCTGGTGTTTTAAATGTCAACAGCTAGATACTTGGATGAACCCCTGAAGACTGCAGGGTGCTCTTGATTTGTGTAATTTACATTTTTTCAAGCAACGGGAAATTCAGATCTAAAACATCCAAATAAGCTGTTGTTGCTAAGGAGGAACTAACAGAAAATATGTACTCAGAAAAACTGGCAAAATGGCATTTTATGAAAATAAAGTGTATTGTCTCAGGATTACTTGGAATTTTTCCAGGTTTTCCCATCTGTATAGGTCTTTTTAATCAAAAAACCAGTCAAAAGGAAGAGAGTTGTTCACCTGTACCCAACCAGGAGGGGATTTGGAGGGAATAGGTGAAGGCAGTGTGAGGAGCAGGACTGCTTTACCTTTTGTATGACCTGCAGGTAACTGTGCTGTTAAACAGATGAAGAGAGGTCCCTGAACATAAAGCCTTAAATCCTAACATTTAATCCTAATCCTTTGGGCCTTCCAGGGTGGCTCTTTGTGCTCCCACTCCTGGTTTGGCTAAGCAGTTCTCTGCCCCCACCCTGGGGTGAGGGCTGTGCATGGCTGCTGAAACCAAAGGTCAAGTTTTGCAGTTGGAACAAAGCATGTGGAAGAAAAAGCTTTTAGAAATCCATCTTCCCTGATATAAGGGCTTGCTCTTTCCTGAAGGAGCCAACTAGGCTGATGTAAGTTTTTTTTCGTTATCTCCCAGAATATGGGTGTCTAACGCAGGGTGTTCCAAACAAATGCTGCTGCTTTTGAAAATAATCATCTGAAGAAAGTTAGGTTCTCTTTGAATCTAAATGTTTCTGGTGACTGTCCAAGTCTGTGGGGGTGTTTTCCTCTCCCCATTGCTGAAATTGTATGTATTTCAGACTCTTCTATCTTTGCTTTTCCAACAAGTAACTGCCTATTTAAATAAATCTACTCCTGGATAAAATAAGCACCATGGTAGTCAGCATGAAATAATGACCCAGCTGTAGTCACCAGTGTAGCCACATCTCCTGAAGTGCAGCTGTTAACCTTTGACTTCGGGGATTATGGACAATATATTTAACACACACTGGAAGCTCTGAGTATCTATAAATGCACAAGGGCTTTAACTGATGGATTTTGGCTTTACAAAGGTCACATCTCTGAACTTCCAAGCCTACAGTTGAGATGCTCTACTGCACAGTCTTGCCTTAATTTCAGGGTCATCACCAAGAGATTAGTAAATGACACTATAGATGTTCATAGCAGTTGAAAGAGTTCTTGTATATTACATTACATGCTCTTGGGTTGATTCTTTAATGCTCTAAGAGTATTTAAACATGTTGTGAATCCTGAGAGATAATTAGGGGCACTTGTCTAAGCTGTTTTACAAATGGCATCTGTGTTTTCTTGTAACAATAGCTCGTCTGGTGCCAGTGCAAGCAGCACAGCTCTCCATCCTCCTCCTCCTCAGCTGCCTTCCTCAGCTTGTCCCCAAACCTCGGGTATTCTCCACGATCTCTAAAAGATTCTCAATATCAAGAACAGCCAAGTGAGGTTATATTTCCTTTTCTAGACAATTACCTATTTATTTTGCAGTTTATTCCTGCCGAGATTCACAGCTGCTTCTTGAATCCTCTTAGGTGGCTGTGCTGAACAAATGTGTGCATTAGGCATAAGATACAGGTTAAACCCAACATTATATGCCCTATATGTTTTTTGAGAGGTTTTTTTTTGGCTCAGATGGTATTTTTTCCAGGAAGATGCTGGATTCAGAATGAATCCAAGTCAATCAGTAATTACAATAGTCCCAGAAACGTCAAGATATCAGTAGCACACAGAAATACAATGTATGAAATGTAATTCAAAGTATTGCTGTGCTTGAAAGATGAAACTGAAATTTAATGCACTTGAGTCCCAGGTAACCTCTTAAATAGTTTATCTGAGTAGAAGCCATTCTGGGAGTAGGGAATTCCTGGTTAAAGAATGATTTCTGCAGAAATCAATCTGTAGAGTTAATTATAAAAGCTGTAGCTCAAATAGAGCTGTAATTCGCTCCCTTGCCATCAGGACCCGTTGGACCGGCAGCAGGAGAAAGGAGCATGCAACTCTCCAAGCTGGCTGGGGAAAACCTGGCAGTTTTGTTGGTATTGACAAGCAGTCAGTCCTTGCCAGAGTCACCCTTGGGTTCAGACCTCCTCAGGTTTAAAATTTTCTTTGAGGAAAAAGAAAATGAGAAAATTTTTTATGAAAAGGTCTCTACAGAAACAAGTCGATTTATTTAGCGTGGTTTTGTTACTGGAAATCAGCTCTTTCTCAGGAGTAACATCATCCTTCCTGCTTGTGGGTCCCCAGCCAATTAGCACAGAAATTAATGTGAAGTTGAATACTTAATGGGATATTTAGAGCTCCCTTTGAGGGTGCAGGAGGAGCTGTTGGGATGAGCTGTGCCAGAGTAGCCAGCTGGGTGATTTTAGTCTGGGTTTACAGGGAGAAATAAGGCAGCTTCAGTGGGTCAACTGTGTTTTCTTCCTCAAGCCCTGACTTACCAGCCTGCCTGAATTCTTTCTTTTGAGAATTGCTGGAATTCTGTGTGTGGGAGGAACCAGCTTTGTCCAGCACCTCACAGGAGGAACTCAGCCCTGCCTCGCTGGGTGCTGGGAACAAGCCAGGCTGGAGGGGGTTAAGATGAAGGTGCAAATTTCTTCATCACTACAGTCAAATTTTTAAAAAATGCTTAAACTGTCTTTCTTAGTGGAAATGGGAACTTACTGCTGTGAAATGCTTGGAATAGCTGCCTGTGCCTGTCTTTGCCTCGCAGAGCAGGGGGGAGGTTTTCTTTGCCTTCTCACTAAACACAGAGCTTGCCAATGGTGAATTAGGGAAAGGCTTTGTTATCTTGACTCAGAAACCTGGATCCTTGCTCCCAGCTCTGGCATCTGTGCTCTGTCTCCGAGAAGGACTTGCTTTGGGAGCCTGCAAAGGCTGTTTTGTCACAGCATTTTGCATTAAAGACACCTGTGAAGAGAGCTGAAACCATTGGAGTGTTTCTGATCATACAAGCTGTAGGTGTTAGAAACCAGCAGTGAGAATGCCCCAGCCCAGCTCCTGAGAGGAGGAATTGCTCCAGCCTTTTGATGTGACAGTCTGCTGTCACACAAGCTCCTTTTTTTTACCAGCTATACATTGATTTTCTTGGTTTTTCAGCCTCCATGAAGTTCATCTATAGATTCCTACCCAAACTGCAGTCAGGCTGAGGGGTGTAAGAAATTACTGTGGGATAGAGTTCCCATCAGGTTGGGTGTTTGCTTCTGCCAGCCAAAGCTGGAGCCCATTGCCCCGGAGTCTGAGCATCTCCTGGGAGGTGGCTGCAGGACACACCTGCCTGGGGCACACAGGACCTGTTCCCCTGTGAAAGGCAGGGCTGGGTGCCTTTCTCCACCACAGCCCAAAGAGCTCATCCTCCAAAGAAACTTTGAGGCCACCAGGCAGCACCTGGGAGCACAGGTCATTCCCAACCCCCTCCATACCTGCTGGAGTGTGCTTGGAATTGCTCACCACACACACATCACCCATAAAACTGACTCCAGAGAATTCTTGGATTACATTACATTTTTAATAAAAATAAATTGGGTCTTCTCATATTAACATCTTGTTTTAATAACTGCTTGTTCACATCCTTCTATTCCAGTTTTGAACTGCTTGAAAAGCCATTTGCTGCTTATAGATTTCTGATGAGGCAGATGGCTCATATGTGATCACACCTACTGACACAGAGACAAAATACCAAAGCAGAAGGAATCCCATGGAGAGTTCCAGAAACTTTTGTTTAAAAGTTGGAGTATCTTAGAGAAATAAAAAAACCCTGCAGACCACCCCTCAAATCAGCCAAACCCAAATGTGACCAGCAGACTTTGTTCTCAAGGCCCCAGTCACCACCAATTTCCTGGTGGCTGTTGGAGAAGGAGAGAACTTCATTTTTCTTGCAGTAAAGACTTAACATCAAACAATTGTCCCCTTTTTTCATTGCTTTGAAAGACTGTCAGATTTTTTGAATGTTCTAACAAGCAGATCTGTCTCCAGACTGTTTAATTGCAGGTGCTTGAAACATTTTATTGGCATTGAGTAGAAATGCTTTTATTAAAAACTTAACACTTGGGTTGCAGATTTGCATCACCCAGGCTAGCTGTAAAGAACTGTCAGCACAGGCCAAGGCTGACCAGAAAAGCAACAATTTTAGAAATTCAAACAGTTACTGGTGCATGAAAATAAGCCAAGAGCAGGAAAAGGATTCAGTTCTGTAGAAGAAAGTGTGTTAGTGAGTAAGGGCCCTTTCTTTCATCACAGGCATAGGATCTGGGGAGCACAGTGGTGGAACAACTTCCAGGAAAGACAGAAAGTCCCTGAGACCCCCAAAGTTTCAGCATTTGAAGCCAGAAAAATGCAGAATGGATCAAGATAAATGGCACCAAAATTTTTGCAGCTTCTGCATGGACTGGCGCTACAAAATCAGTCCTCATCTCCAAATGAAAATGCTTTCTTCATGGATGGGGAAGTTGATAGGATAATTATCTATACACAGTATGCAAATAGGCTTTATAGCAAATAGCAAATACTGCTGTGACAGTACATGCTGGGCTGGAGAAGGGCTTTGTGCTGAGGGAACTGGAGCACCTCCCCTATGGAACCAGGCTGGGAGAGGTGGGAATGTTCAGCCTGGAGAAGAGAAGGTTGTGGGGAGACCTCAGAGCCCCTGCCAGTGTCTGAAGGGGCTGCAAGGAACCTGGAGAGGGACTCTGCATCAGGAATTGGACCCCAGTGCCAGAGGGTAGGTTTAGATGGGATATTGGGAAGGAATTGTTCCCTGGGAGGGTGGGCAGGCCCTGGCACAGGGTGCCCAGAGCAGCTTTGGCTGCCCCTGGATCCCTGGCAGTGTCTAAGGCCAAACCTGGGACTTGGAGCAACCTGGTCTAGTTAAAGGTGTCCCTGCCATTGGAAAGAGATGGGTTTTAAGGTCCTTTCCAGCCCAGACCATTCTGTGGTTCTGACTTAGTAAAAGTGTGGATCTGTGGGTCGTTCCAGCACTGCCACAAGACAGTAAATATCTGCAGAGATCCCTGCAGTCACTCCGTGCGTAACTCGCAGGAAAGGAAAGTGCTCAAAGTGCCTTTTGTACATGGGAACAAAGAATTGGAAATCAAAGGAAACTTTTCCTTCCTCTTTTGGTGCATCAGCCTCTGTTCATTGCTGGTCACTGCCATTAGAGCTTCTGAGAGTGTAAAACAATCTGCTGTGTGTTTTGCTCCCAGGCATTTCAGCTCATCAGAGCCTGCAGAGTGCTTTTTGCTGTACTCCAGTACGTGCAGGGCTGGCTCACACAGATGTGGGCATGCAAACCTGGCTGGGATGTAACTGGGAGCGACTTCAACATCCTCCTCATAAACCATTTTTAACACTCAGAGCAAAACACAGTGAGGAGCAGGGAAGGGCATGAGCAGGGTGAGCACTGGAGGCAGCTCTGGCATCTTGTGTATATAAAGTTAAATTATGAGGAGCTTCTTATGAACTGCCAGGAAGCAAGCCATGCTTTCTTTATTACAGGAAAATATGGGATTAAAATCCACCTGAGCAAGGACAGAGAGGCTTGGTGGGCTTCTTTTCATGTACTCCTGGGTAAAACTGATGTCACATCCCCACTGGGGCACTGTCTGTGTGTGCCACATGTTCCTCTGCCCCTGAGATGAGAGCTGATAGGTGGGGGCTTGTTTTATTAGCTTTTTCTTTTAACAAATGCAAAGTATCCTGCATCTGTAGGCCATGAAGCTACTTTCCAACTTATTATCCAAATGCCACAAGAAATCTGATGAGTCAAGATCTTTATACAAACCCCAAGTCCAAGTGAGTTATTTAGGAGCTGCAGATGTTTTGTTTGTAAAGCAGTGGTGAGTAGTGAGGGGAGAGAACTGGAGGTTCACCTCAGAGCTTCTGAAACTGAAAAACTCCTCTTTATTGGGGCACAGTAACATCCTAAAATCAATCCTACAGGAATCAAAGAAAAGATAAACCAGCTGCAGGAATAACATTCTCCTGGAAGGATCAAAAGCTTCTTACCCAAAGGACTGAGGCAAAAATCAAAAAGTGCTTAAATGACTGAAATGGGCGTGGGTCAGACATGGTGTGCACTGAGTAAGATACAAGAGGTTGGGATTGCAGTGCAAATAGCTGGGTGATAGTTTTCCTCTCCCAAGTGTTGTTTCTTTCTTTGGCCATGCCAGCCAAGTATTCAAAATTGTTCTTTGTAAGAACACCACCACGTGGAAGAGCTTTCTTCTGGCCTCTTTGACTTTCAACTGGGGTGCTATAAAGCTGTGGCTGGAAGCCGTCCTGAATTTAGCCTAAAAGAATTAATTGTGGTTGACCCAGTGGGTGTAATTTACCCACAGGTTTATCTGAGGCTCAGGTGTTTTCTGGCCAGAATTGCTGAGCTTTTTGAGAGAGCTTCTGGACCAAGCAGCTGCAGTGTTGTAACCCAGGCAGGAGTCATTGCAGGGAGCCTTGGAGAGCCCTGCCCTGCAGAGGGGGGAGGACACAACCAGCTCTGACATCTCTGCTTTCAGCAGGGAACATAAAACCAGGGAAAAGCAGCAGCTTGTTCCCATGGAAGGGATGAGAAAAGGACCCAAGGTGCAGATTGAGACATCCATGCCAATCTTTGGAATGCTGAGCCTCCCCAGGTGTTGGCAAGCCCTGGCTGCTGCCACGGGAAGCTGAGAGGTGCAGGGGAGAGGCTCCAAGGAACTCTCTGGAAGCGTGATACAGAGCGTGGAGCTGTCTGACTCCAGCCCTGCAACTGCTACATGAAACAAAGCACCGATAAAAATAGTGTGTTTTCTTGCCATGCTTCATTTCCTTCTGGATAGGCTCAAAATGTCCCTGTTTGATTCTTTTCTTTGTACAACTTCAGTGAGTCATTGTGATCACAGTGCTCTGGCAGCATCTTGAAAAGCTCTGAAATACAAAATATTTCCCTGAAATTGCCAAATGTTTTACATGGAAGTGGCTACATTTCAGATAGTCTGGTCATGATCTTCCTGGGTTTCAGCTCTGTCTATCTCCATCCTGTGAAAGTTACTGATATTTTAAAGTAGTTGCCCAATGCTTTATATGTTTTGGAGAAGGAAAAGTGTATTGTGGTCCATCCCTTCCCCCAAAAAAGTGTTTCCTCCTCCTCCCCCTGAAAGTGTTTATTTTTAGATAATAAAGGGATCATAGTCCTGCTAAGTACACAGATTATTTAAGATACAGCATCCCTGTCATTTTCCCACGTCTCTCTAAGCATCTGTTGGAAAATAAATCAATCACTCTGTGCTGGATACCAGAGTATATTCCCTGGAACAGAGCACATGCAGGGTGTTGTCAGTGATCCCTGGGACGTTTCCTCAGGCAGAGGTGTGAGACAGGTGCAGGATGATTTGCCCACTTGAATGCTAAACTCTCCAGAGAGTGATGCCTTTTTATCACCCCTGCTAAAGCTGCCTGTTGTGGCCACTTTGCACATGGAGATATGGAATGTGTGCTATAAAAAGGGACTGCTGAGCTGTGTCTGCTGCCCTGAATTTCTCCCTGAGCACACCCACACCTGTGTGGCTCTCCTGAGCTGTGGTTTTGTCTTTAGCTCCATGGTGACCATGGATAACCTTTGATGTCCCCACCAGGTTTCCTCATCTCCAGCACTGCTGGCTGCTTCCCTACTGCAGGAATGTCTGTCTGAGGGAGATCAACACTGGTTTTGCTTGATCATTTTTATAAAATAGATTCTCCTTGGCCATACATTTTTGCTGTAATGTATAAAAAAGGGCACTTTCTCTGGTTGAACAAGCTGCCTGTTGAGAGGAGGGTGATGCTGTGCCTCCTGTGCTTGGATTTGGTGAGGACACACAGTTTGAGGTTGTGGAGCAGTTGCAGAGCCCTGCATGTGTGACAGTTCTGCCATTACCTGTGACGAGGTGCTGAACATGGGCATCTGGGCTTGACATGCGCTGTTGGCAAAGATTAATTGTCCAGACAGCTGCTGTGTCCAGACAAACATCTCGCAGGAACCCAGGCCATATGTTCCTGCAGCATTAATGCTGCCCTGTCTCAGTGCTTACAGGATATTTGATATCTGATACGGGCCAAGGCTGGTTGGGAAAAGCAGAGAAAATGTCCTGACCCTTGGTATCGCCTCGCCACCATCTCTTTCTCTGCAGTGACAGCTTCTAGCAGGAGAGAAGTGAGAGCAGATTTCTAGAGCATTGTCTGGTTTATCTCTCCTGTTTGCAGGACACTTGTTCAGATTTATCTTCATGAAACCTTGGCTATCTAGATTCTGATTGATAGGTGGTTAATTCATTACATCCATCAGACTGGGATGAGAGGTGGCAGTGGCTGGACTGCAAATCAGGCCTCTTGAGCAGCTGAGCACAGGTTTGCCTCTCTAAAACTTCTATTTGATTTCAAAATTTTAAAGATCATTTTCTTGGGTGTTATACGGCTTTTTGGGGGTTTTCAGGACTTTCAGTTCCACGAGTGAGGGTGGCAGAGCGGCAGGGACAGTAGCTGGCAGCAGGGACATTCCAAAGGGACATCCTGATTCCTGTCAGTGACCTTGGGCTGGCTGGAGGAAGGGGAGCAGCAGAAAAGCCCTTGGTAGTGGCTGGGACAGGGACAGTACTGTTCCTGCAGGGGTCAGAGGCGTGTTCATCCCCATAGAGCCCTGAGCAAATGCTGCTCAGGCTCAGGTGCTGCTGCTTGTGTTGGTCACTGTCACCAAACCCATGGAGCTGGGCTGGTGCCCCAGACCTGCAGCCCCATGTCCAGAGGCAGCATGGGGAGCAGCCCAGCCCTTTGTGGGTTTTTCTGTCACTGCTAACTCCTGCCATTCCTCAGGTGAAGCAGCCTCCTCTTCCTCCTGCCTGATTCATTCAGTGCTGTCCCAGTACATTTGACATCACCGTCATTTCCATGTTAAGTGATATATTTTATATATTTTTTTAAATGCTTTGTGATACTTGTAAATGAAGCAAGTAGAGAAAGTAGATTTTGGAAAAGCAGGAACATCTGGTGCCTGCATGTTTTGGTTGACAAGTTTGTGAAATTAATACGGTCCTAAAGTGGAGAAGAAAAATGACACCTTGAAGTTGTGAGTTAATTAGCTCTGACTCTCAGGTGCTTGGGAGCAGGGCTGGGATTGTCACGCTCTGACTGTGGATGGCTCCTCACACCTGGCACCTTTCCAGGTCATTCTGCTGCAGCAAGAGCAGGACCAGGCTGTTGAGATTGGTTTCTCCCCACATTCAAATAGGCTTTTGTGGTCGTTTAAATGACCAATTAGTGAACACAGCATAAGCTCTGCGACCCAGCAGCACCTGTGGCATTTGTTGTGCTAAGGAAAACTAGGATCTGGTGTAAATTCTGGTTTTGGGGTTTGAAGAAAAGTAGGAGAGGGTATTCAGAAGAAGCATCTCCTGTTGCCTGGTTAATCTGGCTTGTTCACAGCCACAGCAGAAATCTGAAGTCATTACAACAACTACTGGCAAGATCCAGAGTGAAGCTTCAAGGAAAAGTGATAAATCAAAATTTATCTTTAATTTTGTATTTGCATATTGTTTCTACTTCAGTCTGTATAAGATTAATCCTTTTTTGACCTTTTTACTGAGGTTTTGGCAAGTAGCAAATGCAGCCTTGAGTGTACTAAATGTCATCCTGTCTAAAATACTTAAGAACACAGCCTGCACTGGGAAAGCAACACCTTGTTTCCACAGGCTGCTAAAGACAGGTGAAACCAGCTCTTGTGAAAACTTGCCAAGTGATTTTGCTTCTAATAACTATCCATAATAAACGTGGAAGCAGGTATGAGTTGGATGTGAGAGCAACAAAATTAAACACTTCTGTGTTTAAACATTGAGTTCCTCAAAACTTATTAAACTTGCTTTGTCTGCTGCTGAGTTAATTGGATAAACATACAGGAGGTAATCATTTCGTTGGGATATGTTTTAAAAATCCAGAGGTGTTTTACAGGTCATCAATGCTGCACTGGCTCTGGCTGCTAAACCCCAAAGCAAACTGGCTCAGGAGAACATGGATCTGTTCAAGGAGCAGTGGGAGAGGCAAGTCCGCGTGCTGACGGATGCCGTGGATGACATCACTTCCATTGATGACTTCCTGGCTGTGTCAGGTAATCAGGGCTCCAGGCTGAGAAATAATCATCCTCCTAAGAGCTTAGCCCTGGAAAGGGGTGGTTTGGACACTTGTTGTGGGGTCTGTGAGGCTTTTGGAAGGAATGGTTGTCACATCTCACCTAGAGAGGTGTGAAAGTGCAGCAGGAGATCTGATTTCAAGGAGAACACACTTTATGTCCCAAGGTTTGGAATTGCTGGCTGAACTAAGGATGAATTTCCATTTAGCTGCTGTAGACAAGGCTCACCAGTAACTCAGGGGGAAATAGAACATGTTTATGTCTAAGGTAGGAACTAGCAGAAAAAAGGATCCCTCAGGTCACCTCAGACTGCCATGTAAACAAAACTGAATATCAAACCGTGGTTGTACAAGTTAATTAAAATAAAACTGTTCATACCATGTCAGCTTTAGTAAAGTTTTAAGAGTTCTTAAAAGAGATTGAATCATTATAATAGATTAATAATTACATTTGGCAAAGTACTTGCCAAGATAATCCGTTTTATCAGCATCTTGATAAAGATCCACTATCAGCTGCTGTGACCTAAAAATAATGGGGGCATTTTTATTTCCACATCCTTTAATTGTGCTCTAGTCAGAGGACGTGGAGATGGAACCATGTGAATTGTGTCTGCAATAGTGTTCACAAATCACCACTGCAATCTGGGATTCTAATTTCTGTGGTGCAAGCAGGTTTGGGCGTCTGAAGTGGCCTAAAACCTTCAGTTGTAGAGTGATTTCACAGGAGGATGTGTGGAGTCAGAACTACCAGGTGAACATAGGTAGAAAATGTAGATGAGAAATTAAGGTCCTGTGTTAAGAGACCCTATTTTTTTTATTATTAAGAAAAACCAAACAAAAGCCCAAGTGGTGTTCCTGTGATGAGTCACCTGCATTGTCATACACACTGTATTGTGGTTCCCTGGGTTCTCAGTAGAATTCCTCTTTGCAATGAGTGAGCATAAACTTCGTGGGCAGTTCAGTGTCCGAGCTCGTTGTGTCCGTGGGTGCTCACTGGGCAGCAGCAGCTGGAATTGCACAGCTGGGAGGAGCCTGTTTTATGGAAATCTGTTCAGAGGGAATTGTGTGCTGAAGTTTGAGGCTCCACTGAAGCCACAAGTGCACAAATGTCGAAAAGGAGAAGCTGGGAGTCCATACAAACACAGCCTGTGTGGAGCTGCCAAAATCACTTTCTTTCCCTTATAGTCCAGGTATAGCACCACAAGACTCCAGTGAGTTGTAGGCAGAACAAGCCTGTCTTCTGCAGGGGTGCAGGTAGAACAGAACTGGGGGTTTTGGTTAAATAACCAAATCTATTGCGTGGCTGTACTCTCAGGAGCTTGGCAGTAAGCAGAGAAGGTTTCTTTCCTGGGGTGGTGGCACACTGACTCATAAGAGTTCACCTCGAGTGAGTGCTCACCACCCAAAATGGAGCCAAGGAAATGTAGTTTGAGACAACTCCAGATATTCAAGTGCATTCAGTAATTATTTATATGTGTGTGTTATTGAAGAGATGGTAGAAAAATATTAAAGCAATAAATACTCTTTTAAATATTATTTGTTTGAACTTTGATAAATATTTTCCATATAATGCCACAACTCCAATTCGTCTGCTAGAAGTCTGAACTTCTCTTTGGCTAAAGTTGTGATGGGTAAGATTTATATCAAGTGCTGTTTGGGGTTATTAGGATGTTTGTATCAGTTACTAACTGGGATGTAAGCAGAATTTAAAGGAGTTCTTGTGAGTGCATGAATGTGTGCATATATAAATATGAATGTAAGGCATCCCACATCCCTACTGGGTGGTGTGCTGAAGTAAAGCATTCACCATTCAGCTCAAGCTATGGAATTGTGTCAATTATCCACAAGTAAAGGCTTGATGAAAGAGATGCTGGTTTTAGGTAACAGCAGAACATCACAGAAGAAGGATCCTTCAGTGCACAGTGCTGCAGGTGACAGCGCTTCCATAGGTACAGCAGCAGAAGGGCCCTGTTGAGTTAGGGCAGGGTCTGGGGGAGGCTCACTGTCAGGATGGGAGGTGGATGGCACAGGAGCCCTGTAGCCTAGAGATGTCTGTGTGCCTCCAGCCATGAGTGATGTGCAGCTCAGGGAGCTCCAGCATCAGAGGTGCTATCTCCTGAGCAGTCCTTGACAGATTTTTCTCATTTAAGCTGGTGTTAGTTGTTCTTTCGACCATTATAAGCTGCTGGCACCTCCATCATCCTGTGCAAAGATGCACAGCTGAAGTGTACTCCCTGTGAAGAACCTCCTTGTTTTGCACTGTCGCCTGTTTGCTTCATTTGATGCCCCTACTTGTACTAAAGATGGTGAAAAGGTTTCTTCCCCTTTCTCTCCCTTCATGCTGTTTGCAAACATACAGAGTTCTACCATGCACTTTGTCAGTCATTGCTTCCCTGGCTGCACGGTCTCTGCCTGTTTCATTATTCCTCATTTCAAAGCTCTCCTGTACCTTCTGTAATTCTTACCCTTCTTATCAGTGCCTTCCCAAAGCACTCTGGGTGTGTTGGTGTGCCCACTATCTCTGTTCTTTAGAGCAGTTGCTGATAGCACCGTGTAATTTTCAAATTCAATGTTCTGAAATTACCTGAATCTCCGTCGAAACCCTCTTAAAAAACCATTCCATTTGCTGCCTTCTGTTCCTCTGCTGCTGACAGAGGTTTATGCCACAGATTGCCCATCTCAGTGGAGCTCTTTTTTCTGAAGAGCCTCCCAGTGAATATTGCCAGGATGAGCACTGTATTTACACGAGTGTGAAGTCCCCAGTGTTTGCTCCATGTGCTGCCTGACCTGGCTCCTGCAGCAGAGGTTGTCTGTGCCCCTTGGCAGCAGAGGTTCAGTGTGGAAATGGTTCTGAGACCTTCCACAGGAGGTGCAGCAGAGAAGCGTAGTTGTATTTATGAATCTGTGGCTTCATCTCCTGACTGTTGCTCTTTGATTTTGATCTCCTGTAGCCCTCAGACTCCCTCAGAGGCTGCTGGGGTTGTTTGGAAAAGCATTGCTTCATCCCTTTAATGTGGAGGTGGGTGGAGGTGGAAGGTGTTTGGTGGGCGTGGATTGAGGATTGACAGTCGTGGGTGACTTTTTATTCTGTAGCTTTTCACAGTTTAATGTATTTCCTTGTTTGGTCTAAAAATCATTTCTATGGAAGAAATACCTTTCCTTTTACCTTGTTGCCCAACCACACCATTTTCCCTATTTTGGTGACTATTTTGGTGGGACAAGATCCCTTTGCTGTTGCCTGTGCTGTGTAGTGTTGCTGTGGGATGTTTCTCCTGCTCAGCAGGAGGACAAGGGGGTTTAGGTGTGGGACAGCCTTCTCCCATCCCCAGAGGTGCTGGTGGGGACCCGTGCTCCATGTGCCCAGTAGGATGGGGAGCACTGGGTGTATTTACAAGAACTCAGCACAGTGTCAGATCTTATCTGTTATCATCCAGCTGGATAATATCTCCAGAGCAGATAGACCTGACAGTCCTGCACTTCCCTAGGCCCTTTGCAAGCTGCCCTGTGGGTTATCTCCCTCTAGAAGGGACTTTCTGGGCACTTCACATCTGCAAAAGGCATTAAATGATCAGCAGACATTTAAATATTCACCTTCATTTTGTCCATGCCTTTTATTAAAGTTCGGATAATCCAGAGAGGCTTTTAAATGGTCTGTGGCTTAATTTATTCATCTAGGAATTGAAGCAATAAACAGTCTGTGTTTTGGCCTGGCGCCGAAGCTTTTTCTTTGGGCTCTTGCAGCTCCCAGGGCTGTCTCTTCTTTAAATACCCTCTGTGCTCGCTGTGGCTCCTGTGCCTGCTCACTGACTTGTCAAATCACTAATGAACCTGCTCTTTGCTCTCTCAGGGCCACATTCTGCCCTCAGCTGAACCTGCTCAGGCTGAGTTGCTTCAGAGGGATTTCACAAGTGTAATTTTTGCCCAGGTTACTTACTGAAGTCTCACAATATTGCACCTGGCTGCGTTAATTTTATGTAAATCAGGCGTAACTTCCCGCAGCAGTCCTTTCAGGCAGTTCCTCCAAATCCTCTCCCAGCCAACACTGTGAGCTTCTTGTCTCTACAAACTCTTGCAAAACGGCTCTTTTACTACCTGCAGAGGGAATAAAAGCCACTTGCACGGGTTGGCAGTGTAGAAAGATTAAGTCAATGGTAATTAACACTGGAAACTATTTTAAGTGACAGAGCAGAAATGTTTCCAAGTTGGTTTCTTACCAAGCAGCCCAAATGCTGGTGTTGGATGATGATACCGAAACATTAGTCCTGGTACATTAAAGAGTTCTCTAGCAGAGTTTGGAAGTCTGTAATAACAGTTTGGGAGATTTTTAGGGTAGGTTTCCCTAAATAAGGATCCAAATTTCTTTAGGCATCTTCAGAAATCTCTCAGAGGGTTTTTCCATTTTCGGCTTCTTGGACTCAATGAATAGGGAAAATACCTCTTTACAAAACCAGAAAATGTATATTAAAAAGCTAATTGCAAACAGAGGTCTTGCCTTTATTTTTTTGTTTATTTTCTGAACAGTCAGTGAGTGCTGTGCGGCTGGAATGCTTTCCACATTATTCACTGCATACATTATGTGTCTCAGATGGGAATGGGCGACTGACAGTGTAATGTGCTCTGATGGAATGTGTAGGAAAACACTGGAGGAAGCTGGAAACATGCACCAAGTGTCTGTTGGAGTGTTGAGGGGAGTAGGTGTGGTGCTGGGGAAGTGCCTATCACCCCACGTGGACTGGCAGGGGAGTGGTTTGCAGGTATTTGAAATAAGGGCTGGGGCAGTCCAGGGGAAAAATATAGAAAGAAACCAGGGGAGAACTCAGCAGAACTAAGCTTTCCTGTTGGTAAAATCGAGTACAAACGGGGGCAGGACTTGTGGAGGCCAACTGGTGAATGGATTGATGGTTTTTTGACACCTCCTGTGGAACGGCAGCTCTTTGCTGGTTGTAGTGACCTTCACATTAATGCTTGACAGCATCTCCATGGAGCTTCTGTAGAGCAGGTCCCACCCTGAGCAATTGCCATGCTGATGACTTCCACGGAAAAGACATTACCATCTAAATCCTCCTTTTACCTCCAGAGAACCACATTTTAGAAGATGTAAACAAATGTGTCATCGCTCTCCAAGAAAAAGATGTGGACGGCTTAGACCGCACGGCCGGCGCGATCCGGGGCCGCGCCGCTCGGGTCATTCACGTGGTCACCTCAGAGATGGACAACTACGAGCCTGGAGTGTACACTGAGAAGGTGCTGGAAGCAACCAAGTTACTGTCCAACACAGGTAAGGGTCGCTCACTCCCAGGAGCCCTGAATTGCTGTTGCTTGAAAGCTTGTGGGCAGCTGGGTACCCGTGTACCTGTGAAATCTGTTAAAGACTCAATTTGCTGTCATGCAAATTAGTGGGAGTTGTTTGCAAAACTGTTGCAAAGTGAGAAGTGTGATTTTGCTGTGTTGACTGGCTCAAAGCTCAGCGGTTCTCAAGGTGTCCCTGAGTGTGCTCGCTGTCATGGACTGGGCTGTGGGAAGCAAAAACACCGGGAATGAGTCCCAGACGTGAGTGAAGGCTTGGAAGTTGTGCTCTGCTCGTCTTGGAGTATTGCACCAGGCTCTGCAGCTGTTCATGGTCCAGAAGGAAGATCACATTCCCCCAGCAGAATAAATTTAGGGTAATAATTAGGATAAATTTTATGAAGTATCTTTACAGCTGTTGGTAGAGCATTGTAGGTTGTAATGCCCCACATATAAACACTTAATCAGGGTGTTCCCTATGAACTACTGGTGACATCCATAAGGGTGAGGGGTGATTCTGGCTGCTTCAGTGCCAGTCACTCGTTGCTGGTTTTGCTTTAATTACTTTGATGAAGAATCAAGGATGACACTGAAGAAACAGCAGACTCTAACTGGTTCTGGCATGTTCTTCCTGGGGCACCATGAGTCACTGAAATGCAGCAGTGCAACCTGCCCCCTTCCAGTGTTTCTTAAACTTGAGTTTCCTGATGGTAGCACAACTTTTTTTTCCCCCCCAAAAAATGATGTACATCTGCAGGGAGCATCAAACAAACAATTAATATTTTATCCCATAGTGTCTAGGGGCTTCCCCAGGTGTTTTCTCCTTGTCCATTAGAAGGGTGTGATGAACTTCACTGTCCAAGGGGAAAACACCAAAGAGCAACAGCGTAAGCAGAAACAGAGCTGGATTAAGACTTCACCTCCCGTACCAAATGTTGTGATTTCAATGGAAGGACTGCACAGCTTCCAGGACAGTTAAGAGCAAGGCAGAAGTGGGAAGCAGAGTGGCTGGGGTGGGACTGACCAGCTTTGTGCTCTGGGTGCAGTCATGCCGCGCTTCACCGAGCAAGTGGAAGCTGCAGTGGAAGCGCTGAGCTCCGACCCTGCCCAGCCCATGGACGAGAACGAGTTCATCGACGCCTCCCGGCTGGTGTACGACGGCATCCGCGACATCAGGAAAGCCGTGCTGATGATCCGGGTGAGCACAACTTCCCGACAGCTTTCCCTGCCTCTGTTCAACTGACTGACGTCAGGATAATGGAGAGCAGACAGGAGAAGATTTTCATTTAGCTCCTATTAACATTCAGAGTCTTAAAATGTGCTAATCGCAGTGGAGCACTTGAGCAGTGCGTTTGCATTCAGATTCATTAACCAGATCTGAGCATCGATGATGGCCCGAGTTGTGATGCTAAATACCCTTCATGCATCTTGTGTAATCTCATGGTAATGCCTGGCTCGCTAATGTGCTAAAGTCAGTGACCTTTCAGTTAACAACAGCAAATTAATTCAGAACTATAGATGCTTGTTGATGGTTTGAGAGCTTAGAAATAAAACCTAATGGCTCTTCATTAAGTAAATTTTGGGAATTAATGTTAGTTAGTCAAAAGGAAGCTGAGATGAGTTTGGTCTGTAGCTCCTAGAGCATGTAATTTGTTAATTGGCTAACCTGGGTAAACAGGGCAGCTCACAGAGACCTTGACTCCTGCGTGCTTGCAGTGGGTGTGACTTGGGAGCCCTAATTTCTGGTAGGCCAGACACAGAAAGGCACAGTTGGTTGGAGGGATGCAGAAAAGAAAGTTCTGGTTGAAGGTGATCTATGGACCTATGTCTTGGATCTTACTGGGGCAAAAATGGGCAGGAGCCAGACATAGCAAAGACAAATACAGGGGTTTTATTCCTTTTTTCTTATTTTCCTTGTATTCCTTTGAGTCTGAGAAACTGCCTTGGTCTTTCAGACTGATGACCATGGCAGATGCATCTTGGTGGTCAGTAAATCAAGAATGTACAGCCCCAGAAGATATGTAATTACAGTAACCATTGCAGTGGCATCTTCCATGTTTGCTGCTTAAAGCAAAGGATCGGATGAGAAACCAGGAGAAAAGCTGACAACCACATCTGTGCTCCCCATATTTTTTTCATACAAGTCAGGATTTATAGACAGCCAGTGGTAGTTGAGGATATCAAAGCCTTCCTGCTATGCAGACAAAGGGTTTGATTCCCCCCCTGCTGAAGCCCTTGTTACTCAGGACAGGGGGCTGGGCTGCCAGTCCCAGTGGGCAGCAGTTACCCAGGCTGGCAGTGCCAGGAATGCTGACGTTTGCCCCGTGCCACCCTCCAGGGCCAGGGAGCCACAGCTCCACTGCCAGCAGCCAACAGCAGCTCCCTGGCCACACAGTAGCCACCTAGAAGGAGGTTAAAATATTAGCACTTGTTGTCCAGAGAGTTTATTTTGTGATAAAAGAGCCATCCAAATGGGGATTCCAGGGCTTGGTGTAACCCTGCTCACAGGGGCTCATTCACTTCAGCTCTGTCCAGAGGCTCTTGCTCTTTACAGGGACCAGCAGGAAAAGTCACTGCAACACCTCGTTTTTGTGTTTATGCAGGATATTTTCAAAACTACCATCTCACTGTGTCTGTATGTATTGAAGAGAAGCACTTCCCCTCTCCCTGCTGCACTGGCTGGTCACCCCAGAGGAGTTTCTGCCCTTGGTGGCACTTGAAAGGCAGAGTTACACTTTGTGTGTCCCTGGGCTTCGGGAGGGCTGGGCAGAGGGGAGTCACAGGCAGAACCATGTACAGCAGAACTTTTCCTTATGCTTTTCCTTTTTTTTTTTTTAAGTATCGATACACTGAGCTGCTTCTTAGTGTGTGTCCCTCTGCTGATGTTGTGAATATACCCTGTTCTCCAGGGCTTGGAGAGGAGGCTGAAATACCCAAAGCCTTGATTGTCACCCTACTCACCTTTGCTTTTTGGCAATTATTTTGCACGTCCGTGTCTGTATTCACTGTATCACAGTGTGTCTGTAGTGGAAGACAAGTCTGTGAAATGCGAATCATAGGGAAAAAATCTAAAGAACAGGGACTTTATTTTCATCTTATCTGTTAATCACGATTTATTGCATCTATCAGTGAAGTTCTTTGTTAACCCAGCTCTGGAGAATTGTCATGAAGTGCCACTGTAGCAAAGATGTAGTATTTTGACAAACATGCTGTTTAAACTTGATAGGCTTTATAAAAGTTTGCCAGCTACAGACTGGCAGTAGCAAAAATAAATCCTAGGCATGCAGGAACTAGGTCAGATGTGTTTAGCCTGCAGCATAAAAGCTGGCCCTTACTAGCTGAAATTTTTCAGCTTTTCCCGAGGGATAAGGATAAATTTTGAGATATTTTATCTGTTGTTAATTTAGTCAATGCTTTGATTCATAATTGTGCTGAAGACACTGTCTGTGTTTCTGAACCAGCCCTTAGAGCTGTGTGTAATTCCAGCTTCAGAATCTCAAGTGAAGCTTTTACATTTAATCAACTTGCAAAAGCGCTGTTAGTTTTGCAAGAACTTTTTTCTGTCTTTCAAATGCTGAGTGCATTAATGTCCTAACAAATCTCAGCTGTTTAGTTACTGCTGTGTGATTCTGGGGATCCCTGTGGTGTTTAACAGGAGCAGTCAAGCACATAAAATCACACGTGTTCAGAGCTGGATACAGTCCCTATATTTACCTGTTTGTTGAAAACATGGAATAATTTTTACCTCCACTGATTTCCATTCTCTCTGCTTGAAAAATAATATTCTTGTTGGTTTTCAGAGCCATGAAATCTGTAGTTTGACTCTGCTTGAATGCTTTTTCCTCAGACTCCTGAAGAGCTGGATGATTCTGACTTTGAGACCGAGGATTTCGACGTCCGAAGCAGAACCAGCATCCAGACTGAGGATGATCAGCTCATTGCTGGACAGAGTGCAAGGGTAAGGCACAAACCTCAGCATTATCAAAGTGTGACCTCCCTTCAAGAAACACTTCAGCTTGCTTTGAAAACCCAGGTTAAATTTGGGGGGGTTGGTGATAAAAATGCTGGATCAGAAAACAGGCATTCTTTGTTTCCAGCATTCTTCTGAAAAGGAGGTTGAGTGAAATGCAGTTGGTCTGATGGATGTGAGAAATGCCTGTGGTTTATTTGGGGTATTCTGAAAGATCAAAATCCTTTTAGTACCAAGAAGCTACATCACATTTTGATATCACAGACATTGTAGACACAGAGCTTCTGCAGGGAGGTACAGGGCAGATCACTCCATTGGATTAATGTTGTTTTCAACAGACAAACATTTAACTTTATGAGAAAAAAATCTTCCCAAAATGTCTCCCCACACATGTGCTGGTGTGTGTTTGGTCACTGAGCATTTATCAAGACAGCATTGAGAGGAACTCAGAAATTAAATCATTTCAACTAACTGCATTTCCTGTGACTCAAAAATGAAAGCATTGATAGGCAATATATAATCATTAGGAGGTGAAACCCTAAAATCAGTGCCTTGAAGGAAGACCAGGCCTTACCTATTGCTTTTATTTGACACGGCCCCTCTGGATCGATAACAATTTACACTCTTGGGAATGTGCCATGGCACATTTTTTCTGGACGCTCTTCCTCCCAGGCAAGAAGTAGCCAGACCTTATTTATCAAACCTGGGCCACATTGGCTTGGGAATTACACCAGCTGGGAGTATTTTTATGCTCCCTTCTCTTGCACAAGCACTTTCTATGCCTGGACCCTCACCCCCTTCTATTTAAATGCGGACATTGCTCATTTGCCTCTTAGTTCAGCTGCTGCCAGAGGATTTTTAGTACCAAAGGCTCCTTTTTGCCTGCTCCTGGAGGCATCTGTGCTCCCAGTATTTATGAAGGCAAGGCCATGGAGTCTTACACAGCCTATAAACCCAGTCTGAGAGATTTTATTTGGGAGTAAGCACATACTCTTTATTTTCACTTACTCTTTCTCAGCAGACATGTTTCAAAAGAGTACAGCTAGCTTTTTGCAGGGAAGAGACTGGTAATATTTCTTATTATCCTCAATACCCTAGTGGAACTTAATTTTAAAACGTTGAAATTTTCTGTAAAAGACAAGTCCTCCTTCTTCATGCAGTTTTATTTTGAGGGATGGTAATATGTAGCAAATTTGTTTGGAGTCTTAACAGCTTTATCATGCAAAGGCCCGTATTTTAAGTATCAACTTGTCTTTCTGTGCACTTTTTCTTAAAAAAGAGTATAAACTTTGATTCAAAATGGAAGCAAATGGCTCTGTAAAGCCTCTAGGTAGAGGATTGCTATTAAAGTTTTATCCCCCATCTACATGACTGAAATTGGTTATTAGTGAAATGTTCCAAAAAGCCTCTACAAGGCAGCAAGAGGCCATGTGAGAAAACTCTTCTCTTCCAGGCTATCATGGCTCAGCTCCCTCAAGAGCAGAAAGCCAAGATTGCTGAGCAGGTCGCCAGCTTCCAGGAGGAAAAGAGTAAATTGGACGCTGAAGTGTCAAAATGGGATGACAGTGGCAATGACATCATTGTCCTGGCCAAACAGATGTGTATGATCATGATGGAAATGACAGACTTCACCAGGTGAGGCTTTTTAATTTGTGCTCACTCCGAGCTGCCTGGGCTTTCAATGAGACATGGTGCAAGTTCTGCTAAGAATCTCACTTTTTATAATTTCTTTTAAATGGTGCCCTATTCCAGCTGCATATTAACTGGAGAGATGCATTATTGTGCAGTGGCTGGGTGGTAATAACTGTTTAAATTGATCTACAGATACACAGCAGTTATTGCCTGTCTTTCTTTCTTTCTTTCTTAAGGGTGATTCTTGTCCCCAGGAATATATATATATATATTTGCTCAGTTCTTTACAGCATTAAATTCTATGGGCTTCTCAATATTGCCATACTGCAGAAATAGTTCCTAGTACAGTTATTTGCAGAGGAAAGAGAGGGTTTTTGATGCCTTTTGAAATTAATATACCAGATTTTACATAACGCTGTTTTTTAAACTTCACATTCCATTCCATAAAAATTGCAAATCTGTCTTCTAAAATGTTATCTCTTATCATCATTAAGCTGCTCAAAGCAGTAAAATTTAAGATGTTTTTTATTCCTAGATTTAAGCTAAATGTGGGGAAGAGCTGAAAGGGGGTAACTCTTGAAAATGAAGGTTCTGTAATGGCTGCTCCAGCCTTTTCCTGCCCTTTGGGTGAGGAGTCACTGCCAGCACAGTGTGGAACAGAATGAAAAAAGGGACATAGAATTCACTGCTGTGGTTTCCTGGTGCTAGGAGGGAGCGTCTGCTCTGTTTTGCAGGGGCAAAGGTCCTCTGAAGAACACATCAGATGTGATCAGTGCAGCCAAGAAGATCGCAGAGGCCGGGTCCAGGATGGACAAGCTGGGCCGGACCATTGCTGACCACGTAAGTCACAGTCCTGGAGCCTCCAGCACCAAGGAGCAAAAGATTTTCAATACTGCAGGCGTGATGAACAGATGAAAACGTGTTTGCTTTTGGGGTGTTATAACTGATTTTCCAGATCTGCTGCTAGAAAATGCTGTTCTTGCCAGCTGCTCTCCTGCCTCCCTGAGCAGTGACACAGCAGATCCTTGGCTGGAATCAGGCACCTGGCATTTTGTGCCAGCCCTGCTTCAGGTCACGTAGAGCCAGGGCAGTGCCAGTGCTGAGCAGGACCCAGGCTGGGCTCACGTCACACCCAGAGCACTCCTGGTGCTTCTCAAAGCACAGACTGCAGGGACAGCACCTGCACAATGGCACCTGCCTATTGCACAACCTTTAATACTGGTTTTGAGGCAGATGCTCCACAGACTGAGTGGGGAGGGTGTCAAAGCTCTCTGGTGTTTTTTTCACTGTCCAGTCAGAGCTGATGAAGGCTTGGAGCAAGGCCTGCAGTGACCCGAGCGTGGCTGTGCTGTCCCAGTGTTGGGAAGGAATTCTTACAGGATTGAACGAGCATGGCCAGCTCAGGGATTTATTTATGCAATGCCTCTCCTGAGCCACTTAGAAACTGGGCCAAGCAAGAGCACCCTTTGGCCTCAGCCCACACCCAAATAGCAGGGAAACATCAACATTAGTAATAATATTCCAACTTCAAGAGAGACTCTGAAATGCAGGGAGGTTAAGTCTGAGATCATGGACTAAACTTTGTTTTCTCCAGTTGTCACTTGCTTTCCAGGCCTTTTCAGGATGCAAATTTGTACTGCGAGGTTTTAACTGAACCGGTGTCACTTTGAAAGTAAATCATTGCAGTGCAGGACTCCCTCTTAATGTTGCATTCAGAGGTGCTTGTCTACACCCTCCTTTATTAATGATGCAGTGAGAAATGTTCAATGGGGAGATAAATTTGATAAGTGTTTGTTCAAATGGGTTTCCTTGCTACAGCACTTTGACAGCCTTGTTTCTGCAAGAACCAGGTGTGCTGCTGGTGTAGGTAAATGAAGCAAGGAGTAGTTTGTGTTCGAGGTCTCAGGGGAGCTTGGGCTGAAGGTTTACCATGCCTTTTTCTTTTTTTTTTTAATTCACATGTTTTATGCAAAGTTGGTATATGGTTTTCTGTACCAAGCCATTTCAAAATATAAAACTACTTTTAGTAGCAGTAGGGTTCTTAAAAATGTAACAGATTAATCACATGTTTGAAGATAAATATGAGCAGCACTGTACAGTTAGTCATTTTGACAAGAATATAGCTTTTTCCTGACTCCATACCCTGCTAATACTTTGAGCCTGCATATTTCATTAGATGTGCTTCCATACTCTTTAGAAACGTGTTAATGTGGAGCAGTGTGACAGCTACAGAGCAGGGACAGCTCCGAGCACTGGTTCCCGCTGTCCCTGCCCCTGTGTCCCGTGTGCTGGGTGACACCAGAGCTGTGACCCCCCGTGTCAGTGAGCCAGCAGCTCCCAGCTCTGTCATCAGGCCCTTCTGCAGCACATTCCTCTGGAGCTCCAAGAGCTGCTGTCCCAGGAATTCCCTGTCTGCTGGGAAGAGTTCTGCCATCAGCCGCAGGTTCTCCCCAAGGTTTCCATCCCTCACTCCAAGCAGCTGCTGCTTGCTGGGAACAGGGGAATATGAAGCAGTTATGAGCACAACATAGATGACAATGATTTGAAGCAAGGGTTCTCTCTATTATTTATTTTTTGAATGTCAAAACACCTACAAAGCCAAAGGAACTTTCTGTTCCTTTTTTCCTTGCGCTGGGAGGCCAAGGTTACATCAGTTCTGATCATCCAGTGAGAAGCAGCTGGGGGTGAGGGTAGGGGTTGCCCCACTTCCCAGTAAAAGGCTCCAGCAGCCTCGTGCTGGGGAGACTGGTCCCTGGCTGGGGTGGGGACCTTGGGCACAGGCTGGTGGCAGCTGCTGGCGCACGTGGTCAGTGCCCATCCTGCCAGGGAGCTGCCTCCCCAAAACAGCTGCTGGCAGCTCCTTTTGGGCCCAGCTGGCACCCAGGGCTGAGGAGCATTTTTTGGGAATTCCTGGTGCAGCAGGGCCCATTCCCAAAGGGAGAGGCAGTGGGAGGAAGAAGCTCTGGGGTTGCTGGCTCTCCCCTGCAGCCATTGGGGATGGGCTGTGTCCATCAGCACACACCACCAGGCCTCTGCTGTCTTCCCCTGTCCCTTTTCTCTACAAAAACAGAGAAAAGGGTGATTCTGCTTCTCTGCAGGCTCAGCTGGGGTGGCAGGAACTGAAACTGGGGGGTGTTTGCTGTGTCCAGGATGAAGCCTGGATTTGACCTGGAGCAGCCAGCTTAGCTTTTGCCAGTAACCTTCCCTGAGTCTGTGGCAGCAGCTCAGAATGTGGGGTTTGAGAAGGTGGAGTGTCCCCCAACACATTCATTTCCATCTGCACTGCACTCCCTGCTGGGCTGTGCTGTGGGAATCCTCCCATGTCAGCTCTGTAGATGGGGGTTGTGGCTGTGGGTTAGTCCAGTAATGTCATCATTCTTGATCAGTGTTCAAATTGTTGCCTTTTGGGTTTTTTGATTTTTATCCAAGTGCTCCTGCCTAGAAAAGGACAGGGCTCCTGCAGGCACCCGCAGTGCCTTTGGTTGATGCTCTTTTTTATCTTGTGTTACATCTCCATTTAAACCTCATCTGTCTTTGAGCTGAGTCCTCGATCCTGCCCGCAGAAATAGCACACACAGGAGAGGATCTGGGTTTCCATCTCACACCTTACTGACGTACGCAGCCCAGTGATGATCCCTATTCCACGAAGGTTTTGCTGCCTTCCTCAGCTGTTGGTGATCATGCAGCAGCCTCCTGCCTTGAGAGTCTTTCCTGGAAGGTTTCACAGCCCCACAGAGTAGCTGGAGTTGTTGAGCCACCCCCCTGACGTGCTGTACTGGGCATTTGTCAGCCCCCGAGCCCCTGCCCTGCTGTGCTGCTCACTCGCTGTGTTAGATGAGCTCTTTGGGAGATGCAGAGCAGTTTCCAAAATGGTAATTTGGGCTTTTCATTTGCTCTTTGGCCAGGGCTGTTTGTGGACTTGCTCTTAAACATTTTGTACTGCTGACTAATATTGATTAGCTTAAAAAATTAACCTGCAAGCTTTGCTGCTTCGTTAGGCAGGGCTTCGCTGCACTGTTGGAAGCTGCGTGCCCATGTTGAGAGTTGCAATTACTTTGGGTGTTCCATCATTTTCCTTGGGACTAAGAAGGTGGTTTTATGTCTGTTGGTGGGGTCAGATGCCATAAAGCCATGCAGATCTCCCAGTGCAGTGCCCCTGTGTGTGAGCTCTGTGTGCACATCACTGCAGCACCTGAGTTACCTCTGCTCAGCACTGAGACCACTTTGCCTTACAAAAGCCACTTGTTCTGGCCCTGGAAAAAACCAAATGTATGTGTTAGCTGCACTCACCTTCACTGCAGAGGGAAATGCCTGTTCTGGCAGATTGAGTGCTGTTGGGAAGGAAATGTTCCATATGAGTAGGACCCTGTTTGCACATCCCTGTGTGTGCAGTACGATCTGCTCCTCTTTTGTATAAAGAAAAGAGCTTCTGCTTCCATCTCATAGCTGAGGAGAGAAGGTCTGCAGGGACAATCAGGGCTCAGAGCCTGCTGCTCACAGCCAGGAGGGGATTTTTACCTTGTCCTCAAAGGGGAGGAGAGGCTGCATGGCCAGTGCGACAGCCTTCAGCTAGAGTGAAGCATTAAGTAATGAAATGGTGCCACATTGAAGATTAATCTTCCAGTCATGCCATGTCCATTATGAATCTTCATCAGATGGTCCATTACACAGGATCAGGGTCTTAGGTGAAATGGGATCTTGCTGGGAACAGGGGTGTGTGAAAAAGAGCTTTTAAATCACTCTGAGTGGGGTGCAGCTGTCCAGAGGCTGGAGGTCCCTGCAGGGTGTAGTCCTGTCCCTGGGTAATGCCAGGTGAATTCCACTGCTACAGCTGAAACAATGCTGGGCACAGTGCAGCCTGCCTTAGGGCAGGAAATAAGGACCAGTGGGAGTCTGATGGTGGTTTTGTCCAGGAGGCCTGTGGATGCTGGCTGGGAAGATGGGATGATGGGTGGCCATTTCCAGGGAACAGGAGCTGTCTGTGGGGTACAACAAGCGATGCTTCTCTGGGTTCAGAGCAGGGCTTAAGCAACATGGGGTATGACCCAGTGTGATGTAAATCACATGGATGTGAAGCTGTAGGTGTTCGTGTGTGTGTGTGTGTGTGTGTGTGTGTGTGTGAGAGCATGTGGGGTGTCCCTGGGGCTGAGGTGGCCATGGGGGGCCTGCTGCTGGCACCCCATTGCTGCTGCTCTTAAAGGAGCTGCAGGGCTGGTGTGAGCAGCAGAACCCTTCCCACAGCCTTTTTGTCCTGCAGAGCCTGCTCTGGACTGTGGCTGCTCCTCAGCTGGGCTCCCCTCTGGTCTGGAAATCCAGCCTGAGCCTGGCTCATCCATGGCTCATTCTTTGGTTCTGTCCCAGAAAAAAAAAAACCCAGTTTGGTTTTGCTACCTTCCAAACTGCACAGAGGGACTCCTGCAGAGCCTTTTCTGCAAAGCTGAAAAAGTTAGCTTTCTCTTACGGATGGGTGCTGCAGCAAGCACCTTAAAAATGTCATTTTGTGCTTGGTGAGGAACCTGCTTTCCCCACTGCTACAAGATGGGAGCAGAAGCCAGGAAAATCTGTGTTTGCTGCATGTAATTGAATCACTTCAGGTTTATCATTTTCGAGCTTGGAATACTTAAGATTGAGGATTGAGGTACGAATTGGTAACACCTGTTAGTTGCATCTTGAGATCTTGGGTGTCAGATCATTGCTGCTGTGTCCTGTGCAGTACAGGAAGGACCTTTTACAGCTGACAGACCTGCTCTGGGGAGGGTAAATAGTCCTCCTACTCTTCCTCTTCCTTCTGTTCCTCCTCTTCCTCCTCCCTGGGAGGGCTGCTGGAGGGCAGGGCAAGGAGCCTGTGCAGTGCTGCCCCTGCTCATGGCTCCTGGGTTTTGGATACCTCTCACGCTGCTCAGCCCTCTCAAAGCCCAGGCTCAGCAGGGAGGGCAGCGCTGTCCCGGCCCTTCCCCTGCTCCAGGGGAGTGCCTGGAGTGTCTGTCTGGCTCCTGGCCCGGCCTGGTGCTGCAGACCTGACGTGCCCGTGTCGCCCCGCAGTGCCCGGACTCGGCGTGCAAGCAGGACCTGCTGGCCTACCTGCAGCGCATCGCGCTCTACTGCCACCAGCTCAACATCTGCAGCAAGGTGAAGGCCGAGGTGCAGAACCTGGGCGGGGAGCTCGTCGTCTCCGGGGTACGTATGGCACACGCCTGCCTCAGGCAGCTTCGCTCCCACTGGGAGCGGTTATTCCACCCTCAGCTTTTGTGTTAAACACAACGAATACAGACTGGAGATGCTGGAGCATTCAGACTTCTAATGGATGCAGAGTTTGTGTTGCTGCCTCGTTGTTCTGGGGAGGAACCCTTGCTGTGAAAATACAGACCTCACATTTCCTTACTCAACAGTGTTTGCAGACAGATTCACTTCACCTCTGTGTAATCTGTTTTCCAAACTGCTTTTCACTCTTAGTGAGGTTAAATCACTTCATCAGGACAGCTAAACCTGCCCCACGTCTCTGCACAGCCTTGGAACATGCTGGGGTCCTGCAATGCTCCAGAGATGTTAATATTTCAGGATGGCTGTGCCCTGAAGAGGGCAGGGATTTTTAGTGTCTGCTCTGGTTTCTGACAGCTGGAAGCTGCCCCAGGCCAGCTTGCTTCCTTATTCCAGCCATTACTTTGCAAATAATTTTTTCACTATAGTTCATGAAATGCTGCCTCCTAAGAGGATTCTGTATGACAGATACTTGTGGGAAGGGAAGTGGAGCTAAATTCTTAATTTCTTCTGGCATACTCTTCCTTGCCCTGCACAGGCACATTTGGTCACTTTTGGTGCTTTTGCCCAGCCGTGTCAGGACTGAGGAAGGAGGTTGGAAAAAGGGACAGAATTTGCCTTTGGATAGTCCAGAATTTCTCCCTGAATCCTGATCAGCAAATGGAAAAAAACTTCCCACATTCTGCCATTTAGATACCACAGAATCATGGAACAGTTTGGGTTAGAATGGACCTTAAAACTCATCCAATGCCACCCCTGTCATGGGCAGGGACACCTTCCACTGTCCCAGGCTGCTCCAAGCCCCAATGTCCAGCCTGGCCTTGGACACTGCCAGGGATTCAAGGACAGCCACAGCTTCTCTGGGCATCCTCTACCACTGATACTTTCCAGTGAAACCCTGTTTGATATTTCAGTTGCTTAAACTTAGTAGCACAGGTTTCCCCCCAAAAACCAGGGAGAGCTGTGGAAGGAGAGCTTTGGGGCAGCAGCAGCAGTCAGCAGTAGATATCCCTGTGCAAGCTCAGCCCAAATGGGGGTGATGGGGCTGTGCTGCCCCTCCTGCTGCCTTTCCAGCCCCCCCTGCTCCCTTTCCAGCCCCCAGAGCAGCTCCAGGGCTGTGGTGGGATGTGCTGCTGTTCATGTCCTGGGAGCTGGGAGGCTGAAGGCGTGGTGCTGTCAAAGCAGGGGATGTGTTACTGTGCAGCAATACGTACTCCAGGGCTTCACTGCAGTTACTCAGTGTCTCCAGGATTTACATCCCCTCTGCCATAAATCAGTGGTAGAACAGCCTGGCATCTGTAGTCTGATCTCCTGTTTTATCCCTTCTCCTCAAGCCTGTCCCCTGGGGCTGGGGGTTGTCAGCAGCAGTGTTGAGCTCCATGGGATAATCGGATGAAGACCTCAGCCAGTCCAGGGGCATCACCACTCTGAAAGGAAGGTTCTGTCCAGTGTTAATGCCCTGCCCATGCTCCAGAGTGCTGTGAGAGCAGAACTGGCACCTGCAGAGTCTGACAGGTCATTCAGAAAAAGCACTCCCTGCTCTCCTGGCATTTGATGATTCCTCCTGCTGTGAGGATTCATGGAAACACTCCAGTGCAGTGGTTTCCAGGCTCAGGAGGAGGAGGGCAGAGCACAGGGGCTGGCCAGGGGATCTGAGGTGCCATGCTGGCACCTGGAGCTCAGTGGAGTATAAGGGAGGGGACAGTGCCCCAGAAAGGCTACCAGAACCAAAACCTGCCCCAGATCAAACCCCTGTCCTAGCCCATTTGGCCTTGACAAGCTGGGGATCCCACCCAGAGCAGGTCACTGGCCTCTGGAGAAGGGGGTCCCAGCTGAGGTCACCACAGTGCTCCTCCCCTCTCTCTTCCACCCAGCCCTGGTCTCAGCTCTTTGTCCCCACTGTGCCCTACAGCTTTGACAAATTCATGTTTTTCCTTGTTTTGATGCTCTTGTAAATCAGGAGCCAGCTGGGAAAGGGCTCCAGGCCTGGCTGGTGGTGCAGTTGTGTTCCTTCCTTCCCAATACAATTTAGTATTCTAGGGCGCTTTAAATATTTATTATCAGTGATTAAGATATTACTACAGCTTTATTAATCTCATTAGAGAATAAGCAACTGTTAAAGCTTAGTCACAAAAGCAAAGGGCAGAATACAAATGTTTCCAATTGCCATTGATATGGAAAATGGAGGGGGGGGGCAAATCCTGCTTGTGTGTTGGTGGCACAAGTCAGGTTTCTAACCACTAAGCATCCTGCCTCAAACTGGGAGCCTCAGGTTTCAAAGGAAAAATATAAATCAGTTTTCAAGTGGTTTTACCCCCAGGCCTGTCGTGCTCTCAGTGGAATGCTGTGTTTGGGGTTCCGTGGTGTGTGACTCTGTGTCCCTTGGCAGGTGGACAGTGCCATGTCCCTGATCCAGGCAGCCAAGAACCTGATGAACGCCGTGGTGCAGACAGTCAAGGCCTCCTACGTGGCGTCCACCAAGTACCAGAAGTCCCAGGGCATGGCCTCCCTCAACCTTCCCGCCGTCTCCTGGAAGATGAAGGCTCCAGAGAAGAAACCCCTGGTCAAGAGGGAGAAACAGGACGAGACCCAGACGAAAATCAAGAGGGCATCCCAGAAAAAGCACGTGAACCCCGTGCAGGCCCTCAGCGAGTTCAAGGCCATGGAGAGTATCTAGAGGAGAGCTCTGGCTCGGGGGTGTTTTTCTCTAGCCCACTACTTCTACTTCCAGAACTCTTACTTTTAAAACCCTAAGGATTTTTCAAAAATTTACTATTCCTCCAAATGTATTTACTTAATATAATTTTGGTAACTTTGTTTAGATTACCTGGGGAGATACTTAAATTTCTAAGTCCTATCAGTATATCTTCAGCCTGCAGAAGTGTGGTAATTTAGATGGCTTTTAGATTACAGGGGTGGATTTCTAGCTGGAAACTGTTTTTTATAATCTTGCTTTAAATGAAATATTCTATAACCAAAGAGGATTTTACAGTAACACTAACGGTTAACACTAATACTGGATCATGCTACTCAGAGACTCAGTTTATCATGGTGATCAAGAGAGAAAAATTAGATTTTTTACTCAAAAAAAAATTTAATGAAAGTATTGTATGTGATAGTGTATCTCTGCTGTAGGGGTGAAGAGGGAGCAAGCTCAGAGGAGTTTGAAATTGCAGCAGGCACCGGCTGTGTGAGCATAACTGGAAAACAGCTGGAAAAATGCTACACCCGTGCCTGGGCTGGGGTCCGCTGAGGATCGTGTTCGGAGCTGGGCTCGGTGGTGCCCTGGGGCTGTGATGCTGCTTTTCCTGGGCTGCCCCGGAGCCCTCCGGGGGTTCCCTTGTGCTCCTGGCACCGCTCCCTCCGGAGGGGCTCTGCTGCCCTGCCGGGGGAGCCCCCGGAGCCCATCCCTGCGGAAACCTCCCCCGGTGGGGGCGGCCGATTGCTCCCCGCGACACGGACGGGAATTGTAATGACTGGTTACAAATTACTAATGTATTTTGCTGCGGGACACTAATAAAGTTGCTTTTCCCAGCTGGTGCATTGTGGTGCTGTGAATGAAGCCAGCCCTCCCATCGCCCCCCCCCGCCATTCAGATGCAAATCAGCTTTGTGCTCATTCCTCATAATTGCTCTGCATCCCGCCTTGGGCTTCCAGAGGCACCCAGGAAATCGTGTTTGCTCAGGCTGCAATTTAGACTGTACATTATTTGTGATAACTATAGCTACAAGGTATAATTTCGCTGTCTTATTTAAATTTTATGAATTTCAGTGTGTTTCACACGTCCCAGTCGAGTCGAGTGCAGGGAAGTGGGGCCTTCACGGGGCAGCACCACGGTGCCTGTTCCTGTGGAGCTGGAAAAGCCTGGGCTGGAGTCAATGTCTAAAACGCAGCTCCATTTTAGAGCTGAACCTTGGCACTGAAATGTTATAATTTATTTATCTCAATCAGCTAATAATTTACTGTATTAAGGTTATTGCTGTCATGTTACTGTAATGCTGATCATAATTAAGCTAAATAGTTTTTGAGATATTTTTGCCAAATGTATGATGTTTTCAAGCATTTTAGCCTCTTGAGTACAGCTATTAAACAGTGGAATGACAGGCTATTTTCATACACCCTTAACATGTAAACAGGCTCGGAGGGGGAGCTGTGCTGCACTGCCGTTTGGGGGTTAACAGGCTGTAGGTCTTCTTTTAGAGAGAATTATTAACTGAATTTATACAATATGGGGTGTTTTTTCTCCTGGTATTGTCTGAAAGGTGACATTCCCTGGGCTGTTCGGGGAGTACATCCAGTGCCTCCCCTCAATACAATCTATGAATGAGCTTTACAAAATTACCTTTATTAAGATGTACAGACAAATTTACACGTATGTAGCTTTTAAATACAGTTTAATTTATGCTACAAACATTGAGCATCAAGAAATTAAAAGTGGTTCCCCTGGTGAGAGCTACAGCCCCAGGGGGTGCAGGAGCAGCAGGAACGCGATGGGGACAGGAGGCCAAAAAACCTCAACTCACATTTCCTTTGTACCCAAGAATTGCTCCTCTGGGAATTGCGTTTGGGTTTGGAGCAGAGAAGGGCATCGAGGTGAATCATTATTGGTGTAACGCTTAATTGCTCCTTTCGGGAGTGCAGCAGAAGCGGCTGGAGTGGAGAAAACGCCTCTCCTCTTAGAAGAGGGGGGATTTTGTGACATGAAATCCCAGTTTCAGTTGCTGGGGACGTGGTGGTGACACCGGCGCTGGGGAGCGGTGGATCCTGGGGCCGGAGCGGGGCAGGGGCACCCCGAGCCGGGGCAGGGCAGTTCCTCATCGCGGAGCGAGCCCAGCCCCGGTCCTGCTGCCTCCGGCCCCTCCGGGTTGTTCAGCACCAGCCCAAGACCCAGGCGGGTCGCGAGTTCAAAGCCCAAAAGGGCCGATCCCGCCGTGTCGGGGAATTCCAGTCCTGCGTGTGAAAGCGGCGCTGGAGCAGCGGCTCGGCGAGGGGGTCCGGCCGCCAGCGAAGCTGTGACTTTATTAGGGAGCCAATTGGAGAGAATTACAGTAATTACTGCTCCATGTAATTAAGCGCTGGGGAAGGGCTCGTGCCGTCGCTCTCGCTGCCGGAGGACGATGCTCGGCTCGGGAGGGAGCGAACGGGCGGGGAGAGCCCCGGGGGTGAGCGAGGAGCCAAACCCCACCTTCGACTTGCCAGCCCTCCCTGGAGATGGGGGGACCCTCCTGGCTTTGGGCAGGGAAGGGCTGTGGGATTTCCTTACCCGCCAGCTCCCCACGGCTGTTCACCGCCTGGAACACGCCGGAGTACTTGCTGGAGGGGTTCTGAGGGGGGTTTTGCTGTCATTTGAAGATATTTGGGGTTGGGGGTTTTTTGCAGTGCAGTGAGATAGCAGCTTTGCTGGGTCCGTGCCAGAGCCCGGCAGACCTGGCAGTGCAGGGATCTCAGGAAGATGAACCCACATTATCTTCTAAAGTGTATTAGTGAAACCACATTAAATCCTCAGGAGATAAGTCTTATTCCAGATTTCAAGTGCTCTTAATTCAATTCCGCGGTGAATGGAGCCACGTTGAATTTATGCCGCTTTAATTGTGTGTGAAGTTTCCGTGCCACGATTTAATGGCCATTAACGAGAGCCTTCCCCACTCCGAGCTCTCCCTGCTCCCAGCGCCTTTGGGATGTGTCGGGAGTGGGACAGGAGAGGGGAGCGGGGCACCCCGAGCTGTGTTTGCTTACAGGGTGCTGGGTCCAAACCAGGCCACGGCAGCCAAACCTCAAACACAAAACTGAGGAGAGAGCAGAGAGGGTGGGGAGGGGCGAGTGCATCCAAAACCCCAACAAATGGGTGAGAAAAGGAAAAATCCATTAAGGCACATCAGCTGCTCCAGTGCTGAGGGCTCAGGCCCCGCCTGTGCTGCGGCTGGTGGGGGCTGGGGAGTGTCCCAGGGAGGCACAGCCCGCGGGCTCTGCTCTGAGCCGCTCCCTGCTAAAGGCTGCCCGGATTTGGTGAGCTCAGGCTGAGCCAGCACGGCCCTCCTGATATTCCTGTGGGTGCATGGGGAAGGAGCGGGAGCTGCTCCTGGCCTGGCCACCTGTGTGACTGCAGCGCTTAACACTTGACCCCCTCTTGAAGCTGGAGGAACGGGGGGCCCTGTTACTCCAAAATTAAGGATGGAAGTGCCCATCCACCTCCCAGACCTGCTCTGAGGGGGGTCCGGTGAGCCCTACCCAAGGGTTCCATCTGCCCCAGGACCCCCCACCCCTGGGGCCCCTCCAGCTCTGCCTTGCTCCGTGCCTGAAGGAATTTGGGAGATTCCCAGCACAGCGAGGCTGGCTCTACACATGGGCTGGGGCAGGACTGGCCCTGGCCCTGGCCCTGGCCCTGGCCCTGGCCCTGCTGGGGGAGGGCCAGGCAGCTGCAGCAGCCCTGTCATTACCCCAGGCTGTGGACCAGCTGCGCCATTTGGGACACAAAGCTGTCATTAGTGGGGACACCGGCCTGGGCTGGCATTTATGGCAGGGAAAGCAGCCCAGGGCTTGCCTGCACTTCTCTGTCACCCTCTGGGGACACGTGGCCATGCACACGGAGGAATGGGCTGCAGCCCCCAAGGCTGAGCCTCGGCCATAGCTGCCCATGGCAGCTCTTGGTGCCCTCCAAGGCTCCATGGCTGTCACCATGCCCCGTGCCGCCGCCCGGCTGCACTGCCAGTGTTTGGACATGACCCCTGAGACCTGCAGGAGCTGCAGGGAGGGGGTGGCTACAGCCCAGGGGTTCCCTCTGGCCACCCTTCCTCGGGCTTCTGACCCCCCTGCAGAGCCTGGAGACCTTTGGGCAGGGGGACACAGGGTGTGGGTGTGGGGTCCCTGATGCCAGCACTGCCCAGGACCTCACACAGCCTCTGCCCCAGGAGTGCCCTGCCAGGGCCCAGTGCCTCAGGAGCAGCACTGCCAGGAAATTGTTATTTGTTGTCATTTTTTGGCTGTCTTTGAGCGCTGCAAGTCCTTGGCTGTGTCACTCTGCCGGTGTGCGGGAACCAGCCCAGGAGGGGGTGGGTCACCAGGACCTTCCTGGACACTTCCTGATGCCATCCCAGGCCACAGGGCCCATCCCAGGGCTGGCACTGAATAGCACTGACCAGGAGTCACCACCTGCTCCCTCCCAAACTGCCCTGGAAGCCCACGGGCACCTTTCCATCCCCAGGGCCAGCACAGGCGTCCCCAGTGAGCCCCTGCTCAAAAACTTGTCAGGTTTAAGACTTTTAGGAAGAGTGGGAGGGGTTTTGCCTTTGGGGTTGGGCAGGGAGGGCTGCTTGTGGTTTTCTCCCTGGCTCATTCCCTAAGGAGGTGTTAGACAATCCCCACCTTAAATGTGACACAGTGACAAAGCTAGGCAGGGCCTGAGAAATCCCTGTGCTGACCCCCTCCAGTTCTGCTGGATCCCTGATTGGCCTGGCATCACTCCAGAGGCTCAGGCTTCCAGCAGAAAAGCCCCTTCCCATCCTTATCCTGGCTGTTACTATTAGATTTTTTTTTTTTTTTAACCTACAAAGCAAAGCCTTGGCAAGGCTGGCTGGGAAATGCATTTCAGATAAAAATAGAAAAAAAAAATTAAAGCCAGCAAAACAGCCTGAAACCCCAAAAAAGAAAGATCTAAAAAGAATCAATAGGTATAATCAGCCCTGCTACTTAACAGTGACAAGTGACACACTGTACAAGGGAGCCACAAATATTTGAGCACAAAGCCTGGTGGTTGCAGGTTCCGGGGGGCATCGATCTGGTGGCTTTTGTGCCCATCCCTGGTGGTGGCAGAGCCCTGCAAGGGCTGGGGGATGGAAGGGACCAGCTGGGCTCTGCCAGGCCTGGAGGAAGTGCAGGATTCAAACATCCCCTCCCGGGAGTGACACAGGCATGGCCCCCCCAGGAACATCGCTTGTTCCCTTTCTGCAAATCCCAAATGCCCCAGGTGAGCCCTCAGCTTGTTCCCTCCACTGTGCACCTCCATTTTTCCAGCAGTATGCTATGAAAACAAGACACTCCCCACACCCCAGTGTATTTTAATAACGAAGTTGTTGGCACACAGTGCTGGGATCTCATTTAATCCAGCATTTTATTCCAAAGTGCACCTGCACCGGTGCCATCCAAACTTGCTGTCACCCTGAATTCCCTGGAATTGGACAGAACCCCCAGTTTCACCTCAGTTCCTGGATGATGGTGTTTATAGAGCCCAGGAGCTCCCTGAAGTAGCCGTCCTTGTCCCCTTCCCTCTGCTCCTCGGCCGCCAGCTCCTCGTACTCGCTGCGCAGGAGGCTGAGGGTGGTGCCCAGGGCGGGGTCCCCCCGGTAGTGCTCCCTGCAGAAGGCCACCAGGACCCCCACCAGCTTGAGGACCTTCTCACGGGTGTCGTGCTCGGGCATGGCCAGCAGATTGGGCACCAGGGCACACCAGCCCTGCTCCACCACCGCCGGCACCAGCCTGACCTGCTGGTACTGCTGGATTTTCTCCTCCATCTGCTCTCCGTGCTGGGAGTCCTCAAGCAGCATCTGTGGGAAGTGGTGGAACACAGATTAACGTCCCTGTCAGAGAGGAACTGCTCCCAGGAGGTGACGCAGGAGAGGAGGATGCGTGTCCTGTACCGCCTGCCGTGGACGGGGACTTGCCACACAAGACCAGACCGAGGTTGTGTCCTGGCTCCCTGGCCACAGGGGCTGTTTGTTCACCCTGGAAAACTCCCAGGGACTGGGGTTTTCTGTGTCACACAACCTGGGAGGGGACTCAGGGCAGGAAGCTCAGCAGGACTTGTAAAGTCTTTGGTCTGATGCTTTTTCCTGCTGACAGATGCCTGCAGCACTAATGAACATCATCACTTGGCTCCACGTATCTCCTCCCAGAGATGGGGATCTCAGTCTCCTCCAGCCACAGCCAGACCTTCCCCTTCCAGTCTGGTCCAGAAAACCCAGTACTGAAATTTCGCAGGGGGCTGGATCCCTTACAGCAAGAGAGACCAGCCCAGAGGGGCATGGGGGCCAGGGGGAGGGAGGGAAACTCCCCCACATCACCCTGTGAGCCCTTTGGTGGAGAGGGCTGTTGATAGCATGAGATTTCCAGACAGGGACAAGGAAGGACATGGAAGGACAACACCAAGGAGACCTCCCCTCTCCTGGTCCTCTTGAGAGCTGCCTGCTGAAGTGCAGGCAGGATTTAGGGTGAAAAGGAAGGAATGTGGCAGGAGGAGGCATTCAGAGCACCAGTGACTCCTCTTTCGCACTGAGAGCTGCCAGGGTGCTTTATGATTCCAAACCAATCCATCTGACAGTCACCCAGCCCATCCCAAACCTGCCACCCTAGCTCGGAGCACCCCCCAGCACCCAGGGCACAGCATTCCCAATCCAAAGAGCAGCTAAAAATCGTTGGTTTAACATAAGCCCAAGAATCTGCCAGGCTGTGCCTGCCCCAGACCCACAGAGGTAGGAACAGATGGGGCTGCTGGAGGGGAGAGCTGGGAAACGGGCAGCAGGATCAAATGGGAATGGTTTGAGGCAGAATGCCCTTGTCTGCTCCTTTCCCATGGAGCTGACAGGATCATGTTAGAGTCAGCACCTCATAAGATTTCAGACCTGCTAAAATAATTTGCACCTTTACAAAGTCTCCTGGAAAATAACTGATTTAACAGAGAGGTGCTGCCCTGCCTGCCTGCAACCCAGGTATTAGAGCAGCCATAATCCGCAGGGCAAATTGGCCATAAACTGAGCCAGAGTGGATTTAATTCCCATTCTCTGGAGTCAGGGAAACGCACAGACTCAACAACAAGCCATGGCAAGGAAAGACAGGCTTTAAACTGACACTTACAGCAGTAATCCAGGGTATTTGAAAATAAAACACAGAACGTGGCGGGCTGGGCTCCAGCGAGAGACGTGTAGCAGGCAAAGGGCTCTCTGGCAGGCAGGGACACAGCAGAGCTGGCCTGTCCCTTGGCCTTGGCTGGACACCACAGCCCAGGGCCAGCATTCCCTACTCGTGTCCTCGGTGTCCTGCTGTTTAAACACGCTCAGGAGGAAATGGTGGCAGTGACTTGAAGTCAGCTCTTCTGGGCTCCCCCAGGCACTCGTGTGGTGTTGGCCGAGGGGCTGAAGGAGACTCATCCCCACTGATGCTAGGCTGGCTCCTCCTCATCCTCATCCTGCGAGGATGTTGAGGCCTGTCTGGGTTTGGGGGTGAAGGTGGGGAGTGCCTGGCCAGGTGCCACCCCAGCTCTCACCTTCTCCATGATGAGGTCATAGAGCAGTGTCACCACACGGACATGGAGGGGCTCCATCCCCTTCTGACGGAAGAGGCTCCTGAGCACCTGGAGGCCACCCAGCTTGAGGAACTGCTGCTGGGCATAGGGGAAGTGCCTCAGCATGGAGGACAAAGCGAAGAGAGCCTGGTGGAGAGAGAGAGGGCAATCAGCACAGTGGCTATGGCCACCCCATGTGGCACGGCCCCTCTTGATGGCACCCCATGGGGACAGCAGAAACACGTTCCAGCCCATCTGTGCAGAGCTCCGTGGAAAATGCATCCCAACATCTCCTTGCTGAGGGACATCTCCAACAGTCCTGTTTGCAATCCCAATCCTCCCCAGCACTGTGAGGCTGCCAAGTCTTGGGTACATCCGTCCAAACCCCAGTCTGGGCTGTCACTGAGGGGCTGTGGCCAGCCGTGACAGACCCAACCCCATCACTTCTCCCTGTTCACCCCCACAAGGCACAGAGCCCGGCCATGGGATGGGGTGAGGAGTGTCCAGCACCACCAGCGGAGCCTGATCCCTGCGAGGTGATTTGGATGCCAGGGGTGATGTCCCCACACCCCACAGTCAGAGGACAAGGCCACGATGTCCCCCAGCCCCAGCCCAGACCCTGTCAGGGCGCAGCCCCACACGCCACCAGCCAGAGCCCCGCACCCCGCGGTGCCCCAGGGGCTTGGCTGAGAGCCGAGGAGGCAGTGAGGGGCTNCGGCCCCGCTCCCCACACGCGGGGCCAGGGCCGGGCGCGCTCCGCACGGACAGATCCGAGCTGACAGCCGCGTCTTCCCCGCTCCCGTTTGTTTCTATTTTCCGTTTTCTGCGTTGCTGCTGGTGAATTTGAGATGCTGCTGTCTCCTTTTTGAATCGTAGGCCAGAGGACGGCGGAGGAATGGAATGCACTTTTGGCCTCGCTGCCGTGCAGGGCTGTGAGCACCGGGGCGGAAAAACCATCGGAGCAGGAGCCCGGGGCTGCTGCCCTGTGCAGGAACGGGCTGGGGCACCAGCCTGGCCTTGGGATCCAGTCTGGAGACACAGGACACTGCACACAGCACGGGAACTGGAAATTAAAACCTCTGTCCTCTTAGAAAAGAGGGTTCAACCCTTGGAGGGTCTCGTACTGTGTGTGAGCATGGACAACACTGAGCCCACCCCTCTCATTGCTGCAGGGGCTGCCAGCACACTCAGGTTCACTGGAAAGAACTACTCTGGTTCACAGCAATGCTGTGAGAGCCCCTGCATGCCCAGCCATCCCTCCCCACCCCAAAAGGAGCTCTGGGTTGAGCCACAGGCACTTCTGGAAGGAGTTTCTGTGTGTGGAGCATCCCTTGGGATCTCCTCACATCCATGGCCAAATGCAATGGGGTTCCACAGCTTTCTCATGTGCCTTTCACTTGCTGGAGGACTCTTAACCAGGGTCAAAGGGAACATATTTTAGGGAGCTCATTACAGGCAAATGGAAGAGCCAGTGGTCCCCCCACCCTGCTGGACCCCTCATGCAGGAGGTTTCTGTGGAAAACTGGGGGTTTGGGAGCAGCCAGGTGGTGTTACAGAGGTGGCATCACACACTAAAGTGAGGGTAAATGGGATCTCATGCTCCAGGGAATACAGTAGGGAGGGAGGGAGGGGGCGAGGAAGCCCCCAGCCCGATGGACAGCGCTGCACATTTGGCTTGGGGCTCTTGGTGCTGCTCCTTGCTCCAAAGCCTCTGCCAAAGGCAGGACACGGGGCTGGCTGCAGCAATTAGCTCCTCCAAATGTCAGCTCCCGTGTTTGTCAGCCTGTGATGGCTGTGCTGCCGTGGGGACCCTCCCCTGTGTCCCTCAGGAGCTGTGGCACCGTGCTGTCCCTGCGGGCTGGCAGAGCCACTGCTGGCACTGGGGGGACACCCACAGAGCCAGGGGAGTGCAGAGGTGGTTTGGTACCCAGGGCCCCCTTTCTGCACCCCTGGGAGTGAAGCCCACCCAGCGTGGGGAGCAGCGGGGGCCCCACACTGTCCGTGATGTCCTGAGGGGGTTTACACGGAGCTCAGCACAAACCCAGCTTTGCTCAGAGGTGCAGCCCCACTCCTCACCTTCTTCCTGACAGCCAGGGGCTGTTCTGTGGCCAGGATAACCAGGAGCTTCTGCAGGGCACCCCCCTCGATGGCTTCGATCTGCACTTTGGGATTGCTGCAGGGATGAAAGCAAAAGGCAGGTCACCAACAGAGGGGGGCAGGGAAAGGTGGGAGGCACCCTGGTCTGACTTGTACCAGCACTGGGGTGGCAGTAGGAGCAGGACAGTGATTGTCCCCTGTGCTAGCACTGCTGAGGCCACACCTTGAGGGCTGTGTCCAGTTCTGGGCCCTCATGGCAAGAAGGACACTTGGAGTGTGTCCAGGGCAGGGAACAGAGCTGGGAAGGGGCTGGAGCCCCAGGAGAGGCTGAGGGAGCTGGGAAGGGGCTCAGCCTGGAGAAAAGGAGGCTCAGGGGGGACCTTGTGGCTCTGCACAGGAGGGGACAGCCGGGGGGGTCGGGCTGTGCTCCCAGGGAACAGGGACAGGAGGAGAGGGAACGGCCTCAGGCTGGGCCAGGGGAGGCTCAGGGTGGGCATCAGCAGGAATTTCCCCATGGAAAGGGTGCTCAGGGATTGGGAGGGGCTGCCCAGAGGGGCTTGGAGTAACCCCATCCTTGGAAGTGTCCATGGAAGGGCTGGAGGTGGCACTCAGTGCTCTGGGCTGGTGACAAGGAGGGGATCAGGCACAGCTTGGACTCCATGGTCTGGGAGGGATTTTCCAACTTCAATGGTTCTATTTAATTCTATTTCCATCCCACAGTGGACATGAACAAGGGTCAATCCAGCCTGATCCCAAAACAAAATCCCCCAGCTCCCACCAACGCTGGCTCATGTTATGGAGAAGGTACAACCCCTGCAGCCATCTCAAACACACCAGAAATGAAGGCAGCAGGGGTGGGGAGGGCACACTGGCTCACCTGGGCTTTCCCACCACACGTCCCATCCCACCTGGCTTCCTCTGGCAAGGAGCCCTCCCCTGTGGCTCCCTGGTTCTGTGAATCCTCTCACTCCACATCACATCCACTCCTGAACAGCCTTCATATTCCAGTTCCTGCTTCCCCCTCTCCTTGCTTGCTGTGAGCGTGCTGATCACCCACACACCTCTCACAGCAAGAGCTCCTCTCCAAGGACTACTGTGGATAAATCCACCCTCCTGCCTGCCAGGACAGGCTGAAAACTCAGGTGAGGATGCCAGCAGCTGCCCAGGGACAGACAGACACACAGACACACAGACAGACCACTCCCCCATCCACGCTGACACATTGCAAGCCCACTTCTAATGCATCTTGGAAGGTGGTGGAGCCATCAGACACTCCAGGCTCCCTCCTTGGCAGGGCTTTGACAGCCAGGGCACAGTGTGCCAGCTGTCTGATCCCTGATCCCGGCTCTCACACTCCAGGAGCAGCTCCACACTCCAGCCTTTGCTGGGCTCTGCAGCAGCAATTGCACCAGACAAAGGTCACCAGCCCTGCTACAGCCCCCGCTGCTCCCAGGGAGCTGCTGCTGCAGCCATGGCCCAGCCCCTCCAGGAAACCAGAGACACAGAGGCAGGCAGGGTCATAAAGAAACAAAACCAGAGACAAATGGAGCTGGGCAAAAAACAGCTTGGCGTTAAAACCATTGCTCAGAGCAAATCTGGTGTGGGACTTCCCAGCTGGCAATACCAGGCTGATTTCAGGGCAGGAAAAGGGCTTTTGTTGAAAGCCACCTTTGATTTCTCCCTCCTCACCCGCTTGCTGCAGCAGACATCCAGGCACAGCTATGGCACAGGCACCCTGCTGAGGTGGGGGCATCTGTGACCTGCCCAGACAGAGCAGGAGGGAGAAAGAACAAACCCAGGAGCTCCAAGATCGTCCTGCAGATGAGATTTTTGCAGCACAATTCTCAGACCCCCATGCACCAGCCCTGCAGCATCCCTGGAAGCAAACCAGCTTCTGCAGTGCCTGGGTCAGGTGGGACCTGACACAACCCCCCATGCCAGGAGGTGCAGAAGGGTCTCCTCCTGCAAAAACAGGATGTCATTTTCCACCCCATATGTTGTGCAATGGTCCATCAATGGCATCTCTGAATGGGCTGGGCAGTGATTTGGGGAGTCAAAAACAAACAGCACAAGCCCTAAAACTTCAGCTGTCCCCAGGCCACTCTTGGGCCCAAAGCCATTTCCCCCAGCTCACAACTGGGGCTCTCATTCATCTTCAGCCAAACCTGCAGCCACAGCCATGGCCCCAACAGCATGTGGTCCAAAAATCTGATCCCATTTCACATGAAAGTCCCTCTGGGCAATGGAGACCAGAGCAAGTGCAGAAGCAGCTTGCAGGAAGGCACTCTGCTGAGTAGAAGTGCACTGAAAGGACAATCCCCTGGGCTAGGGACCTTCTGGTACCATTCAAGGAGAAGGGCACTTTTGGGATAGCCAAGCTCTTTTTTGTCACATCTCTCTAAAATAAATAATAAAAACTCTTACAGCAAGAGACACAACTGAGAAATTGGTATGCCTTTAATACTTGGCTGGTCACCTGGAGGATTTGATCTAATTAAAATCTCTGAACCATGGAGCTTTTGCCAAGGAGCAGCTCCGGAGGTGAGGGAGCCTTCCTAGCTGGTGGGTGTGCCACTCGCTTCTCAATGCTCCTGTTGTTCTGTCTCTGCTATCAATGGTCCTGGCTTCAAGCTAACAAAAAAGCTCGTTTGAAGGTTTGGAAAACTCAGCAGAGATCTGTACAAATTACACTGTCAAGCCCAGGGAAAAGCAGCCTGAACAAAATAAACACAATGAGACAGACTGTGGAGCGCTCGCATGGGAAATTCAGCCGTGCTAATCTGTTAATGGAGACAGGATGGTGGCATCTGCAACAAAATTCACTGAAACGAGAGTCAGAGGCTGGGCCAGGACTGGGCCAGCCCATGGTGACATCCCATAATGCTGTAGTGATGGCACAGATTTGGGTGTGCTGCACTGATGAGATTAACCAGCCCCTGTCCTGGGTGAGGAACACCACAGGCTGCAGAGACTCAGCACAAGCCCCATGCAGCTTCCCAAAAGAGACCCCTGTGTGCTGAACAGCCCCACTTTGCCCTGGGGGGCCCAGCCTGGCTGTGGGGTCACAGCACATCCCCTCTAGATGTGGCCCTCACTGCACATCTGAGCTCCTTGTGCCTCCCAGCCATGCTGCCCACATTCTGCGTTTTCACTGGCAACTCCTGGCATGGAAGCAGTTCCCTCTTTGCAGACAAAGGGGCTTTTCAAGAGTACTCTCTGCTAAGAGACACCCTTGTTCCACTCCTCCTAGGACGACCCCAACTGCAAAAAATTTAGGAGAGACTTCTCAAAGTTTTTGCAGACTGCACATGCGATGGGTGTGGGAAGACTGAAAAGCAGCAACACAGCCCTGAGGCGACAGCAGCTCTGGAGTTAGGTGGGAACTTACAATAAGGCAGCAAAATTAGATTTAAATTAAAAAAAAAAAAAAAAAAAAGCAAGCTAGCCAAGTGGTGCAGAGGGACCCAGGGACTTGGAGGCACAGAGCAGGGCAAGCAGGCAAATGCCCTCATCTCTACTGCTCTGACAAGGACACACACAGAATATTTATTTCATGGCTTGTTGCAGAAACTGCATGAGACCTTAAGAAAGAAAGGGTGACCTCCTCTCCTGAGCATCCTGCTGAAGCCTGGTGGGGAAGGACCAGGCAGGGGTGTGGAAGGGAGTGGGATGGAGGGGCTGCCCCTGCCTGGGTGCTGGCACTGCGTTCCTCCTGCCCTGGCATCTCCCCAGGCACAGGGAGCCGAGGCTGCAGAGCTGAGCTCTGATGAAAGCCCCAGTGCTGGTGCAAAGGCATGATAATCACCAGGCTAGACGGGGCTTAATGGGTCTCTTCTCTGCTCAGAACCAGCGCTCTGCGGTGCCACCTGGGAAATCAAAGCTGGGGATCAAAGTCTGTAAGTCTGTGAAACAGCCTAAAAAATTTAGTGTAGTCTATTTAGCTTGTGCTGTAACCTGAGGATCAGAAACAGGCAGAGAGGCAGCATTGCTTACCTTGCCCTCCCCCTCTTTCTCTTCCCCTCCCTGGTTTTCAGTCTGGAATCTGCTAATGGAGAAAACAAGAGCGAACCAACAGGACTGAAATGTGCCTTGTCTGGCTCCTGGGGCTCTCAAACCCTCACACCTGGGTCACAGTTTGACAGGCAATGGAAAAGGTCATTTTCGTGAGCCCTGGAAACAAAGCAACACAACCAGGGTCACACTTGAAAAGGCCAATGACTTCTTCATCCTTCTCAGTGTTTGGAGGGTTTCTGACAGCTCTTGTAAGCACAGTCATGTTAAAATTATTTGACAAATAATAGATAGAGAGATAAAACAGATCATTACAGTGTCAGTAATTCCAGCCCGAACTAGAGCTGTAAGTCTGAGACTGAACAAGGGCAGAAAAGAGAGGCAGGGTGATCAGCAGCTCGTTAATACTTGCATGACTGAATTTCAGATTGCAGGTTTAAGAATAAAAAAATAAAAGCATTAAAACAGTCCAAGTGAGAAGCGACGCATGAGGAGAACACGGTTTCCTTCTGCACTCCAAGCTCTGGCTGTGAACTATCCCTGTGGGAAATGACCATGGAGCAGCTGCAGTGAGCCAGATGGCTCTGAATCCATGACTTCCCAGGTATCCACATCTCCTTCCAAACTTCCTAGCTTCCTTCTTAAGAGGAGCATAACTGGGACAACTCTGTATCAACAGCCCTACACCCTCCTCACCCTCCAAAATGACCCCTTGGCTCTGCCAGAAAAGGCCAGTAAATGACACTTAAGCACAGGGTGGGTGAATCCCTTACAATACACGCATTCAACTGAGACTTTGCAGTCTCAAGAAGTTTGAGACTTCTCAGTCCCAAGCTATGGAAAAGGACATTTGCATGCACGATATGAGATACAGGATAATAATAAAATAACCCCAATGCCACCAAGGCTGCCTGTGACTATTGGAGGGAAAAGGAGGAGGGATGAGGCACAGTCAACCCCAAAGCCTCCCCCAAGGGCCACATGCAGCAGAACTGGCCTAGAAATCCTCTTCTCCAACCACCAGCTCAGACCTGAGTTTATCACAGACAAAGGCCTTCAGAGATACGACTTAAGGAGATTAAAAACCACCCAGAAAAATGGAGCCCTAAGATGTTACGCCGATCCAAATACAGTGGAGAAGAAAGCAGGGGTGAGGGGGGAAAACCTGACAAAAGGAAAACTAGGTTTCAATAGGCAACACAATACAACAATTTCATATGAAAGATGTGAAGCATGAAAGAGATGTTAGATGTTCAAAAGCCCAGAATATAGGAGAGATATAAAAAAATCCCCAAGAAGATGAAAATCTCCACTTCAATGCAATGCTGCCTTCTCACTTTCTGCCAAGCCAGGCGCTCGCCGCCGTGGCGGGGGAGCAGCGGCGCCCTGGGAGAGCACCACGGCTGCCTGTGACATCCTGGATTACAGGGACACAGCACGCCCTTTAATGAGCAATTAGGTTATGGAGTATTTGTTGCTAAGAGGAGAACAGAACTGCAGAGAAGAAATTGGAGCTGAGTACATGGCTCTGTGATTCTGATGGGCTGATGTGATACTCAAAGCTGGGAGCATGAATCATCCCAGAGATGCAGGAACAGCGTGGAAGGCACCTGGGGAAAGCTGGAGGAACCTTGGCTTGGCTTCCAACCTCGTGTCTGTGTCCCAGGAAAGAGAGAGGAGAGCTTCTTGTGAGCCCTCCAGCATCCTCTCTGAAAGCAGGAGGGCTGTGATATCCCATTAGAGAGCCCCAGGCTCCCTGGGAGCACATTGACATCGGGTTTAACTGGGAACATGCTGCTCCCAGCCACACCATGGAAGTGGGAATTACCCACTCCTGGCCCTTTGCAGTCACAACGCTGAGCTGGAAGTGCAGAGCTTCATGTGGTCAGGACACATTGGGAGCCCTGGACACTCTGGGAGCCCTGCAGGGAAGAGACACAGCTCACCTGAGCCCAGGCAGGGCAAGTTAAGTGTTTAGAATTTAGGAAAGTGTTTTCTTAGGAAAGAATCCGAGGAGCTGTGATGTGCCCTAACGCAGCGTAACAGATGGATAATTAGATTTATACAAAGAGCTGTAAAAGAAAGTAATTAAATAAAAATACAGAATAACAAATCTGCTGCAGCAAGACACCTCACAGGGCTGCAGAAAGCCCCTGCAGCTGGGACCCAGCATTCCAGGTGTGGGATGCAGGAGCTGGGGCACTTGTGTGAGTCAGCAGAATCAAGGAGTTGCCCAAAGCACAGAGAAAGTAATGGGAACACGGGGACTGAGTTGAGTCTCCTCTTCTTCCTCACCTCTCTAGGGAGAGAGTAGAGTGAATACCAACTCTGGCAGTAAAATCTCAGGTGCCAGAACAAAACCAATCACACCAGATTGTTCTGCTGAACACACACAAACAACAAACGGACTCTGTGGCTCTATTTATAGCCGTAGGAAAAAATGATCCCACAAAAACAGATAGGAGATCACACACAGCCCCAAAGCGAGCCCAGGCAGGAATCTCACTGCTCCAGCAGGAGTGAGGCCTCCAAGGACACCCCCAGAGCCCTTCTTTTCTCCTGACCCTTGGCTTTGCCAGCTCTGAGCTGTATTTCAGTGCCAGTACGAGCCCCTGGCTTCAAGGACACCAGTGCTGTCACTGACCCTCACTGGACTGCTCCACCAGGAATTTGCACCTGGAGCTCCCACAGACACCAGGGTAAGCAGGGGGTGCAGCTTCAAGAGCCTGAGCTGACAGCTCAGCCTCTATGGGTTTATTCAACAACCCACAGACGATTTAATGATAAAATGCAAAGATTTGGGGATTTTCAGGACGATTGAAACCCCCACGTCATCACCATCAAGGTCAGCCTGACTTCTCTGTTCTGATGGTGAAGGATGGGCTGTGCAGGCCACTCAGAGGGTTTGTCACTGTGTTTGTGACACAAAGGCTGGACTAGGTGACTCTTGCCCCACCTGCAATGGTCACAGGAGCAGCATGAGCTCTCTTCCAGCACAGCGTGGTGAATGATTGATCCTTTAGGTAGGTACAGGCAAGCGCTCCACAGTGCATGGAGAAAGGCATCCCAGGAAATCCCCCCAGTGTTCAATCACCCAAACTGATGCTTTGTTTCTGAGGGTAAATCAACCTTATGGCTCTATGTGCCACGCTTACAAAACACTCCCCATGGGTTCCTGAAAGCTTGCTATTTACTGTAGGTCAGGAAGGGAGCGGTGCTGGGGGATGGGCTGTGCTTCATCAGAGGCTACATTAATAAAAATGAGGAGATGCTCTCCAAGTGTGAGCAGAACTCATTTATTTCTGTGCCATTTTAGCCAGAGCCCTCAAAAATTGTGTTGATTTCTTTTTTAAAAAATTCTAACACAGCAAGAAACAAGAACAATAGTGCAGGATTAATGCCACAGCCTCGAGCTCATCCCGTGTTGTTCATCACAGAGCCTTCAAAGCACCCCCTGATTTATAGACAGGGAGACTGAAGTGCTCCCAGGAGCGTTGGCAGCCGCCTCAGGGTGCGAGTGTGAGTGCTGGCTCCTGCCTCTCCGCTCCTCCTCTTCCTCTCGTTCCTGTTCTCTGCACACCTCCACCCTTCTGCCTCCAGATCTGAAGTGGCCCAGGATGGTGGCAGAACACCCAAGGTCCTTCCCAGCCCTTTGCTGCTGCTGCAGGATCCCCAGTGAGCCCCTCAGACCCCGCAGTGGGGCAGCTTTGCACAGAATTCTCCCCCCGAGCATGCTGAATCACTCTGGGCATCCTTCCAGGCACGCCAAGTCACTCGGATATTTCAACAAAACCTATTCACACGCCTTAGGTGAGATGAAAACACTGCAAAAAGCTGTCTGAAAGCACCGCAAGAGCCTCGCTCCGAACGCTCCCCCTCTCCGGTGCCGATGTGACACATCCCACTAATCATCCTGAGAGATGCTAAAGGAGGCCCGAGGCTGAGCCCTTCCATTGTTACCCGCTTTATTTGTTTGCTTGCTCATTTGAGCTGATTTTTCTTTAAGACAAGTGCTAATAATATCAAAACCCCGAGGAAGCCTTTGCCTGGCGCGTTCCTGCTGGGAATGCCAGCGGAGCGCAGGCACTCCGCAGCTCTTCCCGAGACACAAAGCGAAGTGTGAGAACAGGCATTTCACTCCTCTCCCTTGCAGCAGCAGCTCGGCGCAGCTCTGTCCTATTTTAACCCTGCCATCTGCTCGCAGCTCCTCCCGTCCCGGGCAGGCAGAGCGCAGCTCCGAGCGGAGCCTCCCCCCGCTCCCACCCGCCCGGCTGCCGGCCCTGCCCCGCGGCAGCCCGGGTACCACGGCGGGAGGGAGGGGATGCTCCTTAAACACCCATCCACTCATCGCTCCCGAGCCTCATCCCGGCCCGTCCCACTCCTTGGCAGGCCAGGGAAGATGCTGGATCCGCCCCACTGCCATGTCACTCCGGCTCTTCCCGGTCCCAGCGGGTTTAATGGTGCTATTAGAATCGTTTTAGTCGATAAAAGTAGATTTGTTTCACTGAGTCACGACTCAAAACCAAGACTTTGTTCCATTTACAAAAGCAAATCACCATCTTGCAAATGCCAAGCACAGATTTCAGCTCCAAAAGTGAAGCCTGGGGAATGTTTCCAGCCAGAGGGAGAATGGAAAACTGCATCTGCAAAAGCTAGGAAAGCTTTTTTTTCATTTATCTTGTTTTGATAAACAGAGAGGATATCCTGTGGAATACCAGCTCCTGAAGAAACCTGATGAACTCATTCTACATCAAGCGACTTAATCGTGGATTAATAGAGGGGAGAGCAACAGCAGGAGATGCCACGGGACCAGGGACTGCAATAGAACCCACGGATAATTCCAGCCAGTTCCTAGGTGGGAAGCCCTCGAGGAAAACTTGGGAGCCACAGAAAGCACCAGCAATTCTTTCTGCTTTCTGATTCATCCCTACTCACCCACCCACATGCCACGGCAGAGGAGGCTGTAACTGCTACATTTAGGATGACATTTAAAAATCAAGGTTGTGCTGCTGATGGTCATTAAAAATCCCACAGCATTTTTCAGAAACAAGTGGGTACTCACATCAGCGTCCCTGCCAAGTATCAGCACAGCAGTCATTTTTTCTAGCAACTTCAGTTAAAAGATAAAAGAAAATTGTGCCCACCTATAATTACTGTTATTACTGTTGCTGTTGGTTTTTAAACATTCACTATATACCTTTACATTTCCTAAATACAAATTAAGAAGAAAACATTTCCCCAAACCTTTCCAAGTATCAGATTCATCTCTGTTAACATCAGACAGCTACAATTAAGACATCCAGCCCACAAAAGCTGCCTGGGCTCCCTCAGTAACATGTCCTGACCTGTGGTCTGCATGTCCCTGGAGACCCTGGGTCTGTTTTTCCATGGGACTTGCCCTGGCTAACCCAGAGAGGCAAATCCACTGCCCAGAGCTTTAGGGTCACTCTAAAGGGGGCTGCATCTGTTCTGAAAAGCATCTGAGGAATTCAAGGTCAGCAGCAGGGAGCAGAAAAGATGATTTGTCTTATGGGGCTGCCTTTGACTTTTGCCTTAGCTGGAATGATTTGCCAGTTGGAGGATTCCCTGTCCCTGGCTGGATAGCCAGCTCAGGTGGACACACATGCAGGAGCACTGAAGCTGGGTGACACAGATCCCATCTTCAGAGAGAGGGTGTAGGAAACGCCTATGAATGCCTGAATCAAAGAGCCAAGATGATCAAGGTAGTTAATAAAATAACTCAAAGGATTCATATGTAGGTGTAAGAAACAAGGCCATGGCAGGTACCAGAGCTGAACTGGGTGCTCAGGAAGAGTGGGAGCAAGGAGAGGAGCACTTCCAGAAGGGAAGATTCTGCATAAAAGATGCAGTGACATAAGATAATTATGCAGGAGGAAGAGAATGTCAGCAGCGTGCCCTACATCACTGATGGATGGAGAGAGCAGATACCTTGACAAAGAAAGCAAATTAAGATTTAATGACCCTGAAGGCAAAGACAAAAAGCCCTCCTTTGTCACAGTGGAGGAGGGAGTGGACAGAAAGCTTCAGCCTGGCAAGGGAAGGGTTAGGAAAAGCCCAAAAGATCATGAGATCTCTGCAAGAGGGAGCATCCAGGCAGGTTGTGCCAGGCAGGAGAGAAGGACTCCATCCCTAGGGCAGAAGAAAGCTCCGAGAGCTGAGCGTGTTGTGGAAGCTGAGCTGCCTGCATCCAGGAACAGCTTGAAGGTGAAGGAGGAAGCGGGTTCAATTCATTCCACACTCTGGAACTGTGGAAAGACATACGCCAGGCAAATGAGAGTTGTGATGATCACTTCCCACTGCTAGACTCCGCTAGGAGGGGACGGGGAGGTGACACCACCAGGAGTTCACACATGTGCTGCGAAGGCGCAGGAGGAGCCAGGGCTTGCCAGTAATTGCTGGGGTGTAAAAGCCAGGCTGACTGCAGCCTCGTAAACAAATCTGGCTGTGCCCCCCCTTGGCTCTGCTGCCACGGAGTCTGCCAGGGCCGGAGTGCACACCATGGGGCTGCCAGCCCTGGGAGGACAGGGTGCTTCCTCTGCCTTCAGAAGCTTCAGGAAGTCACTTCAGAAACCACTGGTCCTGCACCAATGCTTCCTGCCCAGATGGATGTCTGTGACTCCACGTGGGAGCAGCCTGTGTTGAGCTGGAGCAGAGCTGGACCTCTCTGTGCCGAGGTTCATCAGCAGGACTCAGACTGAGCCCGGGCCATGCATCCCAGAGAGGTGGCCACGGCCTCCAGCTGACCACACAAACCCTGCAGGAGGGGGCTGAGAAGCCACCTGCTGTGTGATGAGTGAGGACATGAGCGCATTGTGCTCCTCTGGCCAGCCCCTGGGGTGTGACACGCTGGCCTCTTCCCAAGCCGAGCTGCCGCTGCCTCCCGCTGACAACATCCACAACTGATTTGTGGCAATGACATCACTGCCCACAAACATCCTGCCTGCTCCTGCCCTTACTCACATCCTGCCCTTCCTGCTCCCCCAGCAGCAAGGACACAGGCCTGCCACCAGGCCAGGGCAGAGGAGCACAGCTCCTCATCCTCCCCCATGCTGGGCTGGCTCCCACCTCGCCCCACGGCTGGTGGCACCCAGTGGCACCAGCACAGCACGATGACACCTTCCCCACGCTGGGCAATGCAGAGTCCAGGTCACAGCACGTGTGGGTGATGTCTGGAAACCATCACCCCATGGAGAACGGCCATCACACTGACCTACCTCCTTCCCATTCCCTGCTTATTGTGCAAAAGCAGGAAAAAATCCTCTGCTTGATCTCAATCAGCCATTTTTAAGTTCCACAGTGGATAACAGCTATTCTGTGGATTCACCTGTGCTCTGGAGATAGCTGAAACAGGTGGAGTGGAGAGTGGAATGCTCTGAGGAAACCTCAGAGCTTCTTCCACTGCCTAGAGGGCTCCAGGAGAACTGAAGAGGGACTTTGGACAAGGGCCTGGAGTGACAGGACAAGGGGGAATGGCTTCACACTGACAGGGCAGGGTTAGATGGGATATTGGGAAGAAAATGAGACCCTGGCACAGGGTGCCCAGAGAAGCTGTGGCTGCCCCTGGATCCCTGGCAGTGCCCCAGGCCAGGTTGGACACTGGGACTTGGAGCAGCCTGGGATAGTGGAAGGTGTCCCTGCCCATGGCAGGGGGTGGAACAGGATGGGTTTTAAGGTCCCTTCCAACCCAAACCATTCTGGGATTCTGTGACTCTCCTCTCCCAGGAGGGCTGATGGCACAGAGGAGCTGGAGACAGATCAGTTCTCATGCTGGCAAACAGGACTTGGACAGGCTTTGTTCAAGTCCATCTTGCAGAGCCATTATGTTCTGTTCCAATTCCCTCTCTTTTGTGTGTTTTCACTGTGAATTCCCCAAAAGCAGCACAATCTTTCAGCATTCCTGCCATGGGATGGATCTGGGCAGGTTCCCGGGCCTCACTCGCTGCTCCCTGTTTATGTCCTTCACGCTGTGCTGTGACAGCCCGGGCCACAGGATGCCTTGGACAATCTGGGCCACACATTTATGGCCATGGACCTCTGTGTTTCACAGCACGAAATTGGGAACCCACAGCTGACCATGGACACATCACTCATTCTTGAAATGTAGGCCACAAAGCTACTTTAGTTCTGCTTTTGCTTGTAAATCAAGGGCTTACATATGTAATTGGCCCAGCCTTAAGAGCAAACAACAGCAGTGGTAGCATCGTGCCAGCAATTATTCATGCCTGTAATAAACGGCTGTAAAATTGAAAGCCAGCCTTTAAAAATCTGGCTCCTCACTGCACAAACAACAAAAACTCATTTGCAGGGCTTGGCCAGGGGAGTTTTTAATTTGGGGAGAGAGATTGAGGTGGGTGAGGATTTATTTTTTCTCTTTTCATTCTCTAAGAACACCACTCATGCCCACGTTTAGGTCACGGATTACCCTGGCTACATTTCAGCGCTGTGGAATAAACCCAGTGAGAGGCACAGGGGACAAATCTGCCCTCTGCATTCCAAGAGTAGGGCCCTGGGAGCAGGCACAGCTGATCCCCATCCCCTGGCATGTGGGAACAGTGAATTGCTTGCAGCCCTTCCTGCCTCCATGCTGAGCCAGCAGCGAGCCCACAGATGAGCCACCATCCCTGGGGATGACACAACCACTGGCCCTCCAGCTCCTCGTGCTGCTGTTCCATGCCAGGACAGGGATGGTGAGCCTTGCACAGGTCCTACCAGTTAACAAAAGCGTCCTGGCTGATAAATCACTCCTCAGGGCTGAGCAGCAAACATCCCTCTGCCTCTTGTGCCCTCTTTAATCAACCGTGGCTGCCACGCAGCACTCCTGGGCTTGCAGGGGCAAAGGTGTGATGAGATCATTCCTTCTGCTGTGCACACTGCTCACCCACAACGCCAGAGCAACCCCTATTAAACTCTTCTAGCACGTGGCTGAAAATCTCCTTAGTGGTGCTGAGCAATGGCACCAGAGGAACGAGCAGGAACTGATCCCTCCTTCCTCAATACTCACCAGGCAGGAGCAGATTTTTCCCACTCCAGCAGCAAATGACAGTAGCAGGGACCTTCCACATACTCTGGACTCCCCAAGATTAGAAGGTCTGAGGCACTGACAGACTTCCCTACTAGGGAATCAACCGGTTTACATCCTCCTTTGGCGTTTCTGGTTGGCGTCCTCCTGCTTTAAGCAATGGCAGAGCACGAATGGAAGAGCTCAGTGAGGACTGCTCTCCCTCTCGGCTGTGGAAAGCTTCCCTCGTCAGAAATCCCCTCTAACTACCAAGTTTTAGAGTCTTCTGAAGGAAGCCGCATTCATCACAGTTCAGAAGGGACCTTTTGGCCTAATCCCCACTAGAAAAACTGCCAAACTGATCCTCCCATCACACAATTAGCAGCCACGGAGACTTCGCTACACCGGGCGATGCGGCGCTGCTATGACAACAGGAACGGAAGCCTCGTTAAGGGTCTCATCGAGAGGGATAACGAGCAATCACGGCTCCGGGAGGAGGCAGGAATCAATGGAGCTGTTGGTACCAGCGCGGTTTGCTGCATCGGGCCAGGTATTCGGGAGCCCTGGAAGCCTGACTCGCATTGTTACGGCACGGTCGCCGCGAGTACAACTTCTGAGGACAAGCAGATTCCTGGGGAGTAGAGATGAATATTCATGAAGGAGCTCAGTTTGGGAGAGGAAATGAATCAAGTGTGACAAATGCCGCCTATTAGGAAAAGAGGGTGGCGTCTATTTTTAGTGGAGTTAAGCAAACATTAAAGCTCACTCTCTAAGAACTCCAAATAATACCACTCCCTGCTCTGCCTCCCCATCGGCAGATAAGAATTTAGCAGCACGTTCCCACTAGCCAAAACCCGCTTGCCTCAACAGAACTTTTCCGATTTAGCCCCCATGAGTGTTTTATAAAAATACAAGTTTTAATCTCTCATCTGCATAGGAAGATGTAACGGCTTCCACCAGGATTTATTTTTTCCCCCCTTCTCCAGCATCATAAGGCTTGAAGGAACCTTTTTAAGACGGAAGAAAACGCTGCATTGAAATCTCCTAAAAGAGCACTCACGCGGAGCTGTAATCACTTCAGATGCACAGAATTATCAGGAGGAGAAAATTCATCTCACTTAGAATCAAGCCCCAATTTGAAGCAGAAAGGAAGAGGCTTGGTTTGCCACCGTGCCAAGCACTCAGACTTTTCACTGAAGTCAAAGAAGCTACAGCTGCTCTAAGCCATTGAAAATCATGCCCGGAATCTCTAGCGAAACTTGTTTGCAGAGATGGCAGCAGGCTGATAAGGATGTTGACTATTCCAAATAGGTCCATATTACTGTATATTTTTAGAGATACTTAGTCTGCCTATTATTATTATTAAGCAGAGGTGGAGTATTTACTGCCCTTTTCTAGAAATCTTTACAAATGCTGCTATGCTGCTTTTTAGCAGGCTCCTCTTTTCTCCTGGTGAACATTTCTTCTTTTACTTTTCAGGCTTATAAACGTCCAATTAAGGAAGACAACAATGAGAGAATAGTGCCTAACAAAAACACCACCATGCCCACAAAGCTACTTGACAGGCCTTCATCCCATAAGATAAGGTGCTCCCCAGCCAAGATTATGACCAGAGCATTTGGAGAGCAGTAGGACATGGGTGGTCTTAACAGTGAGCAGTTAGAAGACCCCTGGGTGGGATGGGGGGGGGAGGGGCATGAGCCAGGGGTGAAGGACCCTTGGCACAAACTCTCCAGGCTCAGTCCAGGCTCTGCTGGCTCCTCCATGCACCAAGGGCCAACTCTTCAAGGCAAATGCCCAAACTCCTCCATGTGCAACACCACGTGGCCTCTGTCACCTCTCCTGTACAGCATCAACACAGTCTTAGCATGGGTTTAAAAAGAAGATGCTCTGAAATTAGACATGCCAAGAGTTTATTATTGATACCAATCTCTGGCACCAACAACAGAGAGACACAGCCTTTCCCAGAGCATCCAAACCCTGGGAAATCCACTATGGCTTAGGGATCACAGGTGGTGTCCCTCCCTGAGGTCCCCTCCTTGGCCTTTCCTTCCTGATTGAGTGTCCTCATGATTCCCCCTCAGCTTTCAGGTTACAAGCTCCCCTTCTATGTGGAGGGGAAGATGCCCATGGTTAACAAAATGTGACTTGTAATTGGGTCCACTGGGGCAGCCTGCACACCCAGCACAGCTGGGACCCCACCAGGACAACAGCCAGCACACAGAGCTGTCCATACATCGCCTCCTGGTGCTCAGCAGGGCCATTTGTCAGGGCAGTTGGGCCCGGAGCCCTTTGGAGAGCGCGTCTCCGTCCCTCGCCATGCCAGCCCTCAGCAACTGTTGCCATGGTTATTTCATTGGAGTGCTTTTCATCAAGGAGATGCTGCAACTGCTGAATTGTCTCTTGCAAGAGTTATATAGGAATAACTAGCTGATAAGTAGGAATAACGGGTTCAGACTGCCCACGGAAGCCAGCGATCCCAATTATTTTTGTTTTGATCCTGCCTTTCTTTTGGTCTCCGCCAGGCTCAGGTTTAAAGCGGGGTTAGAGATAAGCAGCAGAGAAGGAACACTTCCTGATGGGAAACGCACTTGGCTCTGCCAGGAGATTAAAGGTCTCTACTCACACAAAGCCTCTGCTTTTCAATCAACCCTAAATAGGCTCTAACAAGGCACAGCAATCAACCAGGCCACATATATCCATCCTCACCTGCCGGCCTGGGGTAAGGAACGAGATGTATTTCCCGGTTCCATCATGCTAATTGTTAATCAAGATATTATCGGCACAGCCCCAAAGCCGTTCGTCGCTGGGGGCAGTGATGGATGTCCCGGGCTGCGCTCCTGGCCCGCAGCGGGGGCGGCTCTGCCGCCGGGCCGGCCCACGGCTCTGCCGGCCTCGTGGTGAGGCGGCCGCCTTTCAGACCCACTTTCAGCATCACAGAATGCAGGAATAAAGCCTGCTCTGGAAAGCCAGGGCCGTTTTGTTTAGTCCTCATTGAAAGCTCTGGGTAATGATGGCTCTGCTCTTCCCCCGCCGACGGGGTCCCACAGCGCAGGCCGTTAGGCTTTGAGCGACAGAAACGCCTTTTTCTGCTCTCTGCTGTCCCTGGCACAGGGTTTGGGGAGGGAGGTGCTACCTCAGACCTGGAGAACAGTGCAGCTGGAGGAGAGGCACACGGAGCCCACTGCAGCCTGCACAGCCACCAGCGTCACCCAAATCCCAGCCTGTGACAGTGGAGGGGCTGCCCAAGGAACAGAACCCTCCCCATGGAGGGATGCAAAGGAGCAGGGGAAGATCTCAGCTCCATTCACAGGAACGAGCCCAAGGACAAAAAAAAAATCTATTAGATTTTTCTTTTTGGGGGGCATCGGGCCCACATCGCCAGGCAGGCAAGGGAGAGGGTTGTCCTGCTCTGTTCTGCACTAGAGTGGCCTCACCTTGAGTTCTGAGACAGTTTTGAGTGCCACAATACCAGAGAGATCTGAAGCTGCTCCAGAGTGCCCAAAGGAGGAGCCGGGGCTGGGGGAGGCTCTGCAGGGGCCACCTGAGGAGGGCTGAGGGCACGGGGCTGCTTCAGCTGCAGCACAGGAGCTGAGGGCAGAGCTCAGGGAAGGAGGGAACGGCTGCAGGGGGAGCTTTGGCACGGACACCAGGGAAAGGTTCTCCCCCCCAGAGGGTGCTGGGCACTGCCCAGGCTCCCCAGGGAATGGGCACGGCCCCGAGGCTGCCAGAGCTCCAGGAGCCTTTGGGCAGCGCTGCCAGGGGTGCACAGGGGGGATTGCTGGGGGGTCTGTGCAGGGACAGGGGCTGGACTGGATGATCCCAGTAAGTCCCTTAAACTCAGAATATTCTGATTCCAGATGTAAGCCAAGCACACCTTGCACCTGGAGCTGGGCAAACACTGTTCTGTGCCATTCAGGCACTCAGCAGAGCCAGGGGTTTGACAGGGTGTCTGCCTGGTAGAGACAGACACCTGAGCTGCTACCAGTGGACTCAGACTGGTGCCAGCCCTGCTCCCTGGGGCTGAGCTAACAGTGCCTTGCACTGGCACAGGCAGGTGTGGCTGCAGAGAGCCACAGCCCCCGGCAGTGCCCGGACACTCTGCAACCACCCATGAGGGATGGGCTCTTCCTGGAGAGCACTCTGCACTTCTGGAACAGCCACAGGCTAAAGACAAAGAAGTGAATGTGGATGATGTGACCCCAGAGAGATCAGGGTTCAGCCATTCTCAAGGTACCAGAAGAGACAGAAGACGACTTCACCAATTCCAGCTGAAATAGCTGGATTTAAAGAAATTAAATTTGTCAGTTCATTAGTGTGTAACATAAGAATGAAAAAGGCATTTCTAATTCCTGATCCGTTAATCCACAATCCGCCGATCTGCAATCCCCAGAATCCCCAGGGAAAGAAGAAAATCCACAGCAGCCTTATAGTATCTCTTCATGACTTCTGGCCAGCTCCTACAGAGAGAACTCAGCTACAGAGCCTTCCTCCCTGTATAAAATCCACTTCAGCAAACTTGCTGCCATTCTAGGGGGGCTCAGGGATAACAAAAATCAAACTGCACTTGACGGAGTGAGCGAACACTGGATGTTTGGTGAGGTGCTGGGTATGATGTCCCAGGAGTTAGCTCAGCTCCCCAAAGATCTGCAGGATCAGCTCATTTCCAGCAGTGCTTCCACTCATCAGGACAATTAGCAGTGTCCCAATCACCTTCTTAACTGGGAGGGCTGCTACTGCACCACAGGAAGGGGTGCTGGTGCCTGTGAAAAGACTGTCCTGGCTTCATCTGGGAGATGTCCCCTGTGCCTTCTTCCCAGCTGAGGGACCCATGGATGCTGTTTGTTATCCAGTTTGCCCCAGCAAGACCAGTTCAGTGCACACACACCTGCCAAGCACACATAGCTGTGGGCCCTCGGCCACATCCACACCTTAAACCATCATCTCCACAGCCAATTTCAACTTCCCACGCCAAATCCTTCCTTAAATTATTCTCAAGACTCAGCCCCATTCAGCTGCCTCAGGGGGAGGCACCCACAGGCCTCTCTTTGGCACATGGGCCATGGCAGCATAGCCTGTGCACAGAGGCCAGACCAGCAGTGAGCACCAGGTGGGAAATTGGGAATCCCCTGGGGCTGCCACCACTGCCCTTGCCCATCCCCTTCATGCTCTCTCCAAACAGCAGTGCTGACATAGCTCCAGAACAGATCCAATTTGCCTTTGCAAAGCAACTTTGCCTTCACTTGCTGCATCTCCCCAGCTCCAGAGCTGCTCAGGACTTGCTGACCATGAAAGCACCACCATGAGCAGTAAAGGCAGTTTGCACAGGGAGGACTGGCTCCCAAAACATGATGGAGAACTCTCCTTTCTGCAACACCTTTTTCTCCTCCTATCGAGCAGAAAATGCTGTAAATATCAGTGGCAGCAGACCCCAGAAATATCCACTAATGCTGAAGCCACCACACGTAACTCCACCTGGTTATGTGGTACTATTCCCTTCCCTCTCACAGGCAAGGATAGGAAACCTGAGGAAACTGGGCAGGTCACACATGGAGCAGGAGCCCAGAGCAGAGCCCAAAACCCCATGCCACTCCCATATCTCCACATTCCCGAGCTGTTTGGAGCCTGTCTCAAAACGTTCCCCTGCTCCCTGCTCAGCTCTCTGTGCAGGGACAAGAGAGCCATCGTGCCCAGCTGCAGGAGGCTCGAGGCAGAAATAGCAGCTCATTACCCAAGTACATCATCCACACAAGGACCCCGACACGCCAGGATCCCTCCCTCCCCTGACCCACACCTGGGCCACCCCTGCCCACCTCCAGCCACAGGTCCCACCGGGAGGAGACAGCTCGGGGCTGGCTCTGCCAGGTGACATCTGTATGTCTCCCCCTGAGCTCTTCATGCCAGCTGAATTGATCCCCAGGTGCTGCCAGGGTAGGACCAAGCCCTGACTCCACTGCACTCTTGAAGGTTTCAATTAATCATAAAACCAATTGCATTTTGGGCTCCATCTGTCTTTATTCCTTCAGGGACTAATAATGCCACACCGTGTGTTTTCACACGCTAGCTGAACTGAAATTAAGACAGATTTCACTATGAAGTACCTGAGAAGAAAATTCATTTTTTAAAACAAAATCTCAGAGTCGTTACTGTTCTCAGCTTGGAAAAAACACCTTGTTAAATAAAAGCAGCAGGGTATTAATTTGGAAAACAACTCAGGTGAGTTCCTACTCATTGCAAGACATGCAAACAAACTGAAATCATATTTAGGGGCTTTTATGACAAAGTATGTATGGAAATATGACACAACCTGCTTCCAGAAGGAGAGGAGGAACATGCAGAGGAGCTCACACAGGCTCCCATGTGCAGCCTCCAAGCAGAGGGATGCTGGCAGCAGCCACCATGCTGCACCAGGCATGGACCAGCACCCAGAAACCCTCTCCAACCCTCCCTGTTGCAGTGACAGAAATAGATAAAACCCAAGACCTCTTGTGGCTCATCGTGTATGGCAGGTTTGAGCTGCTCAAGGCTTTGGGAAGCCTCATTTACATGTCAGCACACCGTTAGCACCTGGGTTTTGTGTTTCTTCCTCTGCAGTCCCCCCACGGGGCCTTTCCAGCCAGCCAGGCCTGCATGTCCACTTCAATAAGGCAATTCCCATGTTGATCTGGTGGGTTATACAAAACAACAGCCCTAATTATTGATCTCAGCAGATGCAGCTAAGGATTAATGACCTGTCCCTTGGAACTGCCACTGCAGGGCTGTGCCCAGTGTCCCCTGGCTGTCAGTCTGGCAGCACCGGCGCGTCCCCTCCCTCCTCACCCACATGGAGGTGTTGTCCCACATGGTGACAGCTCAGGCTGTGATGCCCAAAGCCAGCTTCAGGATTATTAAAAGAAGGGAAAAGTTACGGTGAGCATTGGGAGGGAATAACTGAGGGAGTCAGGACTGTGGGGAGCAGCAGTGACCAGACATTTAGCATGACCCACATTTCGCCTGGGCTCCAGATAACACCACCTCACTGCAGGAAGAGCCCTTCCTCTCCCCCATCCCCTGTGTTCAAGGCATTCAGAAAAAAAGGAGAGACAGGCTGTAAAGGATGTTTGCAAGAAATTATACGATGTGCTCTGCATTGAATTCATAAGAGACATGTGAGACGTGAGAAGTGCAGAGCGCTGAGGGGCACGAGGATTCTGATGGAAGCCAAGATCCTTTGATGGCAGCCTTCTGGAACTGGCTGCAGTACCTTGGAAACTCATTAAATGCAGCAGAAAGGACAAGTGACGTACATCTATTGATGCTCTGAGCAATAAATTAGTTTTCAAATCTATTCAGGGCTCCCGCAGTGGCACCAAGGGGCCGAGCCTCGGTGGGAAGCAGCTGTGAGAGCGCTCCTCCAGCTCGTGTGGGGACCCCAGCTGCCCTCAGGGAGGGGATGACAGTGACCCAGCGCCCTGGGGACATCAGGTGGCCACAGACAGCTGCCCTGAGCATCAGGGCTCAGAGTGCTGCACGGCTGCCAGGGAGTCATCCCCTCCCAAAACATGCCAGGCTGCTGGACATCTCCTTTCAAGCAGAAAGAAGATCATCTAAAATAAAGGGACATCAAAACCCAGCTCAGAAGAAGACGCAGAATGTCAGCACCTGAGGGAAGAGCAAGTAGTTAACAGTGATCAGGAGTTTCTTCAGAAAGAGATCATTTCCAGGAAGCTGTTGTTTTCTCTCATCATCCCGTGCAAACACCTGGAGAGCCTCGAAGCAGCTGAGGTTGGCAGCAATCTGGTGGAAGGCCTGAGGAAGTGTCTGCATGGATGAATAATCACCTGTTTCAATGAATCTTTAAGCACATGAATAGACAGATGAGAGAAAACTTACCAAAGCACTGTATTAAGAGAACAGGTAGGCTGGAAGATGCCAGCCTGGAAACGAGGTTGGTCCCTCTTCAGTCAGGACAGCCAAGGGCCATTCTTGGATGCCATGGGAGCCTGCAGTTGCTGGTTTGTGTTATTCTGCCTCCTGTGAAAGCTCTGCTGCCCTCTCCTCAGCACAAGGGAGGAATGGGTAAGAAAATATGGCTAAATCCAGAAGAGAAGCCACAAGAGGCAAGGGCAGCCCCCCAACATCCCTCTGACAGCCCAGTTCTGCCTGCTGGCAATGAAATCCAAGAGAAGCCACCATGAGGAAGGGGTAGGAGGGTGCAGCCAGCAGGACCTACAGAGGCAGAGATGGGATCTGCATCCTCCCGTAGGGGCTCAGACAATGGCTGCAATCATAAGGGTCAGTGCTGTCCACTCCAAACCCTGCTGGGAGCAGGTCCTCACTGAGGCTGGATTCTGCATTTCCCACTCCTGTTGTTCATCTCCCAGTCTCCCATTCTTCCTTCTTTCTTTTACTCAATGCACTTTGTCAAGCTCCCTTCTGAAACACACCACAATGGGCTGCCACAGCCTCCTGCACACCCTGAGCAAAGAGCAGATGCCTCCTCTTGGTGAGTGTTTTACACCTATTGCTTGGAGGGAATGCAGAGAACATGCCAAGACCTGGGAAAGTCACAGCAGGTCAGGAAAATAATAGGTGGTGAGGGAGGAAAATCTCTGAAGCCTGTGAAGGCATTAGCAGTGTGTACAGGCTGTAGTAAAAAGGATAAACAGAAAACATAGGATCACAGAATCATTTAGGCTGGAAAAGACATCCAAGATCATCAAGGCCAACCATTAATCTCACACCACGGTGTTCACTGCTAAACCAGGTCCCTAAGTGCCAAATCTGCACTGGCTTTTCAACCCCTCCAGGGCTGCTCCAGTACTTCACAACCCTTTCAGTGAAAAAAATCTCCCTAATCTAGACCTCCCCTGGCAGAACCTGAGGCTGTTTTCTCATGTCCTATTGTTTGTTACTTGAGGGAAGAGACTGACCCCTGCCTGGCTCCACCCTCCTGCCAGGGAATTGTAGAGAGCAAGAAGGATGAATAAGTAGTGGCTGAAGAGACAGAGGAATACATGTTGTGTCCAGCTACAGAACCACGTTTGCACTGGGAAACAGCAAGTTTGGGCTGGTTTTTTTGGCAGAAAGTGATTAGGTAACCAGCCTGAACATGTATTTTAAGTGGAAACCACCACAATAACTCAAAGGCTTCAGCAGAGAGCATTTACTAAACACGATGAGACAGAAACAACATGTATTATGTAATGCATGAGCTGGCTGTGATGAGTCTTTCTCTCCCTGCTAAAGCTCTGCTGGAGCAGCTTCCTGGTGCTCCCCATGCCTCTCACAGCCCTGGGCAGCACTGGCTGTTCTGTGGGGCTGTGTTTGCGGGGCAGGACACTTCCCACAGCTCTTAGAACACCAGCTGCTGTGGACTGAGGAGGCCCTCCAGGCTCTGGGAGCATCCACTGCTGTGTGAAGGACTCAGGAGGACAAGGCCACCTGCCTGAGCCCCAGGTAAGTGGGAGAAGCCAGTGGAGCCCAGTGCTGGGGGAGCATGTGGGAGCTCACTGCCTGCATGGGGTGTGAGGCCAAACACTCAATTCATCCTCACTGCTTGACCTCTCACAGCACCAGCCCAACCCAGAGAACTCACTCCAGAATTCCCATGTTTTACAGAAAGGACAACGTCCCCAGCCTAAGCCCAGTCCCTCAGGCTGAGGCCAAGATGTCCATCCCACCCTGTCCACTCTCCAGCAGCTGCAGGCACCTGGGGAAAACACACCTGGCAAGAGACAAGAACCTGAGCCCACCCTCTGCCACTTCCAGCCACCAGCATTGCCCCAAACATTTCTCCTCAAAAACCAGGAGCAAATCTTGGATTCTAAACTTTTCCCTCCTTGTCTTCCTGAGAGCACAAGGATGGCAGTTTACTCTTTAATTGTTAATTACACTTCCTAGTTAGATTTCAGAGGCTGAAAAATGTTTAGGGATTTATTCTTCTGTGTAATTAACCACAATGATGAAACACCCATTTATACTGCACTGCAGTTTTTGTTAAGGTTATTCATAATGGAGAAAGGCTAAATAGGTTGAGTTCATTATCATTACAGAAAAAAAATTGAGGTGACCCAATCAAATTAATTTGAAATTAAGTGCAGTGAGGCTGATAACTTCACACAAGTCAGGAGTTCGAATAAAAATAGAGGAGACAATCTACAAAGCAAGAAATGATAAGCAGTCAAGGAGTGGAGCTGGAATTACTGCAACTGGGAGATGGCAAACACATGGTGTGGGCAAACAGGGCCACTGAAAAAATCAGGGAAAGTGGATAAAGAGATGGGCAAATACTGCAGGATGTAAAAGGAGAAGCTGGAGGAGGAAGGGATGAAGATGGATTGGAAATAAATGGGTAGGGACAGTGCTTGTTAAGCCAACCAGATTTATTTCTCTGCACAGAAATTCTTATGTCCTTACAAGACAGCATCGAAGCAAGGTCTTTAATTTCACTTTTCCTGGGTTTATTGCTTGGGCCTCTGTGTCATTTAACACCAGTGAGCACCAGCCAGTTTCAGTGCACAGCTGGACCTAACTCAAACCCCTTAAATGTGGTGGAATTTAAGGTGTCCTGGAGGAGCTGCTGCTGCTTCTCCAACAGAGCAGGGAAGTCTTGTGCTCTGGGGACTGATGGGCAGGGGACTGATGGACAGATCAATGAGACAGCATTCCCACATCCCTCTTCCCTCAGAAAAAACAATGGAAAAGCAGAACCAAAACCAGGTGGACCCCACGATGCTGAGCTCTGTTGGACACCCCAGTACAGCAGGAGGAATCGGAGCCCATCACTCAGGGAGCTTCTCTGAGGCTTCTCTTAAGAAGCAAACACATGTTTTGTGCCTCTCTTGGCTTTACCAGAGTGGGGCAAGCTCTGAACGAGCCTCGGAGCTGGGTAATACAAATAATGGTGAATGGGATATGCAGGGATGCACATGGTCATCCTTTAAGGGTTTAATCTCTGGGAAACAGCTAAGACAATCCATGGAAAACTCTTGTGTGTGGCTACAGGATCATGCTTCAGTTCTCACCAATGATGAGTTTACTCCCAAGCCTTTACCAAGCCCTGTGGCATTATTTTAGCACTCAGGGCCAAAAGGGAACAGTGAGAGGCCAGCAGTGCTGGGCTTGTGGGCAGAGGCTGTGCTGGGACTGTCCCGTGCCCTTCTAGGACACATGGCAGATGTCAGCTCTGACCATCAGTGGGACATCCTTGTCCCTGGCCACCCCACAGGATGGATTTTTAAAGGTCTGGCCAAAATGCCACGAGTCTCTCACTGCAGCTGCACAAGTGGCTGCCCTCCCAGTTCCCCACTTTGGCCAGGTCAAAATCTCACCTTCTGAGCCCTCTGCCTTGTCCCCATGAAATACAAACTGCTTCCCTTTGCCTTGAAGGTTCCACAGCTTAACTTCTCTACATCCTCACCTCCAACTATCCCTAAATGCATAGGGACCATTTGGGATAAAGCTTCAAGAAGGCATTCAACATAAATTATTATTCCCCTTCTAAACGGATTACAAAAATCCTTTTATTACAAAATACTAAAATGTTCAAATTATTGGGGTGGAAAAACCTTTCCTGTAGGTAAAGTTTTCAAAAATGGAGGTTTTAATCACAAGCATAATCCTTTCTGGCTAACATTTCCAGTCTTGTGAAACATGGAGATACAGATTGTACAGAGGCCTGGCTGTGCCATGAACAAAGGGAGATGCTGCCTGTAAATAGCTCAGAGGGCATCAGAAGACACTTCTCTCATCAGCAATCTTTTTTAGCTTAATATAGCTCCTCTTTGCATAAAACATTGACATTTTTGTAATGTTTGGACCCAATGGTGCGAATGCTGATTGTCATGCGAAGATACTGGAGTGTACCTTCAAAATATGCAGGAACATTTTACAGACAGTAGTTTCACTTGCCTCCAAAATGCTGGATCTTAATATTTCATACTTATATATATTTAAATGTTAGTACCACAGGATAAATTCTAACATGCTTTTATGCTAATGCAATCACTGGAAATCCAGATAATGCTGTGTATTGGCATATACTGTTAGTGAATTATGGATACCTAAATGTACAACCCCACATGCCTAGCAATTATTTTTGTTAGTGCATTTAACTTTTATTTGCAATCAGAGCACTTGAGGATTGTTCAAATGAAGTTTACTTTTGCAAACTGCTGAATGGAAAAACATTTTGTTAAAGGCTTAAAAACAGTAAGAGTGTGATGAGGTTTTAGACTTGCAATAAGGGCACTGCTCATAGAACTCCACCAGATGGAACGATGTTTGATTTGGTCACAGACTCAGCAATTAAAACCCAAATGCCTGAAGTGAAGGACATATAAGAGAAACATGAGAGGAAACCTTGATTTCCTCCCTGTCAGGTGAAGAAATCTGCCTCTCCTGTGGCAGAGGCTCCCAGAGGCAGATGGATGCCAGGAGGTCAGACCCTAGCAGCTGGACCCTGGGACCCTGTGCCCTGGGGTCCCACTCATACTGTGCTATGGCTGCTTTTCAAGTCTGCTTTAAACCAAATAAATAGGAGCAATATCAGGAAGGAGAAATCCTGAGCTGGCCCTGTTGTGCCTTCTCCTCCTCCTGCCTTTGCTGATCCAAGTCTTGGCCAGCCCCCGGCCTGTTGGCTCAAGATGCTGATCCCCTGGAAAACTCTTTTATTCCAATGGGCTTCCAGCACAGCCAGAGCTCTGAGCCAGGTCCTGGCAGGACCACGTGCAGGCAGGACCTGGGTGCTGCAGCTGCTTGTTCCATCCCTTACCTGCTTCACTACCTGAGCAGAGTTAAGGACAATGCAAATCTGGAGGGAATCTGGGTATTTCTGAGAGCTGAAAAGTTCTGGATGTGACCCAGGCACATCTGGAATTGCTCTGTGTCCAGTGGTTTCCTCCTGTGTTAAACACTTGTCTACAGACAAGGCCAAACTCCCTCTTCCAGACTGAGCTGTGCCAGGAGTTACTTACCTCCCATGCCAGGCCCTGAAGCTGCTATCATCATGCCCTGATTTCCCTCTGGGAATGTTTGCCTGGCTTGAAACCACTGGCCTGAGCCAGCCTGGCTGAAGAGACCTGGGAGGTAGCCACAGACCCATTTGGTGAGCAGCAGACCATTGCCTCTTCCTAGGCTCAGCATCCAGCACAGGCTCTGACACCAGCCCCAGGCACACAAGCACAGAGCAGATCATGTCCCTGCAGCCCAGCGAGCTGTGACACCTCTGGGAATTTACTGGAAAGCCCTACTACCTCTCTAAGGCTCCCAGGAACAACCATGAGGGAAGGAAATAAAAAACAAGCCCTCAGAAAAACACAAAATGCTGTGTGAAGTACCTGAAATGCTCCCAACAGTTTAACTAGAGCATGGAGTAAGCTGAGAAAATATATGAACAAACGAATTAAGCAGTGAGCACACACAGCAGACAAGTTGGCATGTAGGTGTCTACTGAGAAAGCTTAAGCACAGCAAGGGGAGAAAAAGCAAACTCAAACCAAGACATAATATCCCTCACATTTTGAAGCAGAGCTCTCAGACAATGTATCATACAAACCACTCCAAATTACCATCTGCCAGAATGTCCTTCAAAGAAAAAAGGTCCACAAGTTTGCAAAGCAGCAATTTAATGTTGTCATATCAGATGAGAGGTTCTCTCCAAAGAAGATTTTTGCACTTGAGTGAGAAATACTACACAAAAGTGTGACTCTTGTGGCCACTGCTACACTGTCAGGTACCATGAGACAATGAATTTTTGGAGTCTTGACCATGTCATGGCAGGTACATCTGGAAAGGAGCTCTTTACCAGCCCCTGTCATTTCACAAGTTACCTGCAAATGTCTCCAGACCCTCTGCATGATCTTCTCTGTCTGTATAAAGAGTTTACATAAAGAACCTGAGCAAACCACTCTGGTATTGTTTCAGAGACTGAGATACACCAGAATATGAAGAGTGGATTTTGTTTCTGATGTCTCTTCCTGTCATCACTAAGTCAGGCTCTGTTTCAGACTAGAAGCTGGATCCTTTCCTGGTATAAATCTGGGTTTCTGCTCCTGTCCACGAGGCCCGTCACCCCACACACACTGAGGGCCAACTGCATTGCATACGAGATTGCCAAGTAAATGCAGGTCTGTGGACCAAGTGTTAGACTAAGCCATAAATAATTTATGATGCTGGAGAAGATGACTGTATTTTTAGGTGTAGAAATATGCAGATAAAACACTCCTGACCTTCAGTTTTCACTCTGCACTTCTGATACTGAAGTTTGAGTCCATCAAATGCATTTCTAAAGCCTCTGCACTTCTGAATGTGCAGCACACCCCCTGCAAAGCCCCAGAACCCATAAATCAAAAAGGGGGTACCAAGAAAACCCATGGAGCCCATGGGATACCTCCTGCAGCACTAGACAGGATGCCCCAGCATGAGGCAGAGCAGGCTCCTTCCCCTGAACCTCAAACATCCTGCAGGTCAGTCTGCAGGTCAGTCTCCTCTGAATTCTGGCTGCTGACCCTTATTCCTGACCCCATGTCTAATCAACACCCCTTGGATGTCAGAGGCACGTGTCCATGGGGCCCAAACCTCTCTCTAAAGACCACGGGAGCTGCTCAAATCAGCACCTTGCCATCCTGAAGCAGCCCAGGAGCAAGGACGAAGAAGGACAAAGGTGCTCGCTGGGGTGCCTGGAACTGCACCCTCCCTCACATCTTCCCCCAGAGAGGGCTGTCAGGGGGAGGGAAGGAGAATTATTCCCCCTTGGACTTTGTACAAACAGGGAGCCCAGGGAAATCAAGAAACAATCATAGATTTGACACCACATTACTTCACACTGGACATTGGATATGCCCAATGAGCAAGATAAGGACACACTGAGGAAAAGGGGTAATGGGCGTTGCAAGGGCTAGGCAGGGGACAAGGCGATTTTGTGGTGTGTCACAGCACAGCTTTCAGTCTCTGCTATCAGAAATAAACCAAGGGAGGTGGAGAGAGGCACAGAGCCCAGCTGAGGGCAGGTCTCACCTGGACAGGGCAGGTCTCACCTGGACAGGGCAGCTCCCAGGACGAAGGCAGCGTGTTCCTTCAGCGAGGGCTCACTGCTGTTCAGCCCCTTGATCACCAGCCGGAGCCCACCCATGGACAGGAAATCCTTGGCATTGTCCACCTGAGAGAGAGCAGCTTCCATCAGCACAAAGCCCCAGCCCCTGGAGAACACCTCCTTTCACACCCACAGCATCCCTTCCCTCTTGCTCTGACCAGCAGGGAGTTTTACAAGGAATTAAAAATTCCGAGGGAATGGCTGTGGCTGAGCTCGGCACAGCCCTGCCCACGAGCAGCGATGTCACAGCTGCACAAGCACAGTGTCCTCGTGGGAGGACATTGTCACACTCAGACATCACTGGAAACTCAAATACTTTGATTATAGCTATCAAAACTGCTCTTGACATGTATTTTGGTAATTCAGGTAGTGTCAAAAACTCGATACATCTGTTGATGTCAAAAAACTCCAGCTCTTTGCTCTCCCCTGAGCAGGCCTTTACTGGGGACCCAGGGAACTGTATGTTTTGCAAATGTTAATTAATTGATGCTGTAATTGTAGCATCAGGAGTCAGGGATGTTTAGGAGCCTGTCAGCACAAACAGGGTGCACAGGGGGCATTGGAGTGAGGAGCATGGGCAGTTCTGGGAGTTCTCCATGAGTTCCATCAACAACTTCCCATGGACAAAGAAGGAAAAATCCAGTCCCTGCTTGGAGGGGTCAGCCAGGAGCTTCACCAGGGAGCAGCCCCACAATGACTTTTCTAAGCAAACAATAATGGATTAACTGCCAGTAGGGAAAAGTTTACACATTAGTGGGGATTCATCAGCCTCTGGCTCTAAGTGGATCAGGGGCTAGCCAGGCACAGTCCCAGTGGGCATCTGCTCCTGGAGAGGAGATCAGAAAAGGCTCTGAGTGCTCACAGACAAAATTTAGAGAAACAGCACAAACTGCTTCAAGAACAAAATTCAGTCCAAAGTCAAATCGATGCATTTTGGTATTCAATGATTTTTTTTTTCAGTTTAAAAGGGGATCTGATGAATGCTCAGAACTGCCTGCACAGAAAAATCAGGTTTAAAAATTTGACATTTCTCTCTGAAAGACAGGGAGACAACAGCAATCGTTGGCAGATGGAAACAGAATATAAAAATGAGTTATCAGCAGGGCAAGCCAACCCCCTGATGGGGTGGGATAGGACCACAAGCCATGCAGGGCATGTGGGACACTCTTCTAGTCAATGACTTCATGCTCAGTGTTATATTTATCTCAGCCATGTACCTTCATCAAAATTGGCCCTAAGTCAGATATTTCAGGTACCCAGGAGAAGGAAGAAGCTTTGTGTCCTATGGGTCTGTCGTTACCAACCAAAGCAGGACCTGGGGAGCTCCAGCTCATCTCTGCTCCCCATTGGGACAATACCCACCTGTCCCTCTGCAAAGCTGCTCTCTGCAGGTCTGCTGGGGCTGATTCAGGATTTGCAGCAGCTTTTGTATCCTTTCAGATGCTGTTCTTTTAACTGTCCCTATAAACCAGGCCTGCCAGATCTCTCACTTTTCTGCAGACCCATCTTTATCTACAAAGAAATCTATGCAGCAACCCAATTTCAGCTGCCAGTGGGTCCTTTTATTACTCAGCCTCTGTAAAAACTGGTTTAGAGCTGGGATCAGACATTGACTTCTGCACCAGAGGGAATGTATGGACAGGCAAGAATCTGCATCCAGCACCTGGTGTGGTAAAACCAGCCCCTGCTGTAACCTCAGCAGCACCAGAGTCCTTCGTGCTGCCCCAGCATCAGTGAGACACCACAACGGCAGAATGTAAATTGTGCTGTAAAGCTTATTCTGAAGATGTGTTTATCTTTTTTAACCAGAGTCTGTTGTGAGAGCTCCAGTTCTAAAACTAACAAAATCCCCAAACTTAACAACTTGAAGGTATTAACCTCTCTGGGGAGCAGCGGATGCTGCGAGGCAGCAGCTCCTACCTCGCTTCAGTCCACTGAAATCGGCACAGAAGAAAAACCAAAGATCAAAAGAGCTCTTGAGTAAAGTACACAGGCAAAGCAGGCAAGGGGAGGGATGGGAGAAGAGCAAATATGACAGTCAGGGAGCAGGTTTGAATTGGAGGGGAAAGAAAATAGGGAGGGAAGGTGAGAGAGAAAATGTTAGAAAACAAGAGCGAGGGGAAGCAGCATGTCAGCTGCACGCGATGGAGAGGAAATTAGCAGAGAGAGATGGTGTAGCATGTCAGGGGAGAGGAGAGGGGGAGATAAGCAGAGTAAATAATTGAGAGAAAGAGCCTGCAATGCCTGAGAACGGGTCTTGGCTCCACACACTGCTGTGCAAGCACTGTGAATGCTGTTTATGAGTTACGCTCTGCCCTCTTCACATTTGCATTTGGGTTTTATGCGTTACAGATAACCCAGCAAGCCAAACCCTCCTACTCCTTCTCCAAGATGGGCTCCTGAACATGCCAAGCTGAATCGTGGCTGAGGAGAAGCAAACCAGAGCTGGCAACCAAAAGCTGAGCAAAGGCAGAGCCCTTGGGCTGACTCTTCACAGGCAGGAGAGAGCATCTCCCCGGGCTGGGCACCGGCCATGGCTCCCACGGCGTGCTCCGAGGCACGAGCTGCCCCACACCCACTGCTTCAGGGTGACCATGGCACAGAGCAGGGAGCAGCCTTTGCTTGCACGCCCTCCAGGACATGGCATTTTCCACTCCACAGGGCATCCCGTGCCCCAGAGGCAGCAGCAGGATGGCCGGGAGCTGAACAGTTCTGAAAAGTCATGGCACAGTACTGCTCTGATGGAGGCTGGGGAAGGTGGGACCAGCAAAGTGGCCCCACACGTGGCGTGGGCCACCCACACCTGCAAGGATTCCCTACTCCCACAGCAGGGCTGTGACTCGCTGCAGAGGAGTCCTGACAGTTCAGCCCCTCCAGGGTTATGCGGCACAAGCGTCCTTTGGCTGGCGTTCAGTAATTACATTAAGCCAGTGCTGCTAAAGTCAGTCCCAAGCAGAGATAATGCTCTGGACGCATTCAACTGACTGGAAGAAGAAAGAGGAGGAAAAGCCATGCTGGCTTAGAGACAAGTCATATTTCTTATCAGCTTCCTGCCTGACGAGAAGGTGCTGCCCAGCCATCTGCCCCGACAGCGCGGGCACAGAGCCGCGCTGTGATCGGCGCACAAAGGAGCCCCTGTGCTCCCGCCAGCCTCCTGCCATTCCCCCTCTCTGACCCCTTTGATGCTGCATGTGCTTCCCTTTGATGCTCCAGTCCCTGCTCCTCTGCCATTCTGAAATTGTTTGCCCCATCCTGTGCTGCAGGGATTTTCTGCTGGAATAGTCCAGACCGCTCTGCTGGAATCCAAGGCATCCCAGGGCATTTGGGGGTTGCTTTTCAGCACAATGGCCTGATGCTCTGGCACCCTTAATCAGGCAAGATTAGCCCTGAGTACAAATATGAAGCTCTTTGGGTGCCCATTGTTCACAGTTATTCTCTGAGTCACACAGATGCCGTCAGTGACACAAAAGCAGGGAGAACAAACAGCAAGGAAGCCTCTGCATGCCCACAACGGCAATTCAGAGTGGAAATTCAAGACAAAGAGCCCTGGAAATAACACTTCTATCAGCTGGCACATGGACTCCCTCTCTCACAGCAGCAACACTTCAGCTACCTACCCTCAAATATCACATTTGGTTCAACAAGTGCTGTTCCAGTGAAAGGGCTTGCACTGGCACCTCCCAAGAGTTGTCCCATTCAACCTCTGAAATGACAAAGTGCCACTGGAAATTCTCCCAGTGCACTCCAGACTCTCCCAGTCACTGGGGAGGGAGAAGCCAAGTCCCTTCCCACACAGCAGAGCAGAGGCTGGATGCCCAGACACCCTCCCAGGGGTGGCACCAAGGCAGGCACCAAGCCCAGGGGAGCAGAGCTCTGTGCCTGCAGCTGCATCCAAGGGGAGGAAGGAATGTGTGAGCTGAAAGCAGAGCAAGAGAGATCAGAGAGAGGGGGGAAAAGTGTGAGCACAAACCCAAGGAAGCGAGATGCCAGGAAATATGTTCACCCTCACACAGAGCTAATTAGCAGGGCAAGGCTCTGCTTGCCACTGCTTACTCACACCAAGACAAAATAGGGGGTTATGGGTGGCTGTCACCTTCCCTGGTACAAAGACATTCTCTGTGAACTGATGTAAGGGCACCTACCATCAACCACGGCAGCTTTCCATGGAAGCAGAGAGAAAATAATTATTTTCTGAGCTGCCACCACTCTGCTTACCCAAAAATGGCAGCTAAAACCCCATTTTGTAACATTAAGGAGATAAAAGAGGAAAAAGAGAGGATAAGAAAACCAGCCTGAGAACAGACAACAAATCAGGCAACCACTGGATACTGCTGGCTCCTGGCACAAGCGATGATTAATTCCAACCTGGATATAAAATAAGCCTGCACTAGTCCGCTGCTGTCTGTTATTGTCCCAGGATTATGGTAATTAAGCAATTTGTATTACCTGATACCGATAAGAAAAGTAAAGCCCCGTTTATGACACTGTATCCCCTGGATTTTACACGGTAGTTACTGAGGCATTCTTGTTACCTGGTGAACATAATATTCGAGATCATAAAGCGCCGCGACTTTTTCATCCAGCGTGGAGGCAGAGCTGTTGAATTTGCTGATTAATTTAACCATAATTTCATAATCTGTTTCTATCTTCATGTTCAGCTTTTCAAACTCCTCCTTCAGCTGCTCTATGGGCCGGAACTTCTTCCTCACCTCTTCCTCTCGGGCCTTGGAAACAGAAGGAGGAAATCAGATGTGAAGATAGGAGATGAAGAGAGACAAGACAGACACAGAAAGGAATGCCAGCCCCAAATTCACAAAGGGAACCTGGCTGTCTGTGCCAATGGATTGATTTCTGTACATCAGAGGTGCAGGGTTGGAGGGTCCTTCTGAGAAGCCCAGGAGCCCAGTTACCTGTGAGATACCCACAGTACGAGGGAGAGGTAGGGCTTTGTGCACCACTTCTACATCTCTACACCATTTGTGCACCATTTCTATATCCCATTTCCATCCAGCTCAACATCAGCCCACAGGCAGCAGTACTGCTGTTCTCTGTTTGCCTGCAAGTGGATGTTCTCAAAACCTGGCTGCAAAAAGCCCTGAGGCACCTCCCCGATCTTGCAGCTGAACCTCTCTGGAACTGGACATGAGGCTGGAAAGCTCCAGAGGTCCCATCCAGCCTGAAGTGCCCAGTGACTCCTAGGAGATTTTGGACACAAACAAAGATGCTTTCACCATTCCAAGCATTGAATGCATTCCAGAAAAGCTCTATCTCCCAGAGAGAGGTGTGGGGACAGAAGCTGTCAGAAAGGGAAGCAGGAGGAGCAGTGATAAGCTGGGGGCAGCTGACGTGCTGTGCCATGGGGCTTGGCCAGCAGACAGCCTGTCCTGAGCATGGCTCATCTCCCTCGCACTAACAGCACCCCAAGGGCTGCCCTGAACCAAGAGAGCTGACACAAAACATGTGGTGAGGAGGAAAGGATTTGTCAAGAGACCTCAGAAAGCCCCAGAGGTGCAGGAACATCAGCACTGGTGGCACTGGGGACAGAGCCTGCCCTGCAGGGGACCAAAGCAGCAGAGAGGCCAGGCTGGAGCTGGGCTGCCCCAAGGGCAGGAGAAAGGCAGATAGCCCCGTTTGGAAGGGATTTGTCACAAATACCAAGATGTGTTTGTATGCAGAGTGAGCCCCAGCTGGAGGGTTTGCACATGTCCTGCTCCCCATGAGGGATCAGAGAGGGCTGGAGAAAAACCAAGTAAGCAACGAAGGTGCAAGCTGTGTCAATGGAATGACAAATTACCACAAGGTACCACACCCAACCCTCCCCTCCCCGAGCTGCCTCTGCCGGAGCACAGAGGGGCTCAGTGTAACTCCATTTCCTCTGACACAGAGCCTTCGAGGATAGATTTGCTCTCTGCAGGAGTGACTGCAAATGGAATACTTTAGGCCCATTAGATGTAGCTGCTTTTAGCCCAGTTGCTGGGACAAAAGCTATTCTAACAGGGGGTTTTAAAATATGGCTTATTTTCACCTAATAGAGTATCACTAATTTTTGCATTTCAATGATCCTCATTTCCAGCAGCCCTTTCCAGCAGCCCTGCAATCAATCAGCAATGCTGCTATGGAAATAATCTCCCAGCAAATGAAATCATGCCATGCTGCCACATAAGGGAAGAAAAAGCCTTCCTGTGACACCAAAACTTTAGAGCCTTGACTCCTCTTTCAGTTTTCGTTTGAGTGAGCCAACACCAAGGCAGCAGGAGGCACGAGGGTTAAGAAAATGCTGCTGAGGGGGAGAAGGGAAAGAGGCTGTGATGCACCTGATGAGTCACACATCATCCCACCTATTTACTTCGGGTTGTGGGTTGTTTTTTAACTAAATGGACAACTTGGAGCTTGTGTAAGGAAACTTCAGCCTCTGCTTCACCATGGCCACTTGGGTTTTGCTATCCAGGGCACAAGGTTGGAAACAGAAAGCAAAGAGAGTAGTGAAAGGGAAATAGCCTCCATAAATACCATCAGCTGCAATCCAGTTCCCTTTGGGGTCTGCAGACATTTTTGTGAATTGAGCTGCAGTGAAACAGATAAATTACATTGTTCAGAGCAGATGTGGCTGCCCCTGGATCCCTGGAAGTGTTGAAGGCCAGCTTAAATGGGGCTTGGAGCAACCTGGGATAGTGGAAGGTGTCCCTGCCCATGGCAGGGGTGGCACTGGATGAGCTTTAAGGTCTTTTCCATCCCAAACCATTCACAGAATCTTAGAGTCATACAGAAAAGCCAGGGAACAATATCACTAACAGGTTTGTAAAGGTATCATAGGTCCATATTCACCACAAGATTAGTTTCCACAGTGCCTTAAAAGCAATCATTTTAACCGTTGTATTTCTGCAGTGTGTAACAGGGTGTGTCCACACTCCTGCACTGTGAATTGCTTTAGAAACAGGAAACTCACCTCCCTTTCTGCCTTCTCACTTTCCTTCATTTTAGCCAAGGCCTTTTTGAGCTCCTCAGATGTGAATGAATTTGCATCGACATCAACCTTGCCCAGCCTTGCAGAAGAAACAAAACAAACCAGAACATGTTATGAGTGAACATCTGCCTCTATTCTGTTTGCACTGTGACATTCTAGCAATGGTTATGGGCAGGAGGAAAGAAATGAAAAAATGCACCACGCTCAAGAAAAGACTGGTCTGAGTGCTGGATTCTGTGTGAGGCTTGCAGACACCTCACCTGACAATCAGGGGCTCTGCTGACCCAAAATCTCAAGCCCTATCAAAATAAAAACAGCTGGTGAATTGCAATCTCAGAATTTAATGCTGCATTAGAGGAAGCACCCCTGTGCCGTTAAATCAATACTGAGAGCCTGCAAACTTCAACTTGGAGATTTCAGCGTATGACCATTGTACACAGAGACACAGGAGACCTCAGAGCAACTCTGCAGTGAGTAAAGGGGCCACAGGAAACTGAGAGAGGACTCTTCGTCAGGAACTGAAGTGGCAGCAAAAGGGGGGATGGAATCAAAGTGCAAGAGTTGGAATAGATTTGGTGATGGGAAGAAGTTCTTTCCTGTGAGGGTGGTTGTCCCTGACACAGGGACCAGTGCAGAGAGGCTGTGGATGCCCCATCCCCAGGAACATCCACGGCCAGGTTGGACAGGCTCCGCAGCAACCTGGTGTGGTGAGAGGTTGCTCAGGTTGGAACCAGATGATCTTTAGGGTCCCTTCCAAGCCAAACCATTCAAGGATTTGATCATTCTACGATCCCCATCTCCCACTGCAGAGTGGGCCTAAACTTCTGTGACATCACAGCCCCCAGAGTGCTCCAGGTGGAACGTCCAGCACCTGGAAACGAGCACAGCAGACACTTCAGCTGCTGCCAACGGTCAGTTGGCACGCGCTCTTTGCTCTGCCCGCCACTGCTGAGCTGTTGCTGCTGCCTGGGCTTTTCCTGCCGCCTGCTCTGAAGCGCCAATCCCAGCAGGATGTGCACTGCTGTCCCAGCGGAGGTACAGTGCCACTCCAGGGAGGGGGCACCCTGCTTGGGCAGGCTGCAATCCATGTGGGAGTGGACGGTGGGGGACAGGAACCCCACTGTGAGATTGTGCTACCTCTTGCAGACTACCAGAGACACCGTGCAGGAGAGGCAAGAGGCCAGGATGCTGGATAAGGAGGAAAAGATGGAGGAGGACACGGAAAAGCCTGTTGAGGACATGGACATGGACGTGGAGGACGACATCGAGGAGATGGAGGTTGACGTGGAGGGCGACATCGAGGACATGGACATTGACGAGGAGGACAACATCGAGGACATGGACATTGACAAGGAGGATGACATCGAGGAGATGGAGGTTGAGGAGAAGGAGAACATCGAGGACATGGAAGTCGACGAGCAGGATGAGGAGCAGCCCATGGTCCTTGAATGAAAATGGAGCCCCACGAGCGTGACAGGCAGATGACTCCCACACCCTGCCCAGAGAGAGAGTGGGTCCCCTGATGCCAGGCTGGGGCTGGGCTGGATGGCCCCGCTCAGGGACACGGTGCCCAGAGGGGGCCTGGATTGTGGTGGCACAAGCACCACTCCCGCTCTGCCCTGCGCTGGCCTGGGGCCACGCCAGCCCTGCCAGCCCTGTCCCAGCCCCTGGGGCCCAGCTCCCAGCCCAGCTGGGCCCAGCGCTGGCAGCAGAGTCCAGCTGTTCTGCCTGCTTTCATCCAGGACTTATGGAGACGATGGCCACAGATGTGACTCCTCTGTAAATATGTTCGATAAGTTAGAAGTTTTCTGTAAATATGTTTGATAAGTTAGAAGTTTCCTGTAAATATGTTCGATAGCTTAGAAGTTTTCTGTAAATATGTTCTGAAGATTGTTAGTCTATAGGCTCTCATGTATATATGTTCTGTAGATTGCTGTTGTTATAAGGATTGTTATTATGAAACGTAATGTTCTGTAAATCCCAGGTTTTGCTGATCTTCAGCAATTAAATACTTTTTCTTTCTAAAACCTCACTTCTCTTTGCCATCCCTTTGGGCACAGGCAGCGTTTGCACAGTTGTGGTTTCCCTTTGTTCCGGGTTCCCAGGGCTGGAGGTCCCTGGGGGTGCTGGCACGGCCACCCCGGGGCTGGGGGTCCCTGTGCACAGGGGTCCCACTGACACCACTCCTGGCACCGGGCACTGCTGGCGTTCCTGGGCTGGGGCAGAGCGGTGTCCCCAAGAGCAGAGCTGTCACCAGCAGAGAGGGGGCTCTCACAGCAGTGGCCCCTGCAGCCATGCCTCCAAAGCAGGCAGGAAGCCTTCAGGCACCCTTCCTGCTGGAGCCACAGGGACTCCTGGGCCGAGAGCCGGCATCAGCCCACAGGGATGCCAAACCCACCTTCACGCGCTGAAGGCCATGACAGCCTTGGCAACTGTGGGACCTGGATCTGGGCAGGGGCTGCTGTTTAAGGCTTGGAGCCTCCAAAGGCTCCGGCCTTTGTTT
>VZRH01003623.1:76734-109352 GCA_013397555.1 Urocynchramus pylzowi
CTCCCAAGTCCCAGAGAAGGGACTCCACCAGGATTTTCTGGCTGTGCCACCCCACTTGCACCCCAGGCACTGGCACCTATGCTGCCAAAGAGGACTCACCTCCTGGGGTGAGTGATGCCAACCCCACCCCAAGCCCCATACACCCCCCCTTGGCTGCCCTTCTCCCATCCCCGAGCCAACAGCACCAAGCACTGTCAGGGTACCCACCCAGCGCTCGCTGTGCATTTGCTTTGGAAACAACACAACCAGCTCTGGTGCAATGCTAAAAAAAATTTAGGGGAAAAAAAGGAGTTTTTCTAACATGCAAGGCCCTGGCTCCTATAAACAGTATTTCTTCCGTGTCCCAGGCAGCCAGTGAATGAGACACAGATGGCTGGACTTGGAACACCTCTGCACTCACAACCGCAAATGATCCCCCTCAAACGAGCAGAGAGTGAGCTGGAAACGACGAGCCCCCAGAGGGGTCTGCTTTACCAGGAAGCCTCTTCTGCTCTCAGCTGAGGGGCCTAGGAGAGGGCAGGAGATCCCTGCAGCTGGAGCGATGGCTGCCTGTGCCCGAGGAGGGCTCTGCCACCCTGCCTGCAGTGAAATGCTGCTCTCTGGGACCAGTCCTAGAGCAGAATGACCCCTCTCCTGCAGGTCTGGGGCCTCATCCTGATACCTGAGTACTTCGAGGCACCTTGGAGATGGTGGTGAGAGCAGTGAGCAAGCAAGCTGCCTCTGAACCACAGATCCTGCTGCATCCCAGCCAGGCCATTCTTCCTGCTCACCCTGACCCACCACACAACCTGCTTCTGGAAGCACCTCCCAGCCTTCTCTCCAAATCTATCCCCTTTGCAAAGCCCCCTGGAGCTCTCAAAGCCCCAGGGGCCACAGCTGAGGACCCAGACATCCGGGTGGTCACTGGCACCAGCTCTGCCATTTGCAGCCCAGGTGACTTTTACAGACCATCCGTGACACCCAAAATAGCAGAAATATTATTATTTATGATCATAAAAGAGAGCCGGGCTGTGGTCACACGTCGTCCCTGTCCCCCCCTGCCACTGCAGGGGACGTGGGTGACAGCTCCTCTCCCCCACCCTGTCCTGTGCCACCCATGGCCGGTCCCTGCTGGAAATGACTGCTCCTCAGATCTGTCAGCAGAGCCACATGAGTAATCGCCCACAGCCAACTGCAAGCAGCACGGCCCGACTCAGAACAGCCCTTTTTAGGCAGCCAGACCCTTGTCACCGGAGTGCCACCAGCGAGGAGGATGCCAGCAGCCACCCCCAAGCCCGGGAATGGCGCCAGGTGACTCATCTTGCACTGCCCAACCCAAAACAGATCCCTGCAGGGATCCAGCTCTCAAAGAGCCTAGGTAAGGTGGGGAGGTTGCCCTCAGTTTGGGGCCAAGGCACAAACAGGGCATTAATGGCTGGCAGGAGGGCAGGAGTACACTATGAGGGGCAGCAACCCTTCCAGAGCGCTTCTGCCACCCACAGCTGCTGCAATGGGGACTCCTGGACAGGGGCTGGAAGCAGCAGGGGGGTCCCCTCCCTCGGGGATGCCCCATGCTCGGTGCTGCAAGCCCAGCCAGGCAGGAAGGCTGAGGAGGTGAGGGTGCAAAGGGGCACAGCGTGGCTCACCTGCACTGGCTGGCCGCTGTGGCAGCCCTGGGGACACGGTGTTCCTCTGCAAGGCCGGCTGCTGCGGCGACAGGAGCCGGGGGTCTGTCAGCGAGGAGGTCACGAGGGACTGGGTCACCAGCGAGCTGCCCGGGTTGCTGAACTGCAGCGTGTTCTGGTTGGTCACCGGCACCGTCACGGGCATGGCGAAGTTGGGAGCGGGCACTGTGGACTGAACAGAGAGCAGGGGGTAAAGGGGAGCAGAGTTCCTGCAGCACAGCACAGCTGCTGACCAAGGGGGGACAGTCAGGCTCCTCAAACCGGCACTGCTGACCTGCAGTGCTGTGCTCAAACCCACACTGGCACCTCGGGGGGGGATGCACCAGAGCCCAGTTCCCACCAGGGAACACCAGGAAGAGCAATGGGCTATTCTCTCGGACACACCCGAGCTCTGCAAACTGTTCTGGCCTCTTTTTCAGGCTGTATTTATTTACCCCTGTGTTTTCAGGGCAGGCATGAAGGAGGGGCTGGGATCAGCCCAGAGCATGAAGACAGGCACCAGCCTGGTGGTGTCCCCCACCAGCACCGACAGCAGCCAAGCTTGGCACTACCGTTCACCCCAAGCAAGATTCCATGAGGCTGTTCCTCAGCCAGCAGGAAGCCAGCAGTGGATCCCCATTCTGGGCTGGCACTGCTGCTGGTGGCTGAGCACCTGGGAAAGACTCGTTTTGCTCCACAGAGCCCTTGGGTGACTCTGGGATCCATCCTGTCTCCTCTGGGAGCTGCTGGGAAGGACGAGCTGACCCCAGGGATGCAGGAGCATCGCTAAAGCCCTATCCTTGGCTGCAGGTTGAGAACCAGCTTCACCTACCAGCGTCCCGTGGGAGCCAGACCCGCTGCGATTATCCCAGCCGTTTGTCTTATGTCACTGATTTGCTCTTCGTTAACAGGAGCTGGCACCTGCTTAGAGGCTTTAGCACGGGCTTTGCTTAAGTCCCACTTCAATTTGCTCCAGGATGGAGAGGCAGAGTAGCCCAGCACTGAATGGGACCATCACGGGGCCAGAGGTGGAACCCCACAGGCTGCACCAGCGAGGGAAGAGGGAGCCGAGGTCTCCCCACCGCAGCTGGTGCATGTCCCCGCTGCCTTGCAGCCCCCTCTCCTCCAAAAATCTGCTCCTGCATAGGTCCTGCTCCTTAGGTGAGAGAGGGGGATGGCAGGAAGGAGTAGGACAGTGCTCACCCACGCCTCACTGCCAGGAACTCTCCCCACCTGCCTCCCAAGGGCATCCTGTCCTTCAGAGATATCCCGCGGCCGCAGCCAAGCCACGAGGACAGCGGCTCTGAGCCTGCGCTGTGGCACCGCTCCTCGGGCTCAGCAACTCCTACACCACCAGGGAGAGCTGGAACACGGAGCCCTCCCTCTGCTCAGCCCGGGAGCTCATCCTGCACGGCAGCAGAATCAGAGGAGGAGGAGGAGGAGGAGGAGGAAGGTTTCTTGGGCGTTGCACGAACACCGGAGCAGCGTTGTGTAATAAATCACTGCCAACGCGTCCATGTGCGTTCCCAGGGAGGGAGAGGAAGAGCTAAAGCTCCTCCACACCACGGCATGAGCAACGCCGTGGTAGAGCTGTGAGCTGCATACACCAGCCCAGGAGCTGAGGTTTGCCTTAATCCAGCTGCACCCCACTGCACCTGCAGACAGGCAGGCTGACCCTGCCCTGGCACACCCAGGACACCCAGCCCCGGAGAGGGCACAGTGGCATCGGTCCAAAGTCTGGGGGAGAAGATGCACACACATCAGCCAAAATCCAGGATTTCTGCTCTTGTTAGAAGTGAGGTGAACACCAGAGGCAGAAGCCCCGCCGAGGTCCTTCGTTAGCAGGCGCGGCTGTCGTTAAGCTGCCCCGGCCACCCCGCTGGGTTAGTTCTGGTCACACACAAAACCAACCCAGCGTTAAAATGGAAAAGCGTCTTCTTCAACCACACACTCCACCTGCACTGCTCGGCCCCTTGCTGCCAGGGAGGTTTAGTGGGGGAGCCAGATGCTATGCCCTGATGAGGAGCCACGCAGCACTTGAATGCCACCTGCTGAAAGGACTTCTGGGCACAGACTGTCCCTTTGGATTGGCACGTCTGGATGATGGGGGCCTACTCAGGGCCCTCCCTTCGCAGCAGACACATTCTGAACCTGAGCAGCCCCTGCTCACGAGGGTGTTCTGCACTAAGGACAAAGCTCAGGTGGCTTTTCAGCCTATTTTCCACCAGTGGCAGGGCTTGTGCCAGGTGCTGGGGGGGTGCATGTCCTGCTGGGGCTCTACTCCCACCCCACACACCCTGGTAGGGTGGGAACCTCCACTGCCCTGGTGAAACCAGGGAGGCTGAGGTAGATCCATGTCCTGACAGAGCTAATCCTGCCCTGAACCCCTCTCATGGGGCTGAGCTTGTTGTCACAGCAGAGCTGCAAGAGATCATCACCACCTGCACCCCACTCTTCTCCACCTCCTCAGCCCTCCCAGGTCTCAGAGCAGCCTCCCCACCCCCTCCACCCTGAGATCTAGGGGATCAAAATGCAGATTTTGGGATCCTTCTGAGGCTCCTGGAGCAACGCAGTGCTGAGTCAGCAAAACAAAACCTGGGGATTTCACAAGGCCCAGTTCTCAACAAAAGCTGAAATTTTAACTTGTGGGGGCTTGCAAAGCACAGAAGGGCAGATTATTTTGGGTGGGGCTGTGTGTGTCATTTATGCTGTGCTGCATCCACCCCTGGACAGGAGCCTCCCCCCGGCTCCCACAGCATTAATTACTGCTGCAGCAACTCGGGGCTAATCCCCCGAAGAGCCCTTGCCTGCATCAGTAGTCTCTGCTCCCTTGAACTAACAACTAATTTGAAATGTGTCCCCCTCCTCCTCCCGTCTCCTGACACAAATCCCTTTCAGCACTGTCCTGATGCCACCCCAGTGCCAGTGACAGCTCCGGGATCACAGGCTAAAACCTCCCTGGATTTCTGCCACAGCCACCAGCTGCCCTGAGGGCTCGGTGGATTTGGGGGGAATTAATGTGGAATAGCCCAAACCAAGCTGAGCTTTGCAAGGATGTGAGAGGTCGGCACCCGCCACCAGCTCACATGAACGCTGGGATCTTAACCCAGACAAAAATCTGGTTTTTTGAGGAAAAGAGGGTGGAAAAGGAGACCCTAATCTCTACTTGCAGTAGAGGAGAGGAGACAAGCAATCTCATCCTGCACTGCCTGGCCAGAGCCAAGGAGGGTCAGGAATGCCAGAGCTAGTAGGAATGATTTTCCCAAGGATGGGCAACAGGAAGGGCACTCAAGAGCCAGGTGCATTCAGGGCTGCAGGGGCTGTTGGCATCGGCTCCCAAGGCATGGCACGGCTCCAAAGCAAAGCCATGCAAAATCCACCCCCCCATCACCTGGAGGCGCCGGGGAGGGGACCAGGGGGCTGCAGGCCACCAGCTACTCACTGCGAGCCGGTAACTCTGCATCATTTTATCAAACTCCTCATCAATCTTTTTATATTTCTCTTCCGTCTGCGGGGTCAGCGCAAACACTTCATCCCCTTCCGGGCTCTCGCACTCCCTGTGCTTCTTGTTCAGCGCCTGTTACGTGTGGGGGGACACGGGGGTGTCGGGGAGGGAGCGGGGGACGAGGTCGAGGGGAAGTCGAACAGAAGAGAAACAAAACAGAAAAGAACATATAATGAAGGTTTTCCAGCCACGGGCAGGTACTTACACCGTATCGCTTGAACAGGATATCCAGATCCTCGCTGCCTTTGCGGTATTTATCCTCCATCAAGGGGCTCTGGTCTATGGAGTCGTCGCCGTCGGGCTCTGGGCTGTCACAGCCGTTAAAACCTTTCTTTCTTAACGTCTGAAAACACAACCGGAACAGTCTGAGATCGGGGAGTGCAGGTGGGGAACACGGGCAGGTCCCCCCAGGAACACCCCCTGGCCTGCACGGACCAGGACTCGCCCCTGTGCGAATCAACGGCATCACCCCAAGACACCGCTGACCTCAACGGGGTTAAAAAGTCAGGATACAACCCCTGGGTTTGGATGCAAGGGTGGCTCTAATTTAGGAATTACAGCATGGGGAGCAACAGAGAGAAACTTCCTTGTGTTCAAAGGTTCTGTTTACACCAGGACTGAATTTGGCCCTGCATGAACTCAGGCATCTTCGTCACTTACAGCAGACAACATCACGAAGGGGGAAAAAAACCTTCATGCTCTTTGCTGTCCTGCAAAAAACAGGGAAAACCTGCTTACAAACAGCCAAGTAGGAAAATAAACCCCGAAATTGTAGGCAAATTGTCAAATTTGTCAGAATTTCCTGACAAAACCAGACAAGAGGTATTTGCCAAATGCAAAGGTGCCACAGGAAGAGCATCACACAACAGTCCATGTGGCACAGTGACAGCTGCGAGCCCTGCTGGGGGTGACACAGGGGTGACGGTGACAACACTGGGCAGCAAACCCCACACCAAGACTGGGCTCACAAACAGGAAAGGTCCTGGGCACTGCTACATCGAGGTAATGAGTGAGACAACCACTCCTCAATAGAAGGAGCCCGGTGACCACAGGGCACAGTGACACCCCAAAGTCCCTCTCTCATATTCTGCAGCCCACTGAGATCCACTTTGAATCCCTCTATTTTCAGCATACCAAAAGCAATTAGGCGTTATGACGGAACCAGCACTTGCCAACTCTTTTTTTTCTTCTTTCAGGAGTCAAAGATACAGAATTTCCTGGAAGTCTTGATCCCTTTTCATGCCAAATTCAGAAGGGGGAGAAAAAAAAAAAGTCTTGACAATTCTCTGTCTTCCTAAACAGCAACAAACATCTCCGTTCTGAGGCCAAAGAGTATTTGGGAGTGGCTCTTCAACTACCTGTGAGCTCCAGGAAACTCAGGGCCTCTGGGGGAAATGTTGCTGGAATGAATAAATCCCAGGATGTCTCCAGATGGGTTGGGAACACTGCTGGCAGGATTTGTTTGGCACCCAGGTTGGGCTCGGTGGATCCTTTTGCCAGGTAGCCACAGCCAAGCAATGGGCACCACACCCACCCCAGCCTGTTCTCCATCCAGCTGAAGCTTTTCACAATATTTTCCATTAAAATTACTCCTTCCTGGGCCTTCCCAGGCGCCACTTTCACCCTCGTCACTGGATTCAGTTGCAGAGGGGAAATGTCCTTGTTCACATAAAGAAGGACCCGACTCACTCCTGACCATGGTGGCACCTGATGCCCTGTCTGGTGTCACCAGTAATTCCTGACACCTAATAATTATTAACTAATTATCTCATAATAATGATTATGAATAATTCTTATACCTAACATTAATATCATACCTAATCATACTTAGTAATTCCTGGTATCCCTAATTCCTGTACTGACTGTTTATAGAGCAAGGCATTGGGAATCAGTCACTGCCATGAATGGGAGATTCCCAGGCCTTTTTCTGCAGTTTCCCGAGGATTTTTCCCTATTATTTTTCTATTTTTGTACATGTCCTTGTTTGTTCTCAGAATGGCCCAAAAGAGGAAGAGGTGCTGCTGGTGGGGAAGGAACAGCTTTGCCTTTTTTTTTTTTTGAAACTGCTTTTTGTTGATTTTTTTTTCCCTAAACCTTTTGTTTCGCCGACGCAGCCGAAAGACAGAAAGTTGAGCTTTTCTCTAAAAAAAAAAAAAAGCTTTTTCCTTTTTCTCTTTCAGAGGCAAAATGGAAAAAGTTGTTCCATGAGCAGTGAAGCAATGAAGCTGGGTTTCCTTCAGGCACTGGATAGATTCTCTGTGTCTACCACGGGGCTGTGCCCACCTGGACATGATTCCCTTTGCAGGGACAGAAGCTGGACCTCTCATCTCTGCCCTCCCATCCCTGCCTGGGAATTGGGAAGGTAATCCCTCAAAAAAATCAAAATCAAATCAAAATCAAAAAATCAAAATCAAAAAAATCCCTGGAAACTCCTCTCCTCCAGCAACAGCTGCTGCAGGTTCAGAAGCCGAGGGGATGGACGAGCCACTGCCATCCCCCAGGACCCTCAAAGGAGGGAACCTCACAGTGGGATTTTTCAAGAGGTTTCAGCCAAGTAACAACATCCTTTCTAAAACCTGCAGCAACACTGCGACCAGGGAGGTTTTCAGGCAGCTCCCAGCACCCTCAGCTCTGCTGTATTTGATGCCTGAACCAAGCACAGGGACGAGTGAGGGGCTGCCGCCACCAGCCCCAGCATTTTGCCATTTTTAAGTCCCCATAACATCATCCTGGGGGTTGTTCCCTCCACAAGTCAAGGAAAGCAGTGGAATGGGGTGGATGTGGCTCTGCTCACCCATACCCTGAAACAGCTCACAGCATCACCCCTTCATCTTTCCCCAGGTCTTCCTCTGTGGGCCTAACACATGTGGTGTCCCAGCTTTGCCTTGGTCTCTTTGCTCTCCCCAGCCACCAACTTTGTAAAATCAGTCATAACTTCACTGTCTATGACACCCACAGTTCCTTGTAGGGTGGGTCCTCAGCAGCTGAGCTGTGAGGGGCAGCTGTGCTGTCACCATCCCTGCTCCTGCAGGAAACCCACCAGCAGCCCCAGGAAGCGCACAGGGAAAAAAATCCTTCCTACAGGCAGCAGCGTGAGCTGGCACAGCGACCCTGAGCTGGGATTGTGACCTTGGGGCTGGGACTGTGACCTGTGACACTGTGAGGAGCTGCAGGGAAGGGGATGGGGACGAGCTCCAGAGCTGGCAGGGCTGAGCATGGGGCCGATCTGCAGCACAGTGGGACGGGAAGCACCGGCGGCGGGGAGTGACCGGGCCGGAGTCGCAGCAGGACACGAGCCAAGGCAGCGTGGCTTGCAGCAATCTGCTGCTCAACGAGAGCTTTGGGACAACAAAATGCCATTTCCAGCCATACGGGCGTTGGCTGCTGGTTCTTTCAGGTTTTTTTTTACCAAAAAAAATGTGCATCCCACATTTTTAGCTTTTTGTCGAGATGATGTAAAAGGAGAACAATTCTGCTGGAGCAGGAATCAAACCCAAAGATTCCTGTTTTCAGGATCTCTGCAAGGTCTTTTAGAAAAGAACTTTCCTTCTGATTCCTCCTCTTTCTTTTTGCCAGGGAAAAAACCAGAAGATGCAAAGAGGTTTTCAGGAAACCTTTCTGTCACTGGGCTGCAGCCAGCAGAACGCAACAATTTTTCATATGGAAGAGATTTAAAAGCAATTCCTTTACAGCAGAAAATTTGCAGAGAAAACCAGGGTGAGAACTTCCCATAGAAAAGCCCACCTTGGCCTCTCCTTGCCACGCTCAGGCCCCCCATTTTATCAGGACCCACTGCACATCCTGCTTTTCCAGGCAATATTCTCACTTCCACGATTCCAGCCCACATGGGAGCAGATTTCCAACCCGAAGAGGGTAAGAGAGCAGCAGGAAATGCAGAACATGTGAGAGGAAACGATGCTCAACCAGGATGCGGGTGACTTCCCTTAGAGGAGGGAGACTCAACCACTCTGGGCTTTGGGGAAGTCTGGATGAGGATAAGGATGAGAATGAGGATGAAGACATTGACACTGGCAGCTGCCTCTGCATTTCGCCACCTCCCCAGCATCCTGCAAAATGTCTGATTTAACACATCCTGGGGAATGACAACCCCAGGAAGGCGAATGAGAGGAAAATCAGCCCCTCCAGGCCATTCAGCCAAGGAAAGGGCAGAAAGAGCCGTGTGCCTTTAACTGGCTGGGGAGCATCCTGGTGCCCGGCGAGCTCTGCTCTGTCCAAGTCCCTTATCAGGAGCTGGCACGTCAGCCAGGCTGGGAGGAAACGAGAAGCGACAGCGAGGACCAAAGCCGGCGTGATCCCAGGCCGGGCGGGCACGTGGCACCCAGCGTGCCTGTCTGGGGGCTCAGCTGGCCCCCGCCTGATTAAGGAAACCCCCCTCTCTGCATTAGAGAGATTTTCTCAGACTTAAAAGCCTGCAATAACCAGGACTTTGCCGGGCACGGAGAAGCCGCGGGGGTTGTGTGGCTGAGTGCCACTCCTGACGGCCACTGCTGAGCCCTGGCACAGCTGAAACATGGGGGGGTCCCCACAGGGAATGGTCCCCAAAAGGCAGCCGGGGTGTGGGACCCCCTCCTGAGCTAGGGCTGTGTATGCTCAGCATGGAGCAGCTCTGCCTCTCACTAAACATCCAGGGGATAAACCCCTCAACGACATTCCGTTGCAGCATGGCATGGGGTGCCCCCAGTGCCACCCTCAGATGCACCTCCCCAGGACCAAAAACTAGGAGATCTCATGTTTATTGTTGCTTTAAAACATAATTTGGACAGAGCAACTCATCCTGCCTTGAGCTGAGGTACCAGTGCTGTTGGCCCCAGGAGCCCCCAGCCAGGGCTTAGCCCTTCAGAGCCACTGCTCGCTCCCATTCCACCAGAAAAACAAAATCAAGGGGCTTCTGCCTCAATCCCTCCAGGTCCTGGCTGCTCCTCATCCTTCCTGAGATGCTGCCAGAGCCACTCAGGGCTGAATCCCTCAGCAGGAAAGGCAGGCAGACATCACAGGGGGGGAAGGTGGGTTGATGCAGCAGCCCCTTGAAATCCACTTAAAATCACATTTGGTGGCAAATTCCCAGCCTGGGTTTTCAGAGTCTCTAAATGCTCAAGGTGGGGAGGCTTCCAGAATGAGAAGATACTTTTTGAGAGTCAAATTCCACTGGGAGCCACCAAGAAACAGGAGATAAATTGGATTTGTGTGCAGTGGGGACACAGCTGGGCTGCAGGAACCTGACCTGGGCGAGAGGAAATAGAAATCAGCACCAAGAGCAGGAAAGGTCTCCTTGGGGCATGGATTCAGAAAACAGTAAAAATCTTAGAGCAGCCTCAGCCCTGCTCCCAGACAAGACAAGGATGAGGAGGGATGCTTGAGCAGCCTCCAAACCTGCCTGCACCCCAGCAGGTTTTGCTCCATGACAGCTCTGCCAGCAAGCCAAGCTGAGCCCGGCGTGTTTGGGCTCTTTTTCTTGCCATCCACCAATATCCTTCCGCTCCCAATGTTCCTCTCCTTGGCTTTGGATGCAGATCCAGCTTTTCATGTGGTGCAAACACAGTGTTTCTTTGGGTGCCAAGGACTGTGTGTAACTTGTCGGCTTGGGAGTGTTTGCATCTTGGACCATAAGGGAACAGAGAACGCTGCCCAAAATGTTTATGGTATTTTTAGGCCAAGACAAATCTGTTCGATGCTGCGAGCGCAGGCTGAGCATCCCGGGGAGGCTGCGGCAGGGAACCGCCGGCATCTGCACAGCAAAGGGGCATGACCTGGCTCAAAGTGGCCAAAAAGGACATTTTGGAACCATTTTCAAGGCCCCTACAAAACTGTGCTGTGGCAGAAGAGTCTCCAAACCCCAACAGAGGAAGGCAGATGCTGCGAGATGCTTGGCGCAGCCATGGGGTGAAAACCTCAAGTCCAAATCTCTCAAAAAGGCACGTTTTACAGAGCATAAAAAAGAAAAAGAAAGCAAGATTTTGGGGGGCAGAGGCAGGCTGGGTTTTTTCCCTTGTCCTTCATGAAATCGAAGCCTGAGCACACTCGCCAAGGGGCACCAAAGGAATTCAAAGGCAGAAGCAGAAGCCCAATTTCTCCAGCCGTGCAGGCCATGCTGCTCCACTCTGCCACCACTGGCTCTGAGGGCATTAACTGATGCCCATAATGTCACTAATTGCTAAGCCAAGCCCTTCATTTGCCTGTCTGTCCTGGTTTAATGGCAGCTGCCCCCATGCTGAGGACCCTGCAGCTCCATCTGCACAGCCACTGCTGAGGGAGACGACGTGACCGATGACCAAGGCACTGCTGGCACGGTCCTGAGAGCCAAATGTGCCCCGTGCTCCAGCCCAGTGATGCTCTGCCAGCACCAGGGACAAGGACAAAGCTGTGCAGAGGGCCACTGTTGGGGCACCACCAGCACATGGCAGATGAGCATCTCCTGTGATGCCAGCAGGCTGGAGGAGAGCAGCCTTGAAGTGAGCACAGTTTGGGCATGGTGCCAGTGGCAGTGCTGGGGATGGGTCAGACTGAGCGTGGTTGGCCCTGGAGACCCACAAAACACAGCCAGACAAGCCTTGAGCAAACCCACCAACCCCTAAGCTTGGCCATGCTTTGAGCAGGCACTGGACCATCCCACCTGGTCCATCCCACCTGAACTCCCCTGCAATTTGGCCACTGGTGCCCTCCCACAACCCCACTGTGCCTGTCTGAATATCAGGTGGGGGCAATGTCACCAGCTGTACCAGGCATTTCAGAACAATGTCACCAGTTGCAGCTGGCACTCCAGCAGCAGCCCCAGGAGCTGCCTCCAGATCCATCTCATGGTTTGCCTGGATTCCACAGCGGGGTCCCACAGAGCAAACCTGCACCTCAAGTTTCAAAGCAGCACGTCAACACATAATTGGAGACAGCTTCAACTCTACTACCCAGAATGGGGTATTTTTGTGGGCTGAACCAAAACCACGCAAAATCCAGCTGGCACTGAGTGTGGGAGATCTGCATGCTCCATCCCCACCCTGCACCACCCTCCTGCAGGCAGTGTGGTACCAGACTCAGCCCTGGCTCTACCCTGGGGGCAACACTGGGGAGCGGACGGGCGGCCTCACCTCGATGATGTCTGCGTTGGTCCTGCTCTCGTGGGGCTCGTTGTACTCGGTGTACTTGAGCAGCACCTTGTCCATGTCGGTGCTGGCATACTGGAACAGCTTGTTGGAGTGGTTGAAGATGATGAGGGCGATCTCACAGTCGCACAGGACGCTCAGCTCGTAGGCTTTCTTCATCAAGCCGAACTTGCGCTTGGTGAAGGTCACCTGGAAGCAAGGACAGCCACGGTGAGAAGCTGTGTCCATGCTGCCACAGACCCAACAGCTCCCAGAGAAAAATGGAATGACCACTGGAGGAAGAGCAAAAGGAAGGGGAATGCAGAAGGAATATTCTGTCTCGGTTTCCCCAACTGGACCCAACCCCAAGCTCTCCTCTCTCGCCTCCCTCTTCCAAACGGTTCATATTGCTGCCTATTTTGGGATCCTCCAAAGGCAGACACTTCACAAGCACAAAGATGATTATCAGCGTTGGAAATCACATATTGCCAAATCAAGAGAAAATAAATTTCAGCAAAATCCCCAGCAGAGCTGCCATCTGTCCGGGGGCTGCAGGTTTTTAAGTGGAATATTCAAGCGACGGGGATCTTGTCCTCGCTTGCTGCAGCTGCGCTGCGAGTGCCCAGCCCTGGGGGCCACAGAGCTGGGGCTCAGCACCCCAAAACTGCCCAGGGGTGCCCACCCCACCCCTGGCCCACACTCCTGCTCGCCAGCCCCCACTTATCCCACTAGGCTATGCTTCCCCAAGGGCACCACCACGACCCCCCAGTGCCAGGGGCCTGCCCAGCTGCCGCTTCCATCTTGCTGTCCCTTTGTGTCACCTCACTGGGGTGCTTTTCTTCCTTGCCTGCCCAAGTCCCCTGCCTCCCTGACCCGCCCTGCCTTGAGCTGTAACCAGAGCTGGCGAGGCAGCTCCTGCAGGACTGATCCTGGAGAGCTGGCTGGGGGCTGGGGCCAGGACTGGGGCTGGGTGCTGGCTCCAACAGCAGCTCCAGCTGCCGGGCAGACGTTGGGCTGCGATCCCCAGCCCACGCTCAGCTCTCACCACCACACTCCTAACAGGACCCAGCTGGTGGAGAGGGAGCTGGTTTGGGGCTCCCTGTCCCGGCTGCAGTGCAGACAGGCAGCTGCTGAGGGTCCCCCACCCCCAGAACACGCAGCACGCTGAGACTTGGCCAATGCCCTCTCAGCAAATACAAAGCAGAAAAAGAAAATAAGAGGCAGGAGGTCACTGCTTTGTGCTAAGCATTTCTCTGGGGGCAAAGCAGCCTCCAGGGGAAGGGCTGGAGGTGAGCTGAGATGCCCTTGGGTGCCAAGACCTGCTCCCTCTCCACATGGGAAGGCTCGACTCCACTCTGGGCCTCCACCACAGCATCAATTTTGCAACAGCTTTAATTCGCAGAGCTGAGGGAGGAGAGTGAATGAGGCTGCTGCCTTTGCTCAGCCTGCCAGGGGCATCACAGCCACGGTCCAAGAGCTCACCATGGAGCTACCAGCAGCACCCAGAACGCACCCTCAGGGTCCTGCACCCCTCCAAGAGACAAAACCGTGTCCCTGCGTGTGGCGGGAGGGCAGAGCAGGGGCAGCTCTGGGCACACTTGGCAAGGCAAGCTGCTGCCCCTCCCTGCCATCTCCCAGAGATAATTAAGCAGTAATGAGATTCAGCTCTAATCTCCTCATCCCCTGGAAAGTGCAGGGCTGGTACCCTGGGCTGCTGTGGCCTCCACGTGCGCCTGCTTCGGCCGCTCGCATCGGCAGCGCCGCCCGGCCCCGCTGCGCTTTGGTGCAGATTAAATCACTTGAGGGCCAGCTCCCGTGTCACCAACAGCTCCCCCTCCCCAGCAGCCTTCTGCATTTCTCAGCCACCCAAAACCTCTGCTGCTGGGCAGCTCCCAAGACCAGGAGCTGGCAGTGCCACAGCCCAGCCGTGGTCGCGCTGACTCCAGGTGGGGACCAGCTGTGGTTCTGCTCCTGCAGCTGTGGCAGGACAGGCTCTAAAACCAAAACCTGTCTCTCTGCCCCTTCCCCAGCACCACCTGTCTCACTGTCCCTGCTGGGGTGGCCTCCAGGCTCTGACTGACCCTCAAGGAGCCTCAGGAGGAACACATGTGGGTCTCCACCTGAACAAACAGCCAGGGCTGTTCCTGCAGCCACCAGTGCAGGGACACACGGCCAAAACACCACTCCCACCTTGCTGGGCACCATGATGGGCTCAGCCACCAAGACTGGAGGCAATGGGGTGAGGCTGAGACGTGGGGTCCAAAAAATGGGGCAGCTCTTGGCCTTGAAGACCAGTGACAAGCATGGTTTGGGTTCTGCCCTTGAGTGGTGAAGAGTGTGGGGTCATCTTCCCCAAACCAACCAGCAACCTGGGCAGAGCTCAGCAGAACACGAAACACCAAGTTACCCCTCCAGAGATGAGAGGATATCCCCTCTGCAGACAGGGCCCAAGAGCATCCCTCTCTATTGGCACCCCTGCACCTTGCAGAGAAAAGCAAAGATTTGCCATTTAGCCACCACATCACACAGAAGCATCACCTAACAGGGCTTTGTGCAAGCACTCATGACCCGGGACAGAAACCTCAAACCTTCCCTGACGCTGTGCATGAGCCTCATCTAGAAGAATTAACCTTGTAAGTCTAAGAGGGTAATCAAATCTCATGCTTCAGGGCATAAGCCGATCACCAAAGGGGTCAGGAAGGAATTACTGCCCCACACTAGCAGGGGATTTTTTGCCTTTCCCCTGATGTAAACCATATTGGCAGTTGCCAGAGTCAGTGGCCTGGCCCTGAAGGACTGATGGCCTGATCTGTTGTGGCAAATCCTCTCCAGTAATTCCTCTAATGACATTAGTGACTCTTACTTGCTCTCCTCCTCTGGTTTTGGCTGCTGCTGTAATTCACAGAATCACACACTGGTTTGGGTTGGAAGGGATCTAAAAGCTCATCTTATCCCACCCCCTGCCATGGGCAGGGCCATCTTCAGCTATCCCAGGCTGCTCCAAGTCCTGTCCAGCCTGGCCCTGAACACTTCCAGGAACGGGGCAGCCACAGCTGCTCTGGGCACCCTGTGCCAGGGCCTTTCCACCCTCACAGGGAAGAATTTTCTCCTGATATCCAATCTAAATCTCCCTCTTCTCAGTTTAAAACCATTCCCCCTTTGTTCTGTCACTCCAGATCCTTGTCCAGGTCCTTGTCCAAGTCCTGGAGGCCCTTCAGATCTCCATGGAGCCTCCTCCAGGCTGAACACCCCCAGCTCTACCAGCCTGGCTCCAGAGCAGAGGTGCTCCAGCCCTGAGAGCATCTCCATGGCCTCCTCTGGACTGACTCCAGCAGCTCCACATCCTGCTGGAGCCTCCGTGTGGGCTCGTGGTCCGTGCCCCCATGGGAGCCACAGCCTGGGACATGAGCAGGGTCAAATGAAGCTGCAGGCTCAGTGTGAGATGCAGGGGAAGGGCTTCACCTCGCAGCAAAAGCTCTGCAAGAGCCCCTGCTAATCCTCTGCTCCCCCTGAGGGGTGTGATGCCTCAGCAGCCCCAAGTCCCCACTCGGGATGAACTTGGCAGCACGAGTGGAAATGCAGGTGTCAAAAGCAGCTCTGCCTCCACCTCCTTGCACCACCCCTGGTGAATCCCTCATTCTCCAGGGCATCCTTGCACTGTTCCCACTCCTCTCCACCCCAGCATGCCAAGGAGCCACCCAGGCATGCCAAGGAGCCACCCAGGCATGCCAAGGACAGTGCCTGGCACAGCTGGGCTGGCCAGCCCTGCATTCCAGCAGCTCAGGAGAGCTGACCATGCCCCCTGCCCCCAGCTGGAGCAGGGGGAGGGCTGCTGTGGGGGCAGGGGTGGGCTGAGGATGCTCCCAGACTGGGTTTAAGCCAGTTTAGCTGGAAGCCTGCAGCCACAGCAGGCGGGCACGCATCAGCTCCTCATCGCTGATCCCCAGCAACAGCAGGAGAGGGAGGGGAGTGAGAAGCCAGAGGTGGCTCTGGGGACACCTCACTGCAGCCTTACAGCACTTAAAGGGGCTTATCAAACACACAGAGAGGGACTTTTCACATGGGCACATAGTGATGGGACAAGGGGCATAGTTTTAAACTGAAAAAGGGGAGATTCAGATGGGTTACTAGAAGGAAATTTTTCCTGTAAGGGTGGAGAGGCCCTGGCACAGGTTTCCCAGAGAAGCTGTGGCTGCCCCATTCCTGGAAGTGTCCAAGGCCAGGCTGGACAGGGCTTGGAGTAACCTGGGATAGTGGAAGGTGTCCCTGCCCATGACAGGGTGGGTGGGACGAGATGGACTTTTAAGATCCCTTCCAACCCAAATCATTCCATGCTTCTATGAGATAAAGCAATACGGGACACTTCTCACTCTGGGGAGTGGATCCTGGCATTGCACATGTACAGCATGGACCAGGAGAGTGGAGCAAGAGGGTTCTCCCCCTCTTTTCAGCTCCCACCACAGTGGATAGAGCAGACCCACTGCCTGGAGCAGTCCTTTGTCATGAAATGTCCCATCTTTCTGCTATGTCCTTTTTTCCCAAAGAAAGGGAGCAGTGAAAATTGATTGCAAAGCTGTGCTGGTGACCAATTAAACAGCTGCTGCTTTGCTGACACCCGATTTGATCGGGCTGATTTCTGGGAAGCAAAGCAAAATGTGCTGCACTAGGCTGGAGAGCGATGCTCCCGTGCTGGGTTTGGAAGAACTAGCCCAGCCAGGGAAAACCAGTGTCCTCCAGCCCAGGGAACTGGGTTTTGGGGACACCTGACATCAGAGATGCACTAAAGCCATCACACCCCAGCATGCAAAGCAACTCCTGCTGCCAAATCCCACCAACGCTGTGAGACCTCAGCAAGGGTCTTTATCTCCAGCCAGGGCTGAAGAGCAGCTCACCCCTCAGAAACAGTCCCATCACCCAGCTGCTCCCTCTGCACAGAAATGCCTCTTTCCTTCCCCCAAGGTCTATCCAGCCATCCCCCTCCAGCACTACCCATTATTTTCCATTTGTCTGAACTTCCAGCAAGGCTCCAGCCACCGCAGATCCCTCACTCCTCTCTGCACCCCATAAAATACACTCCAGATCCTCCAACAACCCCTAAGGCCCTGCTTCCTCCTCATGATGGATATAAACAGCCCCAGGAGCAACTGGGACATCAGCAGAAACTATTTGATGCCCACCCCAGCCCCCACCACCAAGTGAAGCTATAATGAGGAAAACCTGCCATTTCCTATTGTCTTGCTGAGGAGCAATAAAGTGGTTCATCCAGCTCTGTTCTTTGACACTCTTTAAGGATTAGGAATATATCCACATGCTTTTTTTACTGTTTTTTTCTGTTTTTCTGGAGTGAAAGTGGCAGGAAAGAAGTGTGGCAGGTCATGCTGGGGTGCAGTAGTGGCTGGACTAAAGGCTTGGATCTGCTGAGCCAAACTCCAGGAGCACAGAAAGCAAAGGGACCTGCCTGGAAGTCTTGTGGTAATGGGAAATACACTGACAGAGTCATCCCAGAGCAAACCTGGGCTGGCAAAGTGCTGCTGCTCCACTACTCCAGTTTAAGGAACATGGAAATTTCGGAAAAATCCGTTGCTTTTTGTTTTTCCTCTGAGATACATGAACGCATTCCTACACACATGCACATGCGTGTCTCGGGCTTGGCTTCAAAAGAGCCCAAGGAAAAAAGCCCTGGAGTCATTTAAGTCTACAATTGAGGAAAAAAAAAAAGGAATAATTTGAGTTGTTTGCGTTCAGCAAAATGGATACTTGTTGTGGCTGTTTTTTATTGGAAAAACCACATGGAAAATGTCAACTGAAATATATTTTCTGCAAGACAAAAATAAAAAAAAAAAAGGGGGGGAACTAACTAAGTGGAGAAGATACTTTCTTCTGGAAAAGCACTTAGATGGAAACAGCTCAAGGAGCTCCAAGGCAAGGAGCAATGCCTGGATGGGGACAGCACAACGTTTGCCTGGTCCTGGATCCGCCTGGTCCTGGATCCGCCTGGATCCGGCCTAAGTCTCTGCTTATTTTATGGATTGGGAAAAACACAGCTCTGGTGGCCCAAAAAGGGATGGAAATGGGTCATTTTGAAACATGACACTTTAAACCCCCAAGGGAAGAAGGGTGAGGTGAGGGAGCGGGGACGGACAGACTGACCTGCCGATTGCGCTCGTCCGTGATCCGCTGGATCTGGATCTTTTTCCTCCCCATCTTCTCCGGAAATCCTCACCGCACCCGGCGCGACTGGGCTCAGGGGAGGGGAGCAGCAACCCCGCTTTAGAACGCTTTCATGAAAGAGCGTGGGGGGCTTTTTTCTCGGGCGGAAAACAAACCCAAAAAAAAAGCCAAAAAAAAAAAAAAAAAAAAAAAAAGAGTTTGGCGCGGCTCCGTGCTCAGTTCATGGTACCGTCATGCGCGGCCAGATCCAGTGGGGCTGAGGTGCCAGCAGCTGCTCAGAAACCTGCACGGTGAGAGAGACAGCAGTGAGACTCCCTGTTCCCAAAGCCCATCCAGGACCCAGCACCCCACCAGCACAGATCCCACCCCCCAGGCCAGGGTGGTCTGTGGTTGCTTCTCCCACCCAGCTCTGGGGCCAGGAGAGCTGCAGAGGGATTTATCCAAACTGGTCTCAAAGAAGGCCAAGGATGGAGGCCAGGAATTCCCGTGCCACAGGACACGTGTGGGCCGGGCACTGAGATGCTGGGCGAGGAGGAGGAGGAGATGGCAGCAGCGAGCCCGTGAATCACTATTCCTCCGTGACACTCCAGACTTTTTTTTTTTTTTCTCTTAATAAAGTCATAAGCAGTCGAGTGGCTGGTGATTAGCTCGGGCAATTTAAATCCGTCTCCAGTTTCTGCACTAATCTCCAATTTGGAATTTTAAAATGTCTTTATTTGATTACTTGAAAGAAACCTTATAACCAGGCACAGAAACCTAATTCTTACGGGGAAGGAGGACTCTGAAGGCCCCTGAGACAGCCTGGCCTTCCACTGGGCTCAGCCACAGCTGGACACCAGGTGCTTCCACAGATCTAGGGGTTATCTTGTGCCCAAAACTCTCCCCAAAGGGACAAGTGCTGCAGGTTTGAGTGGCTCCTTCTGCAGCCTCCCCATGGTAATCTGCATCCCCCAGCACCAGAGGCTGCATCCAGGGCACCTCCTGCACAGCCCCCCAGCCCATCTCACCCCGTCTCCCAGCATGTGCTGCACTGCAGCGAGGGGACAGAGAGGGAACTTCAGGCAGTTCATTTTCCACAGGTATGTCTTTCTCCCTGCTCTCTCTCTGAGCAGCTGGATAACAGCAGTGATAACACTGCATTTAAGGCAAGGTGCCCTGTGCCAAGACCCAGGCAAAGGGAAAAACCAGGCCCAAAATAGCTTCCTATCTGGCTCAACTTGGCAGTCCCCAGCCCTCGGTCTTGTCACAAAAAGCATTAAAAAAACCCAAAAGCTTTTTCTCCAAACCTATATCCCAAATTCAAAGCAGCAGCCACAGCCAACTTGATCAAGCTCCTCCTGCTCCCCTCCCACCCCAGAGCACCCCCAGACCCTGCTTCAGACCATGGCCCCATCCTTCACCGCCTCATCAGACCATGCTCCAACAAACAAGCCCTAATGGTCTCACTTCCACACTCATTTTTGGGGTTCACTGGCTCATGTGAGTCACTTAATCTTTTTCTCTGCTTTTTTTGGGGTGTAGTTTTCCATCGTGCATCACGTTCTGTGGTTTCAGTGCAAGCTGAAGGAGCCCCGAGGAGAACGGGGAGTCTTTTCCCCATCCTGACATCCCCAATTTGCCCTCAAGGGAGGATGAGGTATGGAAGATGAGGCCAGGAAGAAGACCAGAGAGACAAAGGGCAGCAAAAACTGGGTTTTTTACACATAAATCCCACCAGTAAGGCTCTTTGCAAGGACAGACCATACAGGGATGGCATTTAATACTTGATACATTATTTACCAAAATAGGTGCACGTTTCCTTGCCAGCAGCACACAGGAGCAACCATCCAGCTGTGAGGAGCACTGTCACCATGGGGAAGAACACTGAGCCAGTGCCAGAGGCACCACCTTTGGCTGCTGCTCCCCCTCCCATTGTGGGAAGCCCCAAAAAGATAGGTCCCAGAGCATGACCAGTTCCAGAGCATGACCAGTTCTGGGGCATCACCAGTTCTGGGGCATCACCAGTTCTGGGGCATCAGCAGCTGCATAGCATCACCAGTTTCAGAGCATCTCTGCTCCAGCTCACACCACGTGAGTATCCCTTGGAGGTCAGTGATACAGGAAGAGCCAAAAGGAAAATGAGGATTTTTATTTCATCCACCTGGAGTGTCCTCTTGGTATTTCCCTCACTGTGAGCCCACCCAGGAGAGAACCCACAGCCCAAAGGCTCGGAACCAAGGCGAGGATTTTGCACACACAAAGAAACTTTGGAAGAGGAGGAACTTTTTGTCGGGTTTGCTTTGCCGCTTTTCCCTTCAGAGTTGCCACTTCTCTAAACTGGCTGAAAAATATTCACCTTCAGCATCTTCAAAACCACCAGCAGCAGCACAAAGTAGCAACAGCTCCATAACCAGACACGGGGCAAGATGCTAATTCTTTCCGTGTGCTGCAGCTCTTGGACAGAGAAACCCTCTGAAAGACAGCGGATTTACTGTCCAAACCAGAGAGGAACTCTCCAGAAGCAACAATAAACACTGGAGAACAACGGGCAGTAAATTTAAACTGAGTGAAAGGAAACATATTTTAACACAATTTCATTGCAGGACTTGTTCACAGGATGCTATGGCAGCCAAAAGCTGCACAGTGCTTGAAGAGATGGGATGTTTGTAGGGATGAGGAAAAAAACCCAGTGCTGCTCATCCCTGCCCTCAGCTCCACACAAGCTGGCGTTTCTTGCATGGGAGCAGTGGGATTCAAACCACATTGCTCTCCCCAGGCCACAAACACACCCCAAGTGTTTCAAACCAAATCCCCTTTTTCAACCACCAAACCAGGTTCCTCCTGCTGCTCTGAATCCCAACTCTGCATCCTCAGCACCTCGGCTGGATGGGGACCGTTGTCCCAGCCTCCAGTCCAGGGTTTGCTCATGCTGCTGGATAAAGTTTTCCATAGGAAAAAGGTGACTTAACAGGTTTTTGCTCATCATCATCATCATCATGGGGAGAAAAGGAGCAGCCATGTGATGCTCTTGACCCCTCTAACCCTGCATGAGAAGGAAATCACCCCATGGGGAGGGCAGCCCTTGGATGGGGTGAAGAGAAAGGATGGAGAAGAGCACAGCATGTTTGCTGCCCTCCAAATGCACCTGACAGAGGGGATTTCAAGCCCCTCCCATTTCTCTTCATGGAATTGGGGTTCTGGGCTGAGTTTATTTGTTTTTAGGTTGGGTTTTTTCCCCACCGTATTTTTAAACCCAGGTATTTTCACGTTTCCTGCCCAGGTGGCTGTTTCAGAAAGTCTGACCACTGGCTCGAGTTTCTGAACAGCAGCTGGAAGAGCAAGAAACCTGGAGAGCCGCCCTCATCTCTCCTGTCCCTCCTGCTGGCACTGCTGCTGAGGCTCAGCCCCAACCCAGGAGCATCCCCTCTGCCCCTGGAGCTCCTTCTCCTTCACCACCAAATTGCTTTGGCTCCCTGACTGCCCAGCCTGAGGCACCAAGATCACCCATGACCCTCCTCCGTGATCAGGTGGAATTTAAGCACCTGAACGCGTGCACAGCCAAGCACTCAGAGCACAGACTGCTACAGGGAGCTGAGCTCCTAAATAACTTCTAACTTTCGGGGTCTCAAATGATTTTATATACAATAACCCCACTCATTACATCATCATCTCCTCCTTTTCAGACAGCAGCTTCTTTCTTTCTCCCGAGCCTCGTTTTCCAAGGAACCCGCCAAGCATCCCAGCTACTACACCGACAAGGAGGGTCCAAGGGCATGGAAAGAGAGCTGCAAATCCACTGGTAAAAAAGCCACCCTGACCCTCTTCCACTCCCAGGAATCTCAACCAGGATCAGGGAATTCAGGGAGGCAGCGAGAAGCTCTGGGATGGAGGCAGCCGCCAGCGCCCGCTCCCCCCTCCCTGCGCTCCGCTCGCACAAGTGTGACTATCACGGCAATTAGCACACATGCCAATTAACTCCGAGCAGGTGCTGGTTAACTCTGTGCTGAGTAATTCATCCCCGGCTCCCAGTAAATTGCTCCAAATTGGAGAGACAGGCGAGAGAGCAGAGTTAGCATTTTGCAAATGGGGGAAGAAAGAAAAAGCGCAGAGGAATCTCAGCTGGGAGATGTTTTTACAAAACAAGGAATCTGGGGGGCTGAATCCCCAGCTCCAAGAGATGAGGACACAGAGGAGCTGATATCTCTTTCAAGTCCTTATTTCTGGATTTTTTTTTTATCTACTGTACAAACTTCTGATCTATTTCACCTACTTCTAAGTGGTTTCACCTTTGCTTTGCACAAGCAGCGGGGTGCTCTGCACTGCTCCATAACTCGTCACTTTTCCAGCCCCACGTTTCTCTCGGCACAAGCAGGGACACTGAGAGTCTCACATCCACTTTCTACAGCCATTTGCTATTTTTAATATACTTTTATTGCATCCCTTTTTAGTCACTCCTTACTAAAGTTAGCTCGACACACCGCCCCTTTCCAGAGCAAAGGAATTCTGCTGCCCTTCCTTAACACCCCCCTTGCAATGCTGTGTGCTTTCAGCACAATGTCAGCTGAAAGAAACCAAACCTTGGCCACGCAGCTGCAAAGGGAAGATCAAAAAGATTAATCTGAAAGCTTTAGGAAGATAAATAAAGGCAAATAAATGCATCCTTTCCAAAAATGTATTTTCCTTTGGAGCTCTTTGCTTTCCCCAGCATGTGGCACCGTGCTCCCCAGTCCACACGTGCCTGGGCAGGAACACACTGCAGAGCCAGTGACATGAGTGAGGGCAAAATTGGGATGGGTTTGACATGGCACCAGTTCAAGGGACATTTTCCTGATCTCCATTCCCAAAACAGGTCCAGTGCAATGAGGACATCCTTGGCTGCAAGGAAACCTGCAAAAGGAGTTTCAAAGGACATTTGGAGGTTGGGAAAAGAAGAAAAATGTTGCCCTGCGAAGATACAGCTCATCTTATGGAGGCACAGAGAGTCCCAATTAGAAGGGAGAAATGCAGGTGACAGCCAAGGCAGACCTCAGCCCAACCCAGCAACTGCTCCCCCAGGTACCCAATGCTCTCCCTGTGGGACCAACCCATCTTTTACCCAAGATCTGCAGAATGTGCACATCCCCAAGATGTGTTTCTTCCTTAACAGGCTCCATCAAGTCCAGGACCTGGTTGAGAGTAAAGGGAGGGTCCTCCCTGCCACAACCCCCTCCCCAAGGAACAGACCATGACTGAATTCATGGACCCAAGCCCCAAGACATTTTGGGGGAGTCAGGTTTATCCACATGCAAAAATGACAGCAGTGACATGTCCCAGTCTTGCAGCTTCTCTGTGGGAAAAAGGTCATTGCAAGGGAGCTTCGGCACACAAGCAGTGGGCACGTGGGGTACAAGGTGGTACAGAACTGTAGAATGGTCTGGATTGGACAGATTCTTAAGGCTCATCTCATCCCACCTCTCACAGGGAAAAATCTCTTCCCAGTACCCATCTAACCCTGCCCTCTGGCAGTGGGAAGCCTTGCTCCATCACTCCAGGTCCTTTTCCAAAGTCTCTCTCCAGCTCTCCTGGAGCTCCTTTATGCACTGGAAGGAGCTCCAAGGTCTCCCCAGACTCCCCTACAGGCAGAACAGCCCCAGCTCTCCCAGCCTGGCTCCAGAGCAGAGGGGATCCAGCCCTCAGAGCATCTCCATGGTCTCCTCTGGACCCCTCCAGGAGATTTGTATTCTTCCTCCTCTGGGGAGCCCAGAGCTGGAGGCAGCACCGCAGGGGTGTCTCACCAGAGTGGGACAGAGGGGCACAATCCTGGCCCCTCACATGCTGCCCATGCTGTGGGATCAGCTGGGCACAGCACTGGCTTTCCAGGCTGCCAGTGCTGATAGCTGGGTCATGTCCACCTCCTTGTCCACCACCAACTCATCCTGTCTGGCCACCCACAACAGGAGAGCCCAGGTGAGGAAATGCTGCTGCGCTGCAAACCAGCCCCTGAGCTCGGCCTGCAATGGGAAGTGGATCACACCCACCACGCTGAGCCCTCCACTGCCCTGCTGGGTGGGGAGAAGGGGCCAAGGGAGGGAGGAAGCAGCGATGCTCTGGAGGTGGCAGTGAGGCTTTGGAGTGGCAAGAGCAGCCCCTCGCTCTGCTGCATCGCTCCTGCCACAAAGCTGCAGCTTTTACCACGAGAAGCAGCTGCGTGGAGAGGTGAGGTGGCCACACTGCCCCAGCAGCCCCCAGCCCAGCTGTGACCCTCCACCTGCTGCAAACAGCTACAAAACTGCAAATAAAGAGCAACTGCAGCCGAGGTCTCGGAGCCTCACCTTGAGGATACCAAATCCTGCACTGACAAAGAGCAAGTCCCTTCCCCACCCATGAGCAGGGCTGGATCCCATCCCTTAAGGACATGGATTTAGCTCGAGTCACCTCTTGAACCCGCCTGTTTAACTGCAGTTCTTGCCTTCCTGTTTCCTTTCTTGCTGCCTCTTGTGAGTTAATTGTTGTTTTTTTAACATATCCTCCATGCTGACACCAAGGACTTTTAGTTTCCTTCTGTGTGGTTTCTGGATCAGCAGGACTGACTTCCTTCTCTTTTGCAAAGCCCCCTTCCCTAAAACACACTGCCAGTATTCATGTTAACGTTGCTCTTCCTCTCTGGCAAAGCCACTGGCATGGTGCTGGCTATCAGCCCTGCTCTGCTGTGGGATGGGGGCAGTGCTGGCAGGGGAATGTGGCACCCAGGAGGGATGCAGCTCCCAGGGGATGTCCCTGGCAGGACAGCAGGCAGCAAGGGCAGGTGCCAGCGAGTCCCCAGCCCCACTGCACGCACGGTGAGGGACTCCAACTCGCCAGCTTAGCATTGTTTAGCACCTCTTTATCTCCAAACCGAGATAAAAACCGCACAAACATGCTCGAGTCTCCTCCAAAGCTTCTATTCTGGTTTCAGGATGATGCTATCTGGGTTCCTGTGTCGAACCTCCAGATGCAGGCAGGGGGAGGGGAGAGGAAGGCGGCCGAAACACGGCTCCAGAGCAAACCTCCTGCTCACAAACGCGGCTGCTTGACCCTGCCCGGGGCCAAATCCCACTGGCCAGGCAGGTGCCAACCCAGGGCTGAGCTGCCATCCCTCCTGCACACCTGACACCCATGCCAGGGTCTCGATTTGCCTGGGATGGGCAGCCAAAGCAGCCCTCAGTTCCTCCAGCCTGCAGGAGGGAATCAATCCCGCCAGCTGCAGGTAGCTCAGGGGAGCAGGAGTGAGGCTGGATTCAGTCAGGCCCCCAAGGAATTTGAAAGAGACACATATTCCTGACCCAGATTCAGGCACTCTCTGAAGAAAAGCAGATGCCAACCGTGCAACCAGCTCTGCTGAGCTGTAACAAAACCTCACATCGTGCCAAGCCCGGCAGAGGCTGAGGGAAAGCACAGCCCTGACACAACGCTGGAGAACTGGTGTTTGCTGTGCAAGGGTGGGTGAAAGAAAGGATTTAGGGGAAATTATTAAACTGGGGTTGATCTTCTCTTCCCCCGCATTTTGTGTGCCAGTGTGGAGTCAGACAACACCCTCAAGAAAGGATGACAGTCCCAACATCAGCACAAGAACTGGAGGCAGCACCCAAAACGGGAACCCTGGTCCCCTACAGCCCAGATCATCCCACACCACGTGTAGCCAGGGATGCCAGCACATCCAGCACCACAGAACAGCCAGCACATCCCAGACTGGGGACGTGCTCTGCAGAGGCAGGGTGACAGCAGGTACACCCAGTGACCTTCTCTGCACTGCCAGCATGGCCAAAGACAGCAGAGGCTGGAGGGGACACAGCAGAAGGAGGCTGGGCAGGAGCTCCAGGCAGTCACTGGCAAACCCACAGCCCTGCTTGGTGCTGTCCAAAAGCCAACCAGGGAACCCTCACCCAAGGTAAGGATAGAGTTTCAGGGAGGAAAAGCCTGCAGGACCAGGACAAGCAGGGACTTGCAGCCCCTCACACCACGTGGCTTCTCAGAGAGGCAGCTGGTCCTCTCTCCTGGAGATGCTACAGGGAGGGACTGCAGGGACGAGTCACTGCAGGGCTTGGTGTTAACTGGGATGGCTTGGACAGTCCCCTGCTAAAGTGACCTTCAGAGCACCCTGAGAACAGCAACCAAAGGCTGATGCAGCTGTCAGATTAAGCCTCATGACCTTGAGCAGTGACCTTGGTGGTGGCATCCTTGCAGCAGAGGTCATCCACCACCCTGAGCCCGACTGTGGTCTCCCAGGTGGCTCAGCAGCTTCCTCAGGTGTGCACATCCAGGGTGGGAGCCCTGAATGCCCCAGGGGCTCCCCAATATGCACACAGCATCCCCTTCCCCAGTGGTACCAGCTGCTTGCAGAGGGCAGCCCTGCTCCATCTCCATCCCATCCATCCTCCATCCCCATCTATCCTCACCCCCAGCCACCCTCATCTCCTTCCCCCCTTCATCCCCACCCACCCTTCATCCCCACCCACCCTCCATCCCCAGCCACTCTCATCCCAATCCACCCTCCGTGCCCAGGGAGCAGCAGCCAGACCCCCAGAGCTGCTCCCCTTCCCCCATGCTCTCTATCTATCACCAGCTCCAGAGTCAGAGACTGGGGGTAATTTTTCCCTCTGCACTAAGTAGGGTTTTCTAAATGATGGGAAGCAAGAGCCCATTATCCAGCTCCATTGCCCACCCCCACGGCTCCCTGCAGGGCATGAAATAACCACCTGCCAGCTCCCCGGAGCCCCGCGCCGTGGCAATGAGATCTCAGCTTCCCCTGTCACTATTGTCAGAGCAAAATTTAGATACCTGGTAATGAGGAGGTTTAATATGACAGATGAGAGGTTGACTCATTAAAAAAAAAGAGCGAGAAGGAGAGGGAGCTGAATTCGGGGTCGGATCCTGCACTCGGCAAATCAGGAGCCTGTCACAGCCGACCCCGCAGTGCTGGGGAGCAGGAGCAGCTCTCCACCCCAAACCAGCCCCACACTGGGGACTTTAGCTGGTGCTGAGGCCACAGGGAGGAGAGGGGAGGCATGGAGGTGGTGGACATGGCTGCAGTTTTTGGGGCCATCCAGTTCTGCTCCTGCTCGAGTTCTGCTGCCCTCGGAGCTGCCTCCGGCTCTGCGCTGGGGGGATCCGAGCCCAGGAGAAGCTGCAGTGTTTCACTCTGAGGGCTTTTCTCTCCCAATGAACTGTACAGCAGCACCCCAACATTGCCTCCACCCTCCCTGGCAGCTCCATCCTGAGGGTGCACCCATCCCCCAGTGCCAGTACCCTCTCTATGGGTCACCATCACCACCGTGGTCACCAAGGACACGGATGGCTTGTGTGTCCCAAAACACAACACGCCCAAGGGGGACAATCAGTGCCTTCAGCTCCAGCACAGAGGGCAGGATCTCAGCACTGGGACCCAATGGGCCTCCCAGGGGCAGCTCAGGAAATCAGGGCAAAGCCCTCCCTGCTGGGAATTTAGGGGCTCTCCATGAAGGGGACAGAATTTCCTCCAGTGGCAGAGAGGACAACTCTCTCTCCTCCTGGTGGGTTTTACCCAGGGGAAATTCCATCAGACCCAACTGCTGCTCCAGGCCATCCATGAGAGCAATGGAAACCCACAACAGCCCCACAGGACATGGCTGAGAGTGAAACTGTCCAGGGGAAACGCTGCTCTTCCCTCCTGTGTCTGTGGGATGGGGACTGGGGCATGTCCTCAGCAGCCAGCCTGGGACATCCTACTGCTCTTTGCCCAAGGGCACTGTGGCACAAATCATGAAATCCTAGAATGGTTTGGGTTGGAAGGAAACTTAAAACTCATTCTAACCTCTATCCCAGGTTGCTCCAAGCCCCGTCCAACCTGGCCTTGGACACTTCCAGGGATGGGTCAGCCACAACTTCTCTGGGCAGCTTGTGCTAGGGCCTCACCACCCTCACAGGGAAGAATTTCCTCTCAATATCCCATCTAAACCTGCCTGCTGGCAGTGGGAAGTCATTCCCCCTTGTTCTGTAGTTCCAGGCCCTTGTCCCTCCCCACCCAGGTCCAAAGCCCCTCTCCAGCTCGCTTGAAGCCCCTTTAGGCACTAGAAGGGGCTCTAAGGTCTCCCTGGAGCCTTCCCAACAGCCCCAGCCCTTCCAGCCTTATCTGCAGCTCATCTCCAACCCCAGCCCAGACACATGTTCAGTGACTCTGTGCCCCATCTCCACCCAGAGCACCCCAGAGCAGCTCTGCAGACCCTCCAGCACCCAAAGCCCAGTGTGGGCTCAACCTGGGAGCCAGGGCTGCCTAGAAGGGTGGTGCCCCAGTGCCACCCCAGACCCAGCCCTTGAGCACAACCCTCCCTCCCCGTGCACGGGGACCTCAGCAGCGTCACTCCCTAAGGCTCAGCCCTTTCCCAAGGGCCACCAAGACCTTTCAAACCCACCTCCCACAAGCATTTCTTTGTTGGTTTTGCACCCCCAAGCACTGGCGAGTAACAGCCGTGGTGCCCAAAGTCACGGGGCTGCTGGTTTGATTTGCATAAACTGACTGCTGACTGCATCCATGCCCAAGGCAGCCATCGCTTCTGTCGGGTCCCCAGCAGGCAATGTAGAGGCAGATGTTGCTCCTGCATTGTCCCATGCACTCTCCATCAGGATTTACATGTCTTGAGCTCCTGGGAAGGAAGGACCAGGTTCCCCAGGGGCTGCAGGGTCCAGCACTCATCTGGGGTGCAAAGGAGCTGGTGAAGTCAGGAGCCCCCCATTGCTGGGAAGCTGATGGTGGTCACCAGCTGCACTTGAGCAGTCCAAGGATAAGAAGCAAAAGATCTTAATTTGTCACTGATATGGCAATGCTAATCACTGTGAGGGTGATGCCATAGCAGAGCTCACTAGAAAGGTCCCTTGGAGACGTGGATGGAAAAAATCTGACCAACACCAACAGGACCAGGCAGGACCATGCTCCTGCCTCCATCCCAGTGCTCAGACTCCACCATCACAGCCCCAACCTGCCGAGGCACTTCCAGCCCAGAAACAAAGCCCCAAAAATTGTCATCCTGGCCATCTGCCTTTCTCAGAGGTGGACATGGCCACCCATCTTTACATATTCCCCAAAACCCATTTGGTCCACAGCCACAGGCTCATGCTCAGAGCACACTGCCATACTACAGCTGGAAGCTCACCACCAGACACTGTTATTTCATTTAATAAAAGAAACAAAAGCCCAAACCTAGCATTGGCACTGTAAAAGCACCAAAACCAGAGATCAAGGCCCTGGGCATGGGAACCTGTCCCTTGGCTCCAAGATCTACAGCTGAGGAGGAGCCACAAAGCCCACCAGGAGGCACAGACCATGGTCTGGCTGCCACTGAACCCCAACCCAACTCACTCTGAGCAAACAGGAGGAACCGGGACAAGACGCCACATGGCAAAGATGGGTTTAACTTCCTCTTCCCCTGTGCTGCCTTGAAAACACGGTGTCTGCAACCCAGCACATGAATAACTCAGCCACCAGCAGCACTCTGCTATCCAGGGCCCAAGCAGGGCACCCCTGGAGCACCCCAGGGCCAAAGCCAGGCTGGGCAGAGAGACACAAACCTGTTCAAGGTCCCTCGTCCCCAGCATGACTCGGGGCTGCTGGGAGCAGGGGATGCCCCCTGTGCCACAAAGGCTTTGCCATCAGCTGGGACCTGACCCTGCTCCCCAGCTCAGCCCCAGCTTGTACCCACACACATCCTGAGCCACATGCCAGGGAGCCAGAGGGGCCAGAATCCGGCCCCAGCTCATCAGGCAGCTCAAATCCACCAGGACAGCTGGTTCTCAGCTGTTGCTGCTCACTCACAGGCCACACATTCTTGTCCCAGGCACACAAATCCTGTCCTCCTGCTCCCCAGCACCGGCTGGGCCACTGCAGTGAGGCCATGAGGTCTGCTGACCCCCTGGCAGCCCCTGACAGACCTGGGTGATGGTTCCCACTGAGATTCATCCAGAGCCCATCCCAGCACACATCCTCCAGGAACAGCATCCGGTCTCAAAAGGGGATTTTTTAAGGCCAAACTCTGTGTTTCAGCAAGGGGGATTCAGGTGGTGGGGGAAGGCCCCCAACTAGCTGAGCCCTCCTCTGTGGCTGCACCAAAAGCCAGGTGCCAGAGGGATGATGATTTTGGCCAGCCCTGGGGATGTGGATGTTGCCCACAAGGACATCCCAGCGAAGCACAGGGGTGACGCTCAGGAGAGCAATGGGAAATGCCAACGTCTGGCACTTTCCAGAAGCACCATCACATCCTGGGTCTGGCACACTGCAAAATCCCGTGCTGGAGGATCACTGGCACATGGCCATAGCCCAGGCCAAGGGCTTGTCATAGCTCCCAGCCACGTTACCAGAGGGATGGCAGAAAAGCCACTGGGATGTTCCTGCAGCACAGAGGAGATGGACCCTGAGGGCAGATAAGAGCCATTGTGAGTGCAGGAATGTCACGGATAAACACCAGTCGCAATTCCTCTTGGAAAAGGGAAAATATTGGGAAAGAAAATCAAATACCACAGTTTTCTGTCAATATTCCCCATGCAAAGGTGGGATGAGAAAAAGTAAAGCATGAGTTTGTAGAAAGAAATGAAACTATTTCGATCACGATTTTTGCTGAAGGATGGGGGATGTAAAAATGTATCAATGAAGAGTTGCCCAAATGGGCTGTTTGTCCAAAAGAGGAGGAGAAGGAGGAGGAGGAAAGGGCTCTGCAGCTGTAGGGCAGTACTGAGGTCAGCCACTCAGCTCCAAAAGCAGAAACCTTGGGACCCTGGAGTGGTTCCCACAACAAAGGAGACTACCTTGTGACACGTCCCTCCAAGCCAAGCAGAGGGGAGAACCCACCTCACCCACCCCCAGCAATGGTAAAGGGCAGGGTTTAACCCAAAGCACACCCAAAGTTTATCCTCCAGCCCGATCCATGAGCATCAGAGCTAGAGCAGCACATGCCTGGGAAGGGAAACACTTCTCCCTCCCTCCCTCCCTCCCTCTTGGGAGGGAAACACTAAAAGCACTTCTGAAAGATCCCCTTCCTATGGGCTCTGCACCTTCATTTTCACAGACATGGATATGAAGATTATCAGCATTATTAACTGCTGCCCAAATCAGCAACAGCACAAAAACCCTGAAAAAATCAAATGGAAAAAGATTTTTCTAGGATGAACCAAGCGTAGTGCTGGTCCCAGCCCCACCACATCCATGCCCACCACATCCACCCCGGCCAGGCTGGCCTTAGAGCAAAACAAACATTTAGGAAACAATCAAAGGGGGAGAAGGAGCTGGACAGAGAGCCCCAGTGCGACACACGGCCTGACAGCCAGTGCCTGGTCCCTGGCTCACCTCCGATGCGGCCGCAAGCTCCTGCGGGCATCCAGCCCTGGCCAAAAGGATCCAGCACCAAGCAGGAAGGTGTTAAAAGTCCCCAGTACCAACCTCTGAGGAACCACAATAAATAACCTCTGAGTAAACACAGCGGCTGCTCCCCATTCGCCTTCCTGTTTGCTTTCGCAGATCCGGGCTGGGACGGCCACTTCCAGCTGCTGGCCCCATCCCGTCCTGGCGCGGCGGGGCTGTGGCTCCGGGCTGGAGCTCCGGGCTGGAGCTCCGGTGGTGGCACCCTGCTCCCCCACCTCAGGCCCCCAAAGCGGCCCTGCCACGGGGCACCGTGGGCACAAGCTTCCCAAAGGGATTTATCCCCCGGGATAGGCACTGATCCTGCATCTGAGCCCGTTCCTGCTGCCTCTTCCTTCCTGGTCTATGTTTGTTTTGATTCCTCAGAGAGGAAATCCCAGCTCACCCACTCCCCATCAGGGAGCCCTGCTCCCCTCTGTGCCTCAGTTTCCCCCTCTCTCCAGCATGGGAGCCCCACATCATTCAGAGCCCCCTCTCCCTCCCTGCCCACCCAGCCCTGGGGAAAAAAAAAAAACAACGGGTCCTGATTTAAGGGCACTTCTGTGCTTTACCACGAACACAAAGGAGAGGGAAAAACAACAACTCACAGCGAGAATCTGTGTCAGGAGCAACAAGGGGGTCCGGGGCAACCCCCCTGGCAGAGCAGCGCCGACCGTGGAGGCTGACAATAGATAAGGGTCTAAATTCGGCGCTGGGCTCCGGCCCCGGCTCTGTAAGGCGATCGGGGTGGGGGAGTGCCGAGCTGTTTATTTGGCTCCAAACTCCGCACCGACACTGCAGCGTCACCCGTGTTTAAAATAGGAAGGAACGAAAAGAAGGGGGGGGGG
>VZRH01003623.1:116978-137148 GCA_013397555.1 Urocynchramus pylzowi
GAGTTTCGCTCTCGCTGGCTGAGTTCCCCTTGGGCAGCAGAGATGCAGAACTGAAACCTCCAGCTGGATGGCCGTGGGGGCGGCCCGAGGCGCAGGAGGGCTGGGGACCGGCACGGCTCTCGCAGCAAAGCCACGCACCACCACGCCAGTGACCAAAGGCTGCTGGGGACCAGGGGAGCCTAAGACCAGAGGCAGATGGGTTTCCTCTGGCTCACAGCGCCCATCTTGCTCCTGCCCTCTCGCCACAGCTGGGCCACCCAGCTCCTCGCACCCGGCACATCTGGTGGGAGCAGAAATTCCCCCGGGCGTGCAGGTAGCCACACCTGGGCAGGCTCCAGCTGGCATGTCCCCACTCCACGAGCCTGTCCAGGGGTTGACACTGCTGAAGGACAGTGCAATCCCGGTCCATTGGGCAAGTGCTGGTCAGCAGGGCCACGACTGCCTGCATGGAGTGGTCCCAGCACCAGCAGCACCTCCTAATGCAGGGAAACTGAGGCACAGAGAAGGGATGTGACCCACAGAGCTGGACACACAAGCATCCCCCAAACCCCAATTTCCTCCCCCTGAGCAAGCCACTCACCTCCTTGTCCCAACTTGCTGACACAGCTGCACAAGGAAGACCCCAAAACTGTCCCCAGCACCCCCAAGGACATCATGGGGGCTCCTGTAAGAGCACAGGGATACCAAGATAGGGGCACCCCACACCCCAAGCACCCAGTGCTTGCCCTCACCCCAGTGACAGTGACAATACTTCAGGCCACATTGCCACCTGCTGGCACCAGCCCTGGGGGCTGAGAGTGCTGGCACTTCCTTGATGGGGACAGCAAGTGGTTCTGTGCCGGGTACCAGGTCTGGGTCCACGTCCAGGTTTGGATACAACGGGCCACTGCCATATCCAACTGGAGCAGCCACTCCTCACTTTCCTGAACTCATTTTATCCAACTTCATGGCAGCCTGGGACAGTGCAAGTGCAAACCCAAACCCATCCTAGAGGTGCTGAGAGGGGCTGCGGGTGCCCCCATCCTGCTCACACCCCCTGTACTCTCTGGAGCACCATGGGAAAGTGCTGCTCCAGGGGTGAAGGAGACTTCACAGCAGCAGTGAAAGCTGCTCCAGATCTGCAGTTCCAGCTCCTGCTGGCATTTCCAAGGCAGAGGTAAAGCAGAGATGGCATCATCAACTGTTTTGCCCTCCAGACTCTGCACAAACCTTCCTGTTGCCCCAACAACCTCTCCTGTCTGCTGCTGCCTCTCCCCAGAGGCCACGGGTCCATTTCCCACCTGTCTCTCATGCCACACTCTCCCTCTGTCACATGGGGAGACAGATCCTCTGCCACTGCTCTGCAGCCATCCATGCATCCAGCCATCCACATCCCTCATCCACACAAACCCCACACGAGGCACGGGGGAGTGGAAATCCCACCTGCACACATGCTGGCATACACTAGCAATTCACCCCTGGCACTCCATGGCCACTGACTAACACAGCCCCCCATGGGCTACACAATCAGAGCTGGAGGAAAATCAACACAGAGTGGGGTTCCTCAACACAGACATCGAGAGCCACCACTGTCCCCGGAGGGCAGCGGGTCTGGGAGGCCCTGGCAGGGGGGTGGGCACAAGGAGCAGGTGGGTGATGTTGGAAGGGACCCCACCCACAATCTCATCCCAGCACACCTGAGCATAAATCAGCACCACCAATGGCCTCATCATGGGCAGGGCTCACACGTTTGCAGCACTGATGTGGATCCACGTGAGCAGCTCACGGAAGGCACCCGGAGCTGCTGTGGGAATGCCCAGCATGGGCAAAGCACAGAGAGCCCTGGCAAGCAGGTGCCAGCTCCCTCACCTCCCACACTGGGAAGGATCCTGCATGGGGCAGGTCTCCAAGGACCCCATGGGAGCTGCCCCAGGCAGACACAGCACCTCTCCCTCCCTGAGCATGGGAACCTGGCTCTGGGTGTCTCCACCCTCGCTGGTGTCGAGGCCAGCTCAGCCCCAGCCCCAGCCCCAGCTCTGGCCCTGCCAGACAGGTCCAAACTCCAGGGCCACGGGGTGAGGTGTGGCCAAGCCAGGTGGGGGAGACAATCAGCACCACTAAGAGCAAAGCCCAGGCCTTGCTCTGTCATCACCTGAGTCTGGAACCACCAACCATGGGGACCTTCTTCATTGCCACAGCCTCGCAGGTGGCTCGGGCTACCACCGGTCACTTGGCCTGGCCTCTCCCATGGAAACCAAACAAACATGATCACCCGTGTTCAGAACTTCCAGCCCATCCACCTCCCTGCTCTGACAGATGGCAGCAGGTCCTAAGACACCTCTCAGCTGCAAATGGGTGACATGCTGGGCTGGCAGAGGGCTTTACCAGCGTGGGCTGCCAGATGATCCCCCAAAATCCCTTCCAACAGCACTGCAAAGGCAGAAGGAGGAGGTGGGCACACGTGAGGTAGGGGGACCAGGCAAACCTCCACCTGCCCCTTGCTGCTGTCCCCCATCCCAGCCCAGCCCTGCAGCCTTGCTGGAAGCTGAGAGCTTTTTTTAAACCTGTTTGTAATGGCAACTTGCAAACCACTAAAGAGAGCTCCTTGTGGGGAGGAGAGGGGCTGCTGTCAAACACCAGCACTGGCAGGCTCACACTTCATTCTGGGCTGTGCTACGGCCCCTCTGGTGTGTCCAGAGTGGAACCAGCCATGGCCAGGGCTGCTGCCTGCAGCACCCTTCAACAGCCCCTCCTGCCCCTCTCCAGCACCCAGCCCAGCAGTGCCAGCCATGGACAGCAGCACCACCAGAGAAACCCCTGCAAGCAGCTGGAAAATCACCTGGCACAGACACGATCTGAGCCAGAGCCAGGGCTGCTCGGCCTTGGGAAGAAGCAAAAAGGGTGTTCACCCCACAGCCAGTGTGCAAACCCTGACCCCTCACACACACTCAGAGTCCCGTGGCTCAGCACGGCTCCTCACTGGCTGCAAAGGCAGGGCTGCATCCAGAAAAGCAGGTGTCACATCCTGATGGAGCAAGGCTCTGCCACCCAGCTGCCTCTGAAAACCCAGCAGGGGAAAACCCCGAGCCAGAGACAAAATCATCCTTGGGGTTACCCAAATCTCCCAGTTCAAGCCCCAGCTCCCTTTACATCCTTGGCAAATCTCTGTGGGGAGGGTGCCTACTCCCCAAACTTCAGATCCACTATTAAAAAAAAAAACAAAAAACAAAAAAACCAACAAAAAACCCCAAAAACAACAAAAAAAAAAAGATTAAAATTTTCTCCCCAGCGAGGTGCAGAGAAACACACATTCGGTGCCGTCGTCAGCAACTCCTACACCACCCCCCACGTACACCATTGCAAGGGGGAGCAGAAGGGGGTTCACAGGCAACTAACAGAGAAAAAGTAAGATTTCTGCCTAATTTGGTTAATCAGTCAACCCAGCAGCATGGATCCATAGGAGACTGTCCTGTGCTCCCCAAAGAAGTCAGTCCCCCGTGGGGCAACAAAACCTCTGTGGCCAGTACAAGCATCACCTCCCTCTGACAGAACCATGGCAGTGATCCTTGGAAAGTTCCAAATCCCAAATGCTGCTCCCAGTTTGAACATACTGGCAACAGCAATTGCAAAAAAAAAAAAAAAAAAAAAAAAAAAAAAAGGGGGTTTATCAAGTCTTGGAATCACCAGAAAAACTCATAGTGCTGTCAAAGGGGACCATGGACCTCAGCATCCTCGGTGCTTCTTCCCCTCAAAACCCTTCAGTCACTAAAGTGAAATTCAGAGGGAAGGGAAGGGAAGGGAAGGGAAGGGGAAGGGGAAGNATGCAGGCAATATCTCCTTGTCTGGCACTGGAAACACAGAGATTCCTCCTGTCCTTCCCTCTCTAACATCCTTCAGGAAAAACAGACAACCTTGACTGCACAGAGTGAGAAAGGATCACATCCCTAAAGAGTGAAAGAGGTTGGGGTTTACACTGATTAACTTCTAATTGCAGTCCCTGATTGGGGGAGGGGAAGGGAAGGGAAGGGAAGGGAAGGGAAGGGAAGGGAAGGGGAAGGGGAAGGGGAGGGAAGCAGCTCACTGGCCCAGAAGCCAATTACAACAAATGGAAAGTGTTTTGCTTTTTAATCTCATGATTTTTTTAGCTAATCTCTCCTTTGCAAAGGGACGATCGGCTCAGCAGCAGGATGCTGCCAGGGGGACACAGCACGTGTGGAGTCCCAGCTGGAATGGAAACTCAAGTCCCTGCTCTCCAATCCTGTCCTTTTGGGGTGGATTTATCCTGTTTTTTTCTCAGAACGACTGTAAGGGGGCAGAGAAACAATAGCAAAACTTTGGGAAACTTCTGAAAAGGGGATTTTGCTGTGTTTCTGTCTCTCTTTTCTGAAGAGGGGAGTTTTCTCTTTTCAAAATACTCTTTTCACTTTGAGTTTTTCACCAGTTTGCAAGGAGGATTTGGAGGTGGGAAAACCCTCCCCAGCCGCTGCAGAACCTTCTGCTTCCGTGGGCTTTGCCCTCCTTGGGAGAAAAGCCAAGTCCTATTCCTCACCTGCTCAGAGATCGTGTAATCACAGAATTACAGAATCATTTCAGTTGGAAAAGACCTCTAAGGTCAAGAAGATGATCCTTTTCCTGCTGCAAAGGAAGTTCCATTCTGGGGAAGTTCATAAAAATGAGAAGTTTTAGAACTGAAAAGGACCACACAAACCCAAAAATGTGTTTGTTTCCTTCTCCAGTCCTGGGCAAGACCTCGACAGGATCCAGCAGAAGGGGAAAACCAGCAGGTTTTTTGGGGAGGACCCAAAAAAGGGGACCCAGCAGTCCAGGAGAAGACAGGACTCTCCTCATCCACCACTGGACAGCACACCAGAGCTGAGAACCAGCTGGAACCTCTTCACCCATCCAGACTCTCCCAAGCACGTGGAGAGCCAGAGAAGGGAGGAGGCCGGTGGATGCCATCCCCAGAGCCCATAAATTACAGCAGGGAACAGAGTTGCATTTGCCCTATTTCTTATCTGCTTGGAAATTGCGCTGCTTTCCCAGCTGCAAAGGCAGCTCTGTTCCCAAGAATTTCAGCAAAGCCATGACCTCTTTCCAGGATTGTACAGTATATGGTGGCGGGGAGCCAGGGCTAATTATAGGCACAGGAAAAGGGGAGAGAGGCATTTGGAAAAGCTCTACCTTCCCAGCCACGGGGAGCGGGGTAGCACAGCCACAGCCAAGCCCCTGCCAGGAGCACCCCAAAGGGCTGCAGAACCCAGGGAAGGAAGGCAAATCCCAGGGATCCAGTCCTCCTGGACTTCACTATCCTCATTTTCCAGAAAGATGAAAAAAGATGGAAAGATGATGGACAGATGAAAGCCAGCATCAATCACAATCTCATCTCACAATACTTCACAGTTCCAAAGTGCTCTGGTGGAAAGGGGAAGCCCCTCAGGGGGAGCGGGACCCCCGCTGCCCCGGCACAGGTACAGCACCACCCCAGCCCCAGCCAGAACCAGAGTCTGTCAGTCCCACACCCGGAATCTGAGCGGCTTGGGTTCCCTGAAGAGACCCCATCTCCAAAAGGTGATGGATGCCACAAGCCCCTCACTGTGCCCTTGTGCCCCAGCACTGCCCAAAAGCACGACCTGCAGAGATGCTCCCCAATCTGGAGGCAAATAAATGTGCATTAATTTACACGACAGGCAAGGCTCTTAGGCAAAGCCACGTGCAGGCTTAGAGCCCAGTTCATTGTCACTTGCTGAGCAATGTCACTGGAGCCACCTCCCTGCCTCGACCCACTGCAGAAGTGGACAAGGACATGGTGACACATGTGCCCACAAGACCTTCCAGCAGGGAGGAGGCCGTGCAGGAAAGTACAAAACAGGCAGCAACTCTTTTAACCACCAGGCTCCTCTTCAGAGCCACATTTCTGCACGAAACAAAACCTGGGGAAGGTAAAAATCCCACCTAATGTTTTCTTTGAGGAAGGAAAAAGAAAAGCCAGGAACCTTCTCGCTTGCCGCAACGGTTTTCATTTTCCACCGAATTAACTCGAGCCTCGGCTCTGGCTGCCGGCAGATCCCCTCCCTGCCTGCTCGCTGCCGTGTGTGCCTGCGCTTGTGGGAATGTGTGGGTGTGTGGGTTTTGTTTTGCTTTCTGCACCGGCTCTGCAGACCATCTCCTGCTCTCGCCCATCGCAGCCTGCACGGCTCAGCCCAGCTCCATTATCCGGCCGGGCGGATTTCCCACTTCTCCAGCCGCAGCCTCGTGCGGGGCAGCTCTCCTCCTCCAAGAACTTCCAGAAACATGGCCTGCAGGTATCCCAGCCCTCTGGGTGCTGCAGAGCTGCTGCCATTGCCAGTCACTCCGAGAAGGTCCCTATGTGGAGGGGAGGGTGCCAAGGCTGGGTGCTGCAAAGTGCTGGCATGGCTGTGCCCCCTGGGACAGGGGACTGCCAGCACCAAGCAAGGCACCAGTGCAGCCTCCCAGTGGGAGAGCACCTCTCACTAAAGGAAGGAATCTGCCTGCCCATGCTGGGTGCAACTGATGCCCTTTTCTAACGCTCCCGTGGCAGCGGGAAGGGGATTCAGTGCACACCAAGTTTGCCCTGCTCCTGGCGAGACCCTTGGGATCACCTCCTGCCAACTTCCTGGATAACAATCCCAGCGAAAACCCTGCCCTTGGTGCCCGGCCCCAGTGCTGCAAGTGATCCCAAAAATGCCCTAAAGGCTGACCAAGCCTTGGTACAAACCACAACCAACACTTTCTACGCGACACCCTCCCTCCCCAGCTCCAAGACTCCCAATGGGCACATCAAGGGATGGATGGGAAGACAAACAGAAACAGAAACAACTTCCCCACAGTTCACACCAAAGACCAGTGCCCGGCACCCCCCAGCAGCCAGCACACCCCAGCAGCACAACAGAGCACAGACACCCATCCCCACAGAGCTGAGCCCACCTCGCTGGTGCTGCTGGCACATCCTGGTGGAGCACGTGGCCTGGGCAGGGCCAACGCAGCCCCTTCCCAGCAGCTCCGCGGGCGCCGCCACGCACGGCTCAGCCCTAACGGGATAACAAGCTCACAATGAGATCCTAATGAAGGATTAGCGAAATACAGTTTAAAGAGATTAAGGCTGGGTGCAGCACTGAAACTTTTTTATTTATTTTTTTTTCTCCTGAGAGCCCAACAGAGGTGAGACACGAGATTACAGCCAACATGGATGGAGCTGGCATTCGCCGCTGGCTCCAGCGACTCGGGATGGTTTTTGCATCGCATTCATGCAAAGAGGGGCCAGGGCTGTAAAAAGGATGGAGGAGCACACAAAAAATGGCTCGTGGCGCCTGCAAGCCCTGCCCAAGGCGCTTCACAGCCAGCCAGAGGCTTCCTTCATCTCTCCCCTCCCACATCAGTCCCTTCCCATCTGCATCCCAGCTGCGCCCGATGCTCTCAGTCCCGTTCGTAATGACTGTTGATGTTATCCGCCCAAGCCGGAGCCTTCCAAGGAGCCCCAGGGAAGCAGGTACTCAACTCTCATTCAGGGAAAGTTATTAATAGTAATTTCTTGGCTCTACACAAACAGAGCAAGAAGTCAGCCCTGGCCTGGGAGAGCTTGGCGTGACTGCCAGCCCCACGTGCTCCGAAAGGTCAGGAGTCTGGTTCGCCCCCAAATCAAACGAGGATGTTTAAAATAGAAGGCAACACATCTGGGGTTGCTTTTTGGCTTGTTTTGACCACTCATATTTTTTTCTTCAACCACCAGCACCACAAATTTTCTCCTCCTGAGAAAGGGCAACGTGACTGTCGCCCCATCACGGGAACCCAGGAGTGGGAATTTGCTAAACCAGCCCCAAGAGTGCTAATGCCCAGGGGGAAATGGGCAAGCAAGGCTGGTGCTGGGGGACGGGCTCGTCCCATGAGCAGCGGGGCGACTGCTCAAACCCACCCCTCATTTCAGCCAAGTCCTCAAAAGCCACGCGACAAGAGGGAGGTGGGGAGCTGAGAAACATCCCTGTTGAGAGACTACAAAACAAATCAAATGAAGATGTTTGGAGCAGATCCAGATGTTTATTAGTGACGCACATGGAGGTATAAATAATTATCCGGTAGGAATTTTGTTCACAGGCAGCTCTCCCTTATCTAATCAGATCTCAGTGCGACATGGCCCCGGCCTCCCCCTGCTTAAAAAGTCTTGAGAAAACCAGATGCAAAATAAAAAAACCTCACTAGGGGCACCAATTTAATCCCATTAATCACTGGATACTGGGAGCAGAGCTGCCAGCACTCAGATCTCATCCAGGCACAGCTTAAGAGAGGATTTTTTCCTCCAGCAGGAGCACTGGCAGAGGGTCAGATCCTGCACGAGGGTGCAGAGAAGGGCCAGGAGCTGAACCCTCTCCCCCTGCCCATGTCCAGCACCAGGCATGGGTAAAGTGGCATCTGTGGGGACAGGAGCCACCGTGGCAGTGGCTGGGCCCCTCCACACCAGTGCAAGGAGCTGGACAAGCTCTCGCCTGTAAGAAACCAACTGCTTAAAATATAACTGGCCAACAAACCCCTCCCTTGTCCGGCTGTGTGGTACAGACCGGCCTCTCCAGCGCCCGGACACTGCAATTACCTAAAAATAAATGGACCACAAACCTCAAGAGGCCAAATGGCTGAGGGGGATGAGGACAGCAGGGAATGTGCCCCAGCAGCACCAAGCCTGGCTGGAGGGACCAGCAGCCATGAGCGGCTGTCAGGCACCACCATGAAGCCCAAGCCAAAGGGTTCACATGCAACCAAAAAACAGGTAGAAAAAAGGCTTTAATTGCTCAAAAAACACCACCTGAGCTGATTTTTCCTGGCCCTTAGCATCACCTAGCCCATGGGAGGTGCCGGCCCACTAAGCTGCACCACCACCCCCCGCATCAGCAGCCCCTCACCCTGCCAACCCCCCCAGCACTGGAAATGCCAGCATTTCCGATGGTTTTCCAAAAATTTAACCAACCCAACCCACCACAGGAGAGGCTGCAGAGGGTTTTGCAGTGGCCAGAGAGGAGCAGTGTTGGAAACTTACTGTAGGAAATTGGCCGCTCGGCTCCAGCTCCTTGTCCCTACTGGTGGGAAAGTCTATAAATCTCTAATAAAGAAAAAAAAAATCCCCTCCCATTTTATTCCTTCTCTCTCCCCCCTTCCAAAGGATTGCGAAACTGAGAGGGCAGCCAGGGCTTGGATTCGCAGCATTTCTGAGTTCCTACAGAGTCTGGGCTCCCTGCCACCAGCAACAGCGGCTCTGGGGGTGTGGAAAAAGGGAGGAAAAAAAAAAATAAAAAGAAGAAGAGGAGTAAAAAAAATATATTAAAAAAGTGCTGTTTATTTTGGGGGATGAGAGAGAAAGCTTGCAGTGCACAAAGCGGGGCGGAGGGGGAGCGAGGCTCTGGCACTCCTGCAGGCTCCACGCGTTTGGGAAGCAAAAGGGCTTGGTTAAAACACCTCAGTACTGGGTGGGAATCCTGAGCTTGCAGAGGATGCTCTTTCCCAGAGTGTACATGGGCAATAAGCAATCTCATATAGGGGGAGGCAGCACCTCCCAGAGCAGCTGGACCCCCTCGAGGGCACCCATGGGTGCCAGCAGCAGCTCTGCTCTGCCCTGCCCTGACGCGGCCCCGGGCGCTGTAAGGGGAATTACTGAAGACAGGCTGGAAGAAAAGCCTGCTCCAGCCGTGACCCAGATTCCCCTCCAGCCTGATCCCTCACTGAAGTCATAATCCTTGGAGGGCTTCTGGTCTTTTTTTTTTTTTTTTTAATACATCCCTGAGCGTTGCCATGGTGACGAGGGGGATGCTATAATTTCAGCATTATAGACTTCAGCGCGAGAACAGGAGGGAGAAGGTGGTGGAAATATGGATGAGCTGCACTGGTAATGCATTTTTAGGGGGAAAAAGAATTAAAAAGAAAGAAAAAGCCAATGCAGCACCTTTGCTTGGGCAGCAGAGGCTGGAGGAGCAGTGCCATGTCACAGCTGAAGGGAAGCAGGGGATCATGGAACCATGGATTGGTTTGGGTTGGAAAGGACCATAAAGATGCTCTCATTCCATCCCCTGCTATGGTCAGGGACATCTTCCACTACACCAGGTTGCTCCAAGCCCTGTCCAACCTGGCCTTTGGAACTTCCAGGGATGGGGCAACCTAGAGAACTTCTGCCAGGGCCTTTTCACCCTCAAAGGGAGGAGATTCTTCCCCATATCCCACCTAACCCTGCCTTCTGTCAGTGCAAAGCCGTTCCTCCCTTGTCCTGTCACTCCAAGCCCTTGTCCAAAGTCATCTCCAGCTCTCTTGAATCCCTTCAGGCACTGGAAAGGGCTCTAAGGTTTACCTGGAGCCTTCCTTCCCTTCCCTAGAATGAGGACCTGCCCCTGTGCCTCGGCCAGAGTACCCACTGTGGGGCATCGTTGGCACAGCAGCTTCCCTGGGCATGGGTACTCCAGACCCCACGTGGCTTTGGGGGATGCAGGCTGCCACCCTGCCAGGATGCAGTGACAAGTCCTAAATTCCCCAGAAAACCTTGAGGAACCCGTGGCAGCCCTGAGCAGGAAGACCCTATTTTGGGGTGGCCTTAGCCCAGCCCTCCACAGCTCAGCACCCAGACGATGCCAAAACTTTGCAAAGAAGCAGCTCCAAAAGAGCTGCCCTCCCCTTCTTACCTCTATTTCCTACCATCTTTCCTTTCCACCTGCAGGTCCCCAAGGTATCCCATTGTGAGCAGGATGTGGGAGACCCTGTGTTCCTGTCCAGCTCTCTGGTGGAATAAAGCCAACCACTGCCCACGTTTTTGCAAGGGCATGAGATACCTCTGGGTGCTCTTAATGTCACACCCCCTTGGCTCAGCCCTAGAGAGCCCCTGGGCTGACGTCTGGGAGTTTTCAGGCTGGGAGGTGACCTGTGACCCCACAGGAGGGATGAACCAGGAACCCGATGGCTTCAGCCTCCCCCAGACCCTAGGGAGCTCAAGCTCTCCTGTGGCACAGAAATAGCAAAACTGTACGAAGAGAAGCCAAACCAGTTTCAGCCACGTTTCCACCCCGCTCGCGCCCCTTCCCGCCCCGCTGCCGGGCACTGAACCGGCACCTGCTGTGACGAAAAATTTCCGAAAGACGCACAAATAAAAATAAGATCATACACAAACACCTCTGCCCAAACCCAGACCAACGGCCCATGACCCCATCACAAGAGAGACGGGCTGCCAGGGACCCACGGGGTCCCAAAGGAAGCCAGACTGCCCCTGGGGATGCCAGGTCCACACCACGCGCAAGCGGGGAGGCGAGAAAAAGCTCCGGTCTGGTGCATGGCACTTGGCACCACATCCTCTGGCCATGCAGCCTGCACCCCTCAGCTTCTCTGAGGGGTGGGAGACAGATCCTGACCACAAAATCCAGGTGCCCAGTGTCAGGGGCACTGAGATATCACTGTCTCAGTCCTGCACTGGAGCCCCGGTGCCTGGGCACAGCTCAGTGGGGATCCTCGAAGGGCAGCGTGATGCTGGGACAAAAGGGTCTCCTGAGCTCTAAAAGCCTAAATAAAACCACAGCACATCACTGCAAAAGAGGGAACTCCAGTGCTCCAGTGTGGGGTGGCAGCAGGTGCCAAGGACCCCTCACCAGGAATCAATGCACTTGTTCCCCGCTGCAAAAAATCTTGTATAACCCCGATGGAAAAAATATCGTGACTGTTTTGTTTCCACACCCGAAGGGGAGCCAAACACCCAAACTACCACCTTCAGCATCTGACCTGTCAGGCCTTGGGCCATCAGGGCGCTTTCAGCAGTGCCCCGAGCTCCAAATTTAGCCTCAAAGGTATTTATCTCTGAGAAGCTAAAACCAAAGCTTCATTTGCATAACAAAAAGACCCCGATGCTCGGTGCAAGTGCTGCTGGCAGGGCAGAGGACATGCAAAGCAGCCTCTCTCTCCAAGCAAAGGCGCTGAAGGTCACCCAGGCAGATGCTGAGCTCACCGTGGCTGGTCCTCTCCACTGGAAAGGACAAGGCAAGAACATCTTCCCATAAAGAAAGCATCTTCCCAACCTTCCCACTTCCACCTCATCCAGTTGGAGCAGCTTTCTCCAGCACAAAGGCAGGTGTGAAATCCTGCTCGCTAAAGCACACACTCACATCTGGCCCTAAAGCTGAAAGACCCGAGGGCAGCCACCAGCACTTTTCCAAACTCTCTCAATCTGTGCTGAGAGCTGGGCTCACCATTTTCCTCTCCTGGGTGCCAGTGGCTGGCACGAGGACAGGCGGCCTCGTCCCCTCAGGAGCAGCGCCCATGGGGAAGCAGGAGGCGAGGAACCCAGCCCTTGGCCTTTCCCCAGCAGCACCCCAATGCAGCTCCCACGGCCCCGGGAGCCAGCAGGAACTCACCCCACCGGGACCCCCACCCCTCCCGTGGGAGCAGGCTGAAGGCACAGCAGCTCCATGCTCAGCTGTCGGACACCAGGCAGCACCTGCTGCCACGCCGGCACGGCGTGCCCGCAGCTCAACCCAGCACCTGTCCCACTGTTTCGGGACAAAGTCCCTTCAGGAACTGGCTCCACCCGACCATCTCCTCCTCAACTCCTCCTTATCTCACACTGACTGAATCCCCTCCTGCCCTGCTATCCTCACAGCTCACTCAAAGCTCATCTGTACCAAAACCCCGGGGTGTCACACGAACCCAATAAAGCATCGCTGTACCCCAGGCCACCCCAAGAGCCAGATGTTCACCTCTCCCCCCCCGCCAAGGAAATGCCAGCTCTGGGGAGAGGATTGATGGAGGAGCAAGAAGCAGCCACCAGCTGCCGCGGGAAGAGGCCTTGGCTGCCTTCACCACCAGCATCTTGCTCCAACCATTTGTTCTGCTTCTATTTTCGAAAGCGCTGGGGCTCAGCACTCCGCAGATCCCAGCCTCCCTCCCAGCCTCCCCACCGCCGAGCAAGGCGACAGATTTCTGCTAAGAGGCAGCACAGGCTCCGCTCCCCATCTTGGCAGCAGCAGCCATGCAGGACTGGGGATATTTTTGATCGAGCGAGCCGAGAGGTGCGAGTTTTCCCGGCGGCTCGTTGCCGGCGCGTGGGAAGGACGGCCATGGCGAGTCAGGGAAGGTTGAGGATGGATACGTGATTGATCCCTGTGCTTAAAACCCTGGAGATGAGGCGTCAAATCCTCCTCAGTTGTGCAAAGCGAGACGTCCAGCGGTACATGGAGCTCACTGGGAAAGCATCACCCAAGGGATGAGGCTGGAGATAAGGCCTGACTTTGGCTGCATCCTAACCCCCTGAGCCCCTCCTGGAGCCCCCACACTGGTGCATGCTCTCAGAGGAGAGCTGGCATGCACACGCTGGCCATGTGATCCCAAGTGCTGCTCCTCACCAGAATACTCGATGGAAAACTGCCCCAAGCCAACGTCCAGGTAAGCCAACCTCTACCCAACCCTTCCACATCCTGTTCCAGTTATTGAAATAAATTTGCTGCTGCTGCAGGGTTTTCCTAGGGGCAGAGACACGTCTCCAGGGAACATTTATCCCAGGGGATAAACCTGAGGGTTGGAATGAGATGATTTTTAAGGTCCCTTCCCACCTAAACCATTCCACGAGTCTGTGATAACTGTGCCTAGAGGCACCTCCTCACCTCCATGACCTCCCCAGTGGTGCCAGCACCAGAAACGCTTGGTGACACACAAACCCTTTCCTTTCCCCCATGGTTCTTCCAGCAAGTTCTGAACCAGTCCGAGCGCCGTATGTCAGGCTTTGTGTCCAACAGAGCCAAAGCCAGAGCTCCCTGCAGGAATTCCCAGCAGGAGGAGGGTGCTTGTGGCAGAGCCAGGCTGCAGCAACACCGGGATTTTAACAAACTGTGGGGTCTTCAGCCACCCCAACCTGCCCATCATCGAGCCAAGCAGCACCAGGGTCCCCACCCAGAGGAGGTGTCACAGGTGCCACAGGACACTGCACCCCAGGGTTGGACACCATTCCCAGCCACTGGCATTCACACAAAGTGGGCTGTTCTTCCCAGGGCTGGCAGCTCGCTCAGATGCCAGCCAGAATCCTGTGGGTATCAGCTCATGGGGACATTTATCATGATATTTAGACAAAGCACGACAGCTCAGCCCTCACCTACAGTTACACAAACACACAGCCACTCTCTGCCTCTGTACACCCAAAACGGGTGAAAAACACCCATTTCTTGGCCGTCCCAAGCTTGCAGAAGGTCCTTCCCCATGGATGCCACCATGGAGCAAGAGCACCCATGCCTGGAGCCTGATCCCTGCCATTCCCTGCCCCAGCCCCTCATCACAGCAGTTTATCTCCTGTTCCCAGCACTGAGCACAGCAGCTGCAGGGCAGGACAGTCTTGGTGACTGCCCGTGCGAAATAAAAAAAGCCTGGTCAGTCAAAATAATTTGTCCACATTCTTTATTGTAATTTTTTTCTTCCCTGCCAGTGGAAACTCCTGCTCCGGCACCATGTCTCAAGGTTACTGCTAGGGGTGGGGGAGGATTTCAGGTTTTACAACTGAAAAATTCCAGACAGAAACCCAGAAATGTTGCCAGTCTTTTACTGAACAGAAGTTCTTTATCCAATTAATTTATTTAACTTTTTTTTTTTTTACACTTCATGCAGCAGGTTTAAGCGAACTTCTGCCCCTCAGATTTTGTCTGCTTTGATAGAAAATTCTCACTGATGCCACAAACATTTCCAATTCTCAATTTCCTTTTTAAGGAAAACCAAACCAGATGAATCTGACCCCACATATTTTCCCCACCTGCAGGACATGGGATGTGTTCCTGGGTATGGCGCCTAGCAATTTTTCCCTGAAGTCTTCCAAAAATTGGAAAGGAAAAAATTTAAGAGCAAAAAGAAAAATTTCATCTTCAAAATAAGAAGAGAAAAAAGATACTTTTGAAAAGAATGGAGGAAAGCCACTTTGTTCCAAAAAGCACTTCTATCTAAAAAAGAAGATGAAAACTTCCAAGCAGAACTATTTATAACCACTGTTTATATCCATCAATAAAACCTTGCACCTGAAGCTCCACCACATCCCCTGGAGCAGGTACCCCCAGGCCCACAGCCCCAGCACCCCCGGGGCCATGAGCTGCAGGATCCATCACACAGTAGATGCTGATAATCCCCCTATGGCAGAAGGAGGAGAGAGGAGAAGGAGGAATCCCACTAGAAATCCTAAGATGATCCCCTGGCAGCCCTGGGGTGGGCTCGGGTCGAGGACCTGGCCCCACAGGCAGGTGCCGCTTCTCAAATCTCGTTACTACTTTTTGGGGATGGAAAAAAAAGGTTAAAAAAAATTCGGGAGCCATGGATTTGTCCTGCCTCTTTCCTAAAAAAAAAAAAGGCTGATGCAACAGCAGTGCTGCAGAGGGAGGTCACCCTTCCCCACAGCCCCCAGCTCCCAGCCCGTGCCCCAAGCACCCCAGCCAGGGGGGCTGCAGGCACCTCCTCCTGGAAGCGGTTTGGGGTTTGTGCCGGACGCTTGCAGAAAGCTGTTTGAAGCTCTGGAAAGAGAAACGATTCCTCCTCCTCCTCCTCTTCCTCCCTGCCCAGAAATAGGTCATTTAATTACCCCCTTTCCAACCCCAACCACCACTGACTCAGGACAGGAGGTGGGAGCGCTTCCACCCTGCACCAGCAGCAGCCCAAAGCCACTGTGCACGGCTTTGACCTTGAGCCATTGTGCCAGCAGCACTAGGCTGACAGGGCACAGCCAGCACAGATGGCAGGGGCTCAGCTTCCCACCTCTGCATTCCAGCTAGTGCTGGTCACCCACAGCAAGGAGGGGCGGGCCATGGGTGCTGTCGACCCCCTCCATGCACAGCCACGGGCTGCCAGCTGGGAAATCCTACATGTCCTGCTCAGCCCCGGCACGGCCCAGTCCGGCTGCTTTGGCATGGGACACCACAGTGGCTCCTGGGTGGTGGCTGGAGCCTGACACATCCCAGCACAGGCATCATCCTGCCCTTCCAGCTTGTCCTCAGCCTTGCACCAGGACACCGGCCCCGCTCGGGCTTCGCGTGTGGCGGCACAAGAGCAGCACCACACGCCCGCTCTGCTGGGGACTGGAGGGGCACGGAGATATTTGAAGTCCCACTGGGCAACATGGCAGTAGCCAGCACTGGGAACAGGCCCCAGCAGCTGTTCCAGCATTCCAGCAGTCAGCCACAACCAGGACATCTCACCATGACCAGAGCCCTCCGGGTGACACAGATGGTGGCAGCAAGGACCCACCACCACTGCATGCACCTCATGTCATTCATTGCTCCCTTTTATATAGGGGAAGGTGCTCACCTATAGCTAAGAACCAGCCAGGGAATCATGGAGCAGCTGCTGTGTCCCTCCAGCCTAGTTGTGACCCACACAAAAACAGGCCAAGTTTCCCCAAAAAACTGCTCCCATGCAGCTCAGAGACCCAAGTCCCCCATCTTCTGCGCCCCCATTTAAGAGAAAGCAAACCCAGACCCCACCCCCCCAAAATAAATCACTCCAATTTGGAGTATTTATCAAACCTTTGCTCTCCACATGAGCACTTTTTTAAAGATTTTTTAAAGGATGCGGGCTCTTGTCTGTTTTGCAAGCAGTGGGGAGCTACAGCAGGGAGACACCAAGAGTGAGGGGAAAGGAAAAATTAAAGAAGAACCACAAGCAAAGCAAAGTGGAGTGCAAGATGCAAACCGACAGATCCGGGGAGGCAGAGCTGCTGGCAGGCAGACGGCGAGATCCATCTTGAAAGCAAAAGCAAACTGCTGCTCACACAGGCAGAGGGAAAAACCTAGAGGTCTTCAGCACTGCCTGAGCTCTGATCAAACAAAGTGATTAACAAATCTCAGCTTTTTATTGAAAGCTTCTCTAATTAGAAGAAAAAAGGAAAGGAAAAAACAAAACCAAACCCCTGAGAGTCACTTCGAGCGGTGAAGTCCCAGACAGTGTTGGGGGGAGCTGAGGGGGTGATGCACCCCACAGTCCTGCTGGCACAAGGAGAGGGCAAGCACAGCCAGGGACACCCAGCACTCACCCCGTGGCACCAGCACGGCCCGTGCCTCCCCAGCCTTCCTCCTCCTCCCTTCCTCCTCCTCCTCACTTGCTCTCTGCTCACCGCGGCGGGCTCAGCAGCAGAGCCGAACCTCCCCGGGAGCAGGACTGTCATCTACAATAGAGTCACCTCTGAACCCGGGACAGCTCAGCCTCCAGGAACTGCCAAAACAGCGATAAAAATAAGAAAGAGCCCCCGGCCCGAGGAGTTCACCCTCCGAACAGATGGGACGGCGGCGGGGTGAGGCAGGGCGATATTTTTAGCTCCGGTTGCAGATGGGGAAGTCCGGCACAGCATCGACGGCAGCCCCATCGCCGCCTGTGCCGCTCACCGCGGCTTGGGTCACCTCCATGTGCACTCCCGGGTATTAACAGATTTAATGGGATGCTGCCTGCTCACTTCCTGAGCCTCAGGCACCACCTTCCAGGCCAGCTCACACCATCACAGCTCCACATGGCATCTCACCACCACTGCCGGGGGCACCCAGTGGGACAGCAGTGGTCTGGGGGAGCGGAATCAGTGTCAGCAACCCACATCCCACTCCCTCTTTCCCCTCCACTACCAAAAAGGCCACGTCCCTGCAATCCATCACAGAGGAGAGATGCCACGAAGCACCCCATGGCAGGTTCCTCGCAGCACGCTCCAGGCGATGCCAACCTGACCGTGGCAAGCACTCTGGCTGGGAAAAAAAAAAAGAGGGAAAAGCAATTTCTGCCCCTCACCACAGATGCTTTTTTAGGTTCAAATGACTCGCCCAGGCTGTTAGACGCACAGCTCGTAGCTGAGCCCTCCACACCTAGCTGAAGCCCTCCTGCTCCTCTGGGATGTGCCAAGCAGCATCTCCCCCCAGCCTCACGTCCATCCTTCCTTCCTGAGCCAGGGTGGGCACCAGCATTGACACCTCCCTGCCGGCACCAGCTCCCGGCACACGCCGGCACCGCGGCAGCTGGGTCCCGCTCCCGTACTTTTTGTCCGATACTTTCGGCTTTGTTCTCCCTCTCACAAAGCCGCCGTGAGGCTGCCCTGGCAGCAAAAAGGGACCTCGAAGTGGATGCAGTTTATGACCATATTTAGGCTCCTTTATGTTGCCAGAGTCACAGTAAAGGGCTGTAGCATTAAATGAGACTCAGACCCCACTTGTTTCACTTGGCAGCCTGGGAAAAATCCACCCCGGGTGACTCCAGCACCGTCCATGCCTCCGCCCTGCCCGCTCGGGGACAGCACAAAATAGCAACAGCCCTTTCCAGCTCTGCAATTGCACTTCCCAAGAGGAGCCAGGAGCCCCATACGAGTGAGGAGGGGGGGAATTAAACACATTAACCACCTCCCCCATTCTGAGAACACCACCAGAGCGTGGGGAAGCAAAGGGACGTGCCCAAGGTCACCTATTGACAAAGCCAGCACTTCCCAAGGTCCCCAGAGCCCCCCAGCAGGACTGAGCACACACAGGGACGTGACCGCTCAGCACGCAGAGCCCCCGAGCCGGTTTTTGCTGGGGGAGAGCCTGGGCAGGAGTGGAAACCCCCGAGCCACCTGACACGGGAGCTAATGCCCCTCCACACGAGCACGTTAAATCCCTGCTGTGGCAGAGGCACCAGCGAAACCCGAGCAGTGGCCCCCACCGCTGCTGCGGGGACCTCGGCCACCTGCTCGGAGCCAGCACAAGTGCAGATGCCTCAGCTGGGCAAAGCCTCGACAACTGCAGGGGCTGAAGGGCAAGGTGGTGGGAGTGGAGAGGAGAATCCGTGAGGCCCATCCACAGGTCTGTGACCTTCAGGAGCCCATGGCAGCGATCCTGAGGGCAGGGCGAGCAGCTTGCTTTGGAGCACCAAAGGGACAGGGGCAGCTCAGTGCTCCCACGCCAGGGCCACCAGCACCAAATCAGCTCAGGGAAGGAAAGAACACAACCAGAACATGACCCTTACCTACACCCAAAACCCGCACCCCTGGCCTGATGAGTGTCCCCGTCGCACTGAGGCCGGCACAGCCCCTTCCCCATCAGCAGCAAGATTTCAGGCTGGCTGTCCTGGGACAGTGGTTTTGAAAACACCCACCTTGGTGAAGCAACGCCAGCCCAAAAATCCATACACAGCCACGCACTGCGGGAGAAGGGGCTTCGGAGGGACGGGATCAGGCCTTCCCGGGGTGGGGGCAGGCAAAGGCGCTGAATGGAAGTGCCAGGGGAATTTGCAGCAGCACAGGTGTCCCTGTCCCTGCCCAGACCCCTGCCCACAGCAAGGGGGAGTCACTAGCCAAAACCGCGTGGCAGCTCCGACACTTGTGGAGGATTAGGAGGAGGGGACAGCCCAGCTGGTGGCCGTGCAGAGCTGGGGGTACCATGGGGCTCCAGGGGTGCAGGGGTAAGAGCTGCGTGTGTGGCACAACTGACCGCGTGCTGCTCTTGTGCGTGAGGGAAGAAAAGGCAAATAAATAAAAGCATAAAAACCAACGACAAAGCCAAAGGGGTTTGGGAGCTGCAGGGAAGGGACAAGCTGCGGTCGAACCGGCGTCACAGATGCCGAACAGCCGCAGATGCCGGACGCCCTGTCACCGCATCCCCGCTCAGCATCGCCGGTCCCTCCGGCCAAGGAAGCGCTCGGCACCCCGGGGAGGCCGCGGCGGCAGTGACGCGGTTTGGCCCCACCGCGATACCCTGCTCCGGCCGCTGTCGGACGGAGCTGAGGCGCTGAGCCCCCCCGGACAAACAATCCCAGCTGTCGGCTCCGGAGCCGGCGCACGGCCAAGGCATGGACGCTCCAGGACTCGATTTACCGCCGGCTCTCCCAAAATCTGCTCTTGCCAATCAAACCGCAGCCCCCACCGGCACCCGGAGCCTCGCCGGCGGGTCCCCCCACAGTCCCCATGTCATCACCCCGTGTCCTGCCAGGGAGGGCACCCCCTAACCCCCGAAATCCACCGGGCCCTGCTTCTCCCTGCGTCCCGCCAGGCCGCAGCGGGTCCCACTCGGGGGTGGACGCAGTGTCGCGGCTGGGCTCACGGTCTGTCACCACGGGGGTCCCACGGGGACATTGCCCACCGCCCCGGAGCGGGGTGAGCACCCCCAGTGCTGCCCCCACCCCACCGGCAGCACCCAGCGGGGCCACCCCCGTGTGCCGCACCCGGCACCCGCATCCCCCCGCGTCCCGCATCCCC
>VZRH01003623.1:145822-176081 GCA_013397555.1 Urocynchramus pylzowi
CTGGATCCCTCCTGGCCCCGGGGCTCCACACCGGGAAGGGAGCCTGGATCCCTCCTGGCCCCGGAGCTCGGCACAGGGAAGGGAGGCTGGATCCCTCCCGGCCCGGCCCTGGGCAGCGTGACCCTCCCTCCCTAAGGCTGCGGCCAGCCTGCCCTCGCTGCTGCTCACTTGATCCCGTCTCCTCCCCGCCTAATCCGCGCTCCCCTCCCGGTATCCTCTGCTCCACTTTAATGCCAAAGTTGGCCGGCAGCCACTCGGCTCCGAGGACGAGGACGCCTTTTTTCCTGGTTATGCAACGCACGGCTGAGCTGTTTGCCTTTCTCCGTGAGGAGTTTTGGGAGGCTGGGCTGGCTGCCCTGTCCGGGCAATGGGCAGGTCCTGGGATGCCCCAAATGGGGATCGAGAAGCTGCACGCTGGTTCCCCCCCCTCTCTGCCCCCGGGGCTGTTGTCCTTTCCTAATGCATTCCCCTTCTCCTCTTCCCAGGTGTCCCCCAGGGTTCAGCTCCCTTTCCACATGGCTTCTCCATGCTGCCAGAAGAGCTTTCTTCAAGCTCACGGTGTGCCTGGCCCAGCATCCCAGTGAACCCTGCCACAGATCCCAGAGACCCCTGCCACAGATCCCAGGGAACCCTGCCACAGATCCCAGTGAATCCTGCCACAGATCCCAGGGAACCCTGCCACAGATCCCAGTGAACCCTGCCACAGATCCCAGTGAACCCTGCCACAGATCCCAGGGAACCCTGCCACAGATCCCAGGGAACCCTGCCACAGATCCTAGTGAACCCTGCCACAGCACCCTAACTAACCCTGCCATGGCTAAGCCTGGCACACCATCCAGGCTATCCCTGGCACACCATCCAGGCTATCCCTGGCACACCATCCTGGCTAAGCCTGCCATCTCAGTTACCCCTGCTGGCTCCCAGCCAGGGTCATCACCAACCTTCAGTGTGGCAGTGCCATTTCGCAGTGTGGCAGTGCCATTTCACCCACCCTCAGGGTGGCAGTGCCATTTCACACTTCAGTGCCATTTCACAGCGTGGCAGTGCCATTTTGCAGTGTGGCAGTGCCATTTCACAGTGTGGCAGTGCCATTTCACCCACCATGTGGCAGTGCCATTTCACCCACCCTCAGTGTGGCACTGCCATTTTGCAGTGTGGCAGTGCCATTTCACAGCGTGGCAGTGCCATTTCACCCACCCTCAGTGTGGCACTGCCATTTTGCAGTGTGGCAGTGCCATTTCACAGCGTGGCAGTGCCATTTCACCCACCCTCAGCGTGGCAGTGCCATTTCACACTGCAGTGCCATGGTACTGCTGGCACTGAGTCTCATTTTGATTCTCCACATGAGTCAGAGCCCTGTGAGCCCCTCCCAGGACCACGAGGCGCAGCCCCAAATTCCAGCACCCCCTGGGGCCAAGTTCCCAGTCCAGGCCTCACCTCACTGCCTTTCCCTGAGCCAAGGCTCCAGCAGCCCTTCCAAGCCATGGGTTTATCTGCTCCACCACAGCCCCAGTTCAGAGCTGGGAGCTTTGGAGATAAGCAAGAGCTCAGGAGAGTGCAGATTTAAGGCTCCAGCTGCCGCTTCCAGGGATGCTGTTCCTGGGCTGCCACTCACAGTAGCCTTTGCACCACGTGCTGGGTGGCCAGCTGTGCCACCAGCTTATTTTGGGTAGACCTAGGGTGCCCACTGCCAGTGCCCAGGGTGGACAAGATGCTTCCAGCCATGGGTGTAGGTCCCAGGCCTTCCTTGCTGCAGCCACAGCTGAGGCTGCTGTGCCCTTCCAAAACCCAGCATGGCATAAAAAGCTGCCAAAGAGCCTCTTCTAGGGAATGAAACATCCCCAAACCTGGCTGCTTTGGAAGGAGACATCCCAGGCACCTGCCACCAGGCCCTGGGGCTCCTGACATCCAGCAGCCTCCCTGTGCTCATCAGGAGCCCACTGAGCCTGGGGTGGGGGGGAAGTTTGGGACACTGAGGACACTTTCTTCCCTGCTCTCCCCTTCAATTATTCTGCCACATATAATAGATATTGGTGCTATTTTTAGGCCTTGCTTGTTTAATTATTGAGAAAGGTTTTGAAGGATCTCTTGAAGGCAAGGAAACAAGCCCCAGAGTGCTCACTGGATTTCCCTTCCTGAAGCACAGGGCAGAGAGCAGGGCTGGAGCAGTTGCCAGCTCCCCTTTGGCTCAGGAAACTTCCACAGCAGCTCCAGCCTGCTCGGTGTTGGCCTGCAGGGCTGGATGCAGGGCTGGATGCTGGGGTGGATGCAGGGCTGGATGCAGGGCTGGATGCAGGGAGGGATGCAGGGCTGGATGAAGGAATGGATGCAGGGATGGATGAAGGAATGGATGCTGGGGTGGATGAAGGAATGGATGCAGGGATGGATGCAGGGTGGATGCAGGGAGGGATGCAGGGCTGGATGAAGGAATGGATGCAGGGATGGATGAAGGGATGGATGCTAGGATGGATGCAGGGAGGGATGCAGGGGGGGATGCTGGGATGGATGCTGGGATGGATGAAGGGATGGATGCTGGGGGGGATGCAGGGATGGATGCTGGGGTGGACGCAGGGATGGATACAGGGATGGATGCAGGGTGGATGCAGGGATGGATGCAGGGCTGGATGCAGGGAGGGATGCAGGGCTGGATGCAGGGATGGATACAGGGTGGATGCAGGGAGGGATGCAGGGAGGGATGCAGGGAGGGATGCAGGGCTGGATGCAGGGCTGGATGCAGGGATGCAGGGCTGGATGCAGGGATGGATGAAGGGCTGGATGCAGGGATGGATGCAGGAATGGATGCAGGGTGGATGCAGGGTGGATGCAGGGATGGAGTCTGGGCTTTGGAACCAATGTGTGATCATGAGGAGAGAGGCTCTGGAGCCAAAACAAGCCAAACCCCATTCCCAGACCAACACTTGTCTGGTACAAGGGGCTCAGTCAGAGCTGGGAAATGCTGGGTCCCAGCTAACAAAAACCAGTGCAATCCCAGCCCAGGCTTCCATTAGGAAGTAATGTGGCCCAGAACTCACCATTTTTATTTTTAACTGAACGGACACTTTTCTTGCTGAAAAATGACCTTATTCTCAGCTTGCCAAGCAGAATTGCAATGGCAGGAATTTTTTTAAAACCATTTCCTTTCGTGTTTCCACTTACAAAAAGCCAGAGAATGGCCTTTATTTGAGATTAAAGGGGTTTGGTCAACTTGAAATCCGCTGAGATTTCAGCAAAATGGTATATAATGAAGCAAGAGCCAAATCCTCAACTGGTGTCCTTTGCCCTGGCTTCAGCAGCTTCAGCTTTCCAATACCTCTTTGTACCTGTCAGCAACCTGGCCCAGGACTTCAAGGGAAACATTGATTTACCTCAGCTGCCAGGCTTAGCCAGCTGGGATTAACTTCCCCCAGCTGGGGATATCCAGGGTATCTGTGATCTGTCCAGGTTTCCTAAGGAATATATGTGTGTATAGTCATGTGTTTGATCTGTTCATCCTCCCCCTCTCAATCCTATTAGGTACAAAGGTAAAGATATTAATTTTAATAGTGCAGATACAGAGGTGTTACACGTTGCACGAAAATAATTATCCTCCAGGACAGACCCTGTGCTGACCCCGGGGAAGGACAATGGGATAACTCTGACTCCATCCCAGACATCAGGAACGGCCCAAAAGAAGTGTCACTGGTCCAAACCCCCCCAAAGCCACCTCTGCCACAGCCCCCACCTGCATCTGGCCCCTGGGGTGGTCACCAAGCGATGCCACACTGCCAGGATGCTCCCAGGAGTGCCCTGAAGGAATCACTGCGCTCAGAGATGGTGGGATGGAGCCAGGGCTGGGGTGGGGACCTGGTGGCAGAGCCAGGCTGCTCTGGCAGCACAGGCAAGGGGGGCAAGTTGTCAGCCCCTGCTCCTTAACACCCTGACAAGCTTATAACTATTTCATTTGTTACACTGCGAACCTTTTTAAATTAATGAGCAGAAGGTTGTCACGGTTGCTGTGGCGACGACACGTTGCTGGGGCAACGGCAGCGATGCAGAGCCTGTGGAGTGTAATCAGGGGTCAGGCTGACGATGGAGCCAGGATGTGTGGGGGCTGTGGGAAGAGGCAGCCAGCCCCAGCTCCCACCAGCCCATGGCCCCACGCTGCTCCCCAACCCCCAAAGCAGCCCCGACAGGTGGGAAAAGCAGCGCTGCTTCCCGGGCAGAGGGGGCAGCGCTGCCTCCGCGCCTCGGCTGTGCTCCGTGCAAGCCTGGCTCGCTCATGGGACAGCTCACAGAACCATCCCCGGGTTCATCACCTCCCCTCTCCAACTTTCCCATCCCCTCTGGCTCTGCCTGGGTCTCTGGTGCCTCAGCCCCCCACAGCGAGCACCCAAACCAAGGGTGGTTCAGGCAGAACAGACAAAAACTGTGGGGCAAAAACTGCACCTCCTGCACCACCCCTCCCAATGGGACATCAGGACATGTCCCAAAAGACACCAAGGTGGTTTTCAGGAGGTTTGAAATCAACTGCCTTGTTCTTTCCACCAGGCAGGGGCTGGGGCCAGCGAGGGAGGCAGCTCATGCCACTGCTGCAGCCCTACCCCAGCATGTCCCCAGCCTGGCAGCTCCAGGGCTGTGTGTAATCCAGAGGTTTTGCAGCCACAAAAATCTTTAAGAGCATTTATTTCCCCCCACACCAGCAACAAGTTAGAAAAGAGAGGGAAGGGAGCGGGCAACCAAACAGATCTGCAGGGAAACTCTCCAAATTCAAGCAGGAAAATGACTTTGCAAGATCTCTGGGCACAGGCACCTTGAGCTTCTCTTCCTAAGTCCAAGTAAAAGGATGGATAGGATAAGGGGGAGCATTTTTAACTAAAAGAGGATGATTTAGGTTTGATATAAGGAAGAAGTGTTTGACAATGAGGGTGGTGAAGCACTGGCACAGGTTGCCAGAGCAGCTGCAGCTGCCCTACCCCTGGAAATGTCCAAGGCCAGGTTGGACAGGACTTGGAGCAGCCTGGGATAGTGGAAGGTCTAGTGGGTGGGGAGTTGAGTGAGATGAGCTTTAAGGGCCTTCCTTAGGCAAACTATTCCATGATTGTATGAGTTTATGCCCTCCAGTCCCTCTCGCCTCCCCAGGAGCAGCTCAGCAGCCCCGTGCACCCCGTTCTGCAGTTGCCCTGTGCATGGGGCATCCACATCTGTGGAAGAGATTTCACAGCAACTTCTGTGAGCCAGAGAGAAGTTTGAGAAGAGGATCCATGTTTACCCCTGAAAGAATTTTCTACCAAGGTCGTTGACATAGAAACCAAGAAAGAAAGAAGGAGAAATAAGAGAAACCTGCAACTGCCTATTCCAATGAGCAATTTGTTTGTCTTTCCTGACCAATGAGTAAAGTGTAAACTTCTGAGTTTTGTAAGAATGTATAAAAAGCATGCATGCTAGAATAAAACCAGGTTTGAAGCCTTCTGAAAATGGAGTGTGTTGCTTTGTGTTGTGACTGTCTCAACTACGACACACATCCAGGGAGCTGCAGTGGGGACCCAGCAGGGAGAGGGGGACCAGGGGCCAGCCTGGGGAGGCACAGCCCTGCTGGGTGTGGGAGGAGGCTCTGCACCCCCTTGGAATGAGGCAGAGCAATGGGGTGAAGCCTGAAGGGCTGGGACAAAGGGAGTGGGGTGCAGGATGGGGACTGTCACCTCCCCAGCACAGGTGTGGTGCCCGCCCTCTGCTCAGGACCACGCAGCTGACATCAACACCTGAGGGTGTGAGCAGGAGAAAAATGGGGTGGGGAGGGCAGATTCCGGGGCTGGGGAATTCTCTGCCTGCTGGAAAGGGAGGTCTGGGCTCATCCCAGAGCCATCTGCACAGAGGAGAGGCTCTGTTCCTCACTGACATGCCCAAGGTCCCCACAGCATCCTGCAGCTCCAGAGGGGGTTTTCACTAGCCCTTTCAAGGTACATCTGGCCCAGACAGCTTCTGATGGGAAAATGGGGGGCTGGTATGGACCACAAACACCAATCCCCCTTTCCAGCCCTGACAGAGTCACAACATAATGCAAAATACATATTTGTAATACATTTACTGCTACTTGTTTAATACAAAACTCCTACTATAGTGAGTTTTAATGTGCTATCTAGTATATTTTAATTTACTACATATATTTTTGTGTACACAAGATTTATATGTATATGTAGATATATATAGATATATATCTATATATACACACACTCACACACATCAAAAACATCCCCAAAACCAGCTCAAACCCATCTTCTTCCATCCAGATAACCCATCTTAACCCATCTGCCATCCAGATTTTGAAGGCAGTCTGCTGGCAAGAGGAGTGACCTATGGGGTGAGCACTGACACTTCACCCTGTGGGTCTCATGCTGCCGAGGGTGCTGTGCTCCCCAGGCTGATTCTTTGTGCTGAGCTTTCCCCAGCACACGTGAACAGTGCTGTACCACAGCTCTTCCAGCTCTGCTGCCTGTCAGGGAAATGTCTAAATATTTCTATTTTCCCCAAATACATTTTTTCATCAGAATTGGAAAGGGGAAAAAAAAAATTTAAAAGCCATGAAAACACTGAAATCCACAATAGGGCTCGAACAAAAGCAGCGTCTGAGCACTGGGAGGAGGACACACCCATGGGCCCCAGGGATGGATCCTCGTGCCTCGGGGGCTTTGCTGGGCTCCAGTGCTCTGCAAATCCCCGTTCCCATGCTGTGATGGGAGGTGAGGCATATGGAGTCCCAGGGGGACAGTTGGCTGTGCTATCTCCTGGGGATATCCACCAGCCAAGGGACGGGGACCAAAGCGGAGCCTGGCTCTGCTTGTGTCCCAGATAAGGCTGTCAAGCCACAGAAACCAGGCTCGTCCCAGTGAGCTCAGCAGAGGCCAAGGGGTGAAGGAGATATGTCAGAGCCACCCTCCTGCTGGGAAAAGCAGGGCTGTGATGCCCAGGAGGGATGAGTGTCCATGAGACCTTCCCTGGATGGCCCCGGCACTGTTCTCTGTCACTCACCAGCAGCTGTGGTGAAAAGTGCTAAGCTAAAAATGAAAATAAGTAATTAAAATGTGAAAACCCTCCATGACCTCCACAGGTGCTTGGGTTAACCTGGGCTTTGTTTCCCAGGAGCTGAGCATTGCCCTCAGTTGCTGCTCACGAGGTCCCTCAATCCCTCTCCAGCCACCCCCCACCAATGCTGCCACATTTCCTGGGGGGCTGCTGAGCCCCTGCCCGAGCTTGGCAAGACACTGCTTCCCTTTCCACGAGGGTCATTTCCAGAGGCCAAACTATGACCTGGCAGCCAAACCACAGCTTCCCCTTCCCACAGTACCAGAGTCAGCATCATGTGCCTCAGTGATGCTGCTCTACGGGGATGGAAGAAAGGAAAACGGCAAAGAAGGAAAAAGGAGCCTGACCTCACTGAACCCTGCAACTTCAAGCCAGGGCCAGCCTCAGAGAGGAAAGGACCAGCAAAATCTGCTCCAGCAGCCGTCAAGGCTAATTAAAGAGCAAATGCAGCCATTCCCAAAGGATTCAGCACTCTCCAGCTGCAGCTGCTGCTGACCCGTGGCACAACCTTGGGCTGCAGCTGACCATTGTCACCTCTCTCACGGTAGCTCAGCACCCCAAAACCTGGGGCAAAGCTCCCTGCTGTGGTCACCCCAGCCTGCCCTGCTGCCCCCTCCCCCTGGCTCAGTCAGGGACTGCTGGTTGCCACAGGGCACATCCCAGGGGCTGCCTGCCCCGTGCTCGTCCCCGATCACGCTCCCACCCTGCAGGTTCCTCTGTCCTGGAGTCAAAGTCACTCGTGCAGAAAGACTCTGCTGGCTCTCAACTTTGCTGGGCACGAGGGACTAATCCCATTTTACAGATTAAGGAAGCATCCTGCCACGTGCTGGGATGGAAACAGTGCCCAGCTCCCTTCCCTGCTCCAGCCCACGGCCATTCCAGCTGCCAGCACCCCTGTTTTACTCTGTTTGTTTGCTCTGGTCCCCAGATTTTGCTCCTCCTGTTCCTCAGGGGCAGGGCTCAGTTTCTCCTACTCAGTCCCATGGAGAACCTGCCACCTCACTCCTCACTCCCTCTTCCCCAGCACCAGGCATCTGCTGCACACCCACCTCTGCTCCTTAATCCTCCTCATCCTCATTTCTGCCTCTGCCTTGGAAAGCTCTTATCGAGCTCCCTTATCTAAGTCAGGGGCAGAGGAAACTCACCATCTCCCACCCCAATCTCTTTCACAGTCTATTTTCTTCCTGCCCAGAGTTGATTTCCCTCACCTAATTGCCCAGAAAGCTCTTTTCCCTTCCTCTAATCAGTCTGGAGCAGACTTTCTCTAGATAATTGTGCTGAGACCTGATCACCCTTCTCATCTCCATCTCTCCAATACTCCCATTTCTTCACTAAAGTCATCTGCTGGAGCTGCATTCCTTGGTCTAATTATTTCTAGGCTCCGTTGAGTTACTTAATTGCTTATTCGTCTGGCACCCGTATCTGGAAACTCCCAGAGCATCTGAGACAGGGCACAGGGCTGAGTTATCCTGGTATCACTGCCTTCCCAGTAGATAAAATTGCTCCAGGTGTGTGACAGTGTGAGCCCAAAGCAAAACCTGCTGGAAAAAATTTTTTTTTTTTGGAATTCACTGGCTCAGGTTGCCTAGAGAAGCTGTGGCTGCCCCATCCCTGGGAGTGTTCAAGGTTGGTTGGGCCTTGGAGTAACCTGGGAGAGTGGAAAATGCCCCTGCCCATGGCAGGGCCATTGGAGGTAGATGAATTCTAAGGTCCCTTCCAAGCCAAACCACTCCACGATTCTGAGATTCTGTGAAATGCAGAACTTGCTGTTTCTCTTGGTGGGAGGAGCAGCTGTCTGGTGGTGCTCCACAAGGAACTGTGTGAGGCTCACAGCAGCCACAGCCAACAACAAACTCATCTTTAGGCCAGGTGTGAATTCACTCGTGCTAAGGCCAAACGGAAATAGCTCACCAACCTCATCCCAGTGCCCCGGGTTCCCATGGCCCTCGGAGGCTCCAGCTGGCACCATTTTCCCTCTTTCCACCCCTTCCCTGCAGCTCCACCAGCACCACACTCAAAGCTGTTGGGTTGTTTGGACTGGCCCCACTTCCCTATTCCATTATCACCCCAGCCGCCTCCTCTTTCCCAGGCTAATTGATCCACTGTTTTGTTTTCTTATCAAATTGCTCTCAGCCTCTGATGCTCCTTTAATCAATGCCCAGCCCTATCAGTTCCAGGGACTGCTGGGAGACCTCCTCTTGCAGCCACCTCTGTGTCTAATCGCCTGGGGACTTTACCTAATTGGTGTAAAACCTGATTTCTTTCTCTAATCGCTCTGAGGCCCTGATTCACTTATCTAATTGCTCCAAAGCCCAGGCCTTGCACACCTCTCATATCCTTCTCCTTCACAGGTTTTTCCCTCCCCCGCAGGTGGCCCGGCTCTCTTGACTCCCTAATCCCTCAGCTGCTTGATCTCTTTGACTAATCCAGCCAAGATTGGGCACCCTGGCTGGCTGCTCCCCTGACCCAGTGCCGCCAGCAGTGACCCCCCCGAGCCCTTTTCCCTTTTCCCCACCTTCCCCCCACCCCACAAAGCTCAGACCCAGCGTGGAGGGGCTTCTTTGCCTGCTGCCCTTGGGAAGGGCGATGCATGTCCCCAGCTCTCAGGGCGTGGTGGCCACCCTGGTGACAAAGGCCCCCAAGGGTCACCCCCCCCTGCCAGAGGAATCTCCCCTCTCTGCCGGGACGGGGTGCACCGGCTCAACCAGTTCCCCCTCTGCTGCACCCACTGGGCTGGGCACGGGGAGGGACAGCATGGGACAGGGGGAATGTCAGCCCTGAGTCTGGCTCCTGGCAGGGAGGGGGGTCGGGACAGCAGCCCGTGCTCCTGCAGGGACAGAGCTGCTCACCCCAGCCCTCTCTTTCCTCCCCGGTGAGTCACGTCCGCTGATTCAAGCGAAAGAAGTTGATAGGAGAAAACATTCAGCAGCCAGCCTGGAAGGATCCCAAGGCTGAGGACAGGGTGGCAGGAGCAGAGGGGAGATTTATCTGGTTTTCCCTGAACTTTCATGGAAAGTGAGTCCCATCCCCGGGTGGCTCACAGATACCACTCAGCAAGCCCCGGAATTTTGGGAGTGCCCGAAACCTGCTCCAGCAGGCCCTGATGCTCTCCCTGCAGAGAAGGAGCAGACCCCAGACCCTCCCTGACCACTGCTGGCCCTCTTTGGCCGGCGGTTTCAGCCCCAGAGCTCATTCTTTCCTCTGGAGCATCCGGCCTGAGCAAAAGCTTCCCTTTCCCGTGGCTCAGCCCACGCTGGCTCAGCAGCACAAGGTCGCTCCTGCCTTGGCAGCAGCTGCACAGGGTGACTCACGCTGGCTCCAGCTTCTGCTCAGCCCCGTGTGGAGAGGTTTTTGGGGCGGAAAGCGCTGCCCTCCCCTCACTCCCCCAGCCTGGGATGTGGATTCAAGTCCCAGCTCCGACCTCTTATTTCTTCAGTTTTCCTTTGCTCCCAAGACCGGGGCTGAAGCTGCACCCAGAGATGCTGAAAGCAAACAACTGGGAATTGCCTGATAGCTGCAGCAGGGATGAGAGAGCTGGGGCCTGATCCTTGCTCTTGCCTTTTCAAGGAGGGAACAGGGCAGCGAATCTCTGCACTTTGGAATTTTCCAGACCCTCATCAGTGTTAAAGTCGTGTTCCCCCCCACCTCAGACAGTTCCAGGTGCCACCAAAGCCCCCCCTGCTCCAAGGGTGGGAGGATGCAGTGGGAGGCAGGCAGACACCCAGCCCCTTCCTGGGTGCCTGGCCTCCATGCAGGGCCAGGAGCACGTTCCCAGAACCCAGCAGTGGGAATTTGGTGTGTTTATTTGCAATATAACAATGACCCCAGGACTTCGAGGAGAATGAGTCAGCTTCTAGTTCAGGGCAGGATTCCTCATCAGGCCTCTCAGTTAAAAAAATCACCATTTGGAGATGCAGCAATTAAACAATTAAATTAAACTGGCACTTCTGACCAGTGGCAGGCTGAAACCTTTCCACACTGGCACTTTTTGTGGCTGGCAGCGTGGGAGGCAGCAGAGCCCCCAAACCATTGGAATCTCTCCCCAAACCCCGGGATCTGCAGGCTCTGGGTGGCTGGCAGTGCCCACAGCCCTGAGGAGCTCAGTCCTCCCTGCAGCCCCCAAAGAGTTAACACGCTTCTCTGGAGCTGCACAGCACGTTCCTGGCTCCCAGGGGCGCAGCCTTCACCCACCCCTGACTGCTCTGCCCTGGGGAAGCCGCAGGGCACGCAGGCTCCTGCTCTGACAGCTCGCTCAGCTCCCAGGGCTGCAGAGTGAGAGAGGGGCTCTGGGAGCGTCACCATCCCCACCCCGAGCTGCCCTCGGCCCTGTCCCCTCATCTGCCCTGGTGTCCCCAGAGCCACGCTGCCCCTTGGCACCCTGGCTCTGTTCCACACGGGGAGCAGCCCCTTCTACACCGACCTACAGGAGACAGAGAGACCCTCCCCACATTCAACCACAGCCCCAGTGCCAGAGGAGAGGCTCCTGTCCTGGGCAGATGCAGCTGTCCCCCAGCAGTGCTGACCCTCTCCCAGCCCCTCTGGTGAGCACTGCATGGTAGCAGCTGCCCCTCCACACCACCACTGTTTCACTCTCCTGCCTCTAGACAAGAGGAGAGAGGATGAGCCCAGGAACTCCCAGGCTCCTGGGGAGCAGCAGGGCTGGCTGCTGTCCCCGTGGTCCCTTCAGCCAGTCTTCCTTTGCTCGTCCCCAAGCCAGCTCCCTCTTGGAGGGCCATGGGATGCGAGCCAAGGCCCACCCCAGGCTCACCCAGGAGGGCAGTAGCTGAGCTGGGCCACAAACGTGACCCCATCAGTGCCCTGCCTGAAGCCTCCCATCCCCACCGGGGCTGCCACTGGGCCAGCAGTTCATCCCCCAGCTCCTCACCACGCTGTGCTGGTACCCGCCATGCTACAGCCTGGCATCTCTTCCCAGGGTTGCCAAAGCAACCACAGAAACACAACAAACAGCAACAACACACAGCAGACAGTCGGCAAACATTCCCCTCTTATTTTCTCCCCGGTTCGCTTTGTGCTTTTTCCCCTCTCCCACAAGGAAGCTGCTGCCATCGGAAGGGAACAGCAATATTATTCCTCAGAGCAGCCTGTGCCATCCCAGCAGGAGCTGCAGGGCAGAGCCCTGGCATTGCCAGGGAGGCTGCTGCTCCTGGGGAGGAGCCTGGCACGGCTGAGCCCAGCCCTGACTCTGCCGTGGGCACTTTGAGCTGCTCACCTGCCTCCTCGGTGCTGCTGGGTGACCTGGGCTGTGCTGGAGGTGAATCCTCCTCCTGGGCAGGGCAGTGCTTCCACGGGCCTCTGGGATGTAGCTGGAGGTGCAGCCCAGCCTCTATCCAAGGTGTCTTGGGAGTGTCCAGACTCAGGGCCCTTCTGCACAGGACCTGAGCATCCTCAGGACTGCAGCAGGAGCAGGCAGAGGATGTGGGCACGTCCAGGTGTGCCTGAGGAGAGGAGCTGGGACACCCTGGGCTTTGCAGGGACACCCTGGGCTTTGCCAAGACAGCCCCACAGCCTGAGCCCTGCAGCCCTGGCACCGAGGGGGATTAGTGGGCACAGCTTGGGGCACGGGCTTTCCAAATGGGATTAGCAGCCCTGTGGCATGTGACAGTGGGGACAATGGCTCTGCAGGAGCCCTGCCTTCGAGCTGGCCTGTCCAGCACCCAGCACCCAACACCAAGCACCCAACACCCAGCACCAGCTCCCAACAGCTTCTCCACCAGGCCAGGCAGCCCTGAGCTGGTGGGATCAGGACTTGCAGCAGCACTTTCTGAGCCCACTTTAACCATTTTTCATCCCTTTTGGGGGTATGGATTCCTGTGAGCAGTCTGGAGCAGGGACAGCAAGCTCCCAGCTGTGAACCTCCCAACACTCCTTCATTCCACCTCACGAAGCCAGGGAGGTCCCAGCAGCCCCTTTCCCACCCTGGACCAGGGCAGCAGTCCAATGTGGGGCACCTTCCTCCACAGATTACACTTTCCTACACGTGCTGAGTGCCACAGGCTGCAGGACTTAAACCAAACCAGCCTGGTGAGATGTGAAAAGCTGAATGCCTATCCTGTACCCTGGTGCAAATTTCCTCTCCCTTTCACACATCTCTACACATGTATGTACTTATACACATAGTTTTCTTAACCCTCCCTCATTCCTTTTTTTTTTTTTTTTTTTTTTGCTTATTTTTTTCCAAAGTCCACCCATCTGGCAGCTCGTTTGTGCTCCTGGAGGCAATTCTGGCAGTAAGTGAGGAGGGAGCAGGAGCGAGGCTTGTGTTGCTGAGGGACCCTGTGGCACCTGGGGATGTGGCACGTTCAGCCCAGCCACTGGCACAGCCAGCAGCACTGGGAATGCTGTATCACAGCTGGGTGTGGAGGGGAGGTCAGTGAGGGGGCTTAATGCAAGCACAGTGATTCCCTTTGCCATGCAGGGAATGCTGGTGGTGCCTGGGTGCTGGACAGGGCGTGCTGGAGCTGGTCAAGGTGAAATAATACCTCCCTGTACCTACAGAGTGACAGGACAAGGGGGGGTGTCTTCCCACTGCCAGAGGACAGGGTTACGTGGGATACTGGGAGGAAATCCTGCCCTGTGAGGGTGGTGAGGCCCTGGCACAGGTGCCCAGAGAAGCTGTGGCATCCTTGGAAGTGTCCAAGGCCAGGTTGGACAGGGCTTGGAGCAGCCTGGGATAGTGGAAGGTGTCCCTGCCCATGGCAGGGGGTGGGACTGGATGAGCTTTAAGGTCCCTTTAAAGGAATCTTTAAACCACTGTAGGATTCTCTGGTATGAAATACAAGCCCCAGAGGGAGCCCCGTTTTCTCCTTTTCTCCCCCTTCCCAAATAACACCTCCCAGGATATTTGAGCCGGTTTTCCAGGCTGGTCCCTTTTTCTGTCCCAGCCTGGGCAAGCAGCACACAGCCCCAGCGAGCCCCAGGAAAAGCCCCAGGGCTCGGGAGAGGCTGTGCCGGGGCTCCTCTCCTCTGCGAGCCTCAGCCTCGCCTTGTCCCCACCGTGCTGGGATTGCTGTGCTGGATCCATCCTTGGAGCTGGGGCCAGCCGAGCGTCTGCAGCCCCCGGAGGAGCCCCCGGCGGGGCTGCGCTCGCCCAGCACCCGCGGCTGCTGCCGGCTGCCCGCGGCCACCGAGCGCCTATCCCCAGCTTGCAATGACATCTAGCGGAGCTGCCTCGGGAGGAGCCCAGCCAGCCAGACCTCCTCCAGCACTGTTTTCCCCTCCGACCTCCTCTCCAAAGCGAGTGGGCAGGAGGCAAAGAGGTGGCACCCTATTTCTGAGTCATGGTTGGCCCCAGCACGGCTTCCCGGGAGCCAAAAAAAAAAAAAAAAAAATCACCTTTTCCGCAGCAACACCGAGTTCCCTCCAGCCCATGCTGCAACTGTGCTTAGTGAATAGTTGGGACTGTTGTTATTAGGTGGAGTTCTTTACCTCAGGCTTCCCCTCCATCCCCAAAGCACCCCAAAAAAAGTGTTTTCAGCGTGCCAAATGCTGCTGGTGCAAAGCCAATGGCTGCTTGGCTGCTGGGGGAGGTGGCTGGCAGCAGCAAACCACACTGAGCCACAGCCAGAGACATGCTGGATCCTCCTCTAAAGGCAAGGAGGGAAAAAAAATAAACAAATATGGTAACCAGAAGATAAAAACCCATGTGGTAATGGGTAATGTGCAGCAGCAACTTTCCCAGGATCCTGTCCCTGCAGATGGTGCAGCATCCAACAGGTTAATGGCAGCCTGGTCCTATTTTAAACACGGAAAAGTGCTGCAGCCTGATCCCACTTCATTCCTGTAGAGATATAATCATAGTCTTTAGGAGACGTAATCATAGTATTTATTTAAGAATTAAGTGTGTCTGAAAGTGGCCTAAATTCCCTGTGCAAGAGCTGAGTTGGTGCCTCAGCACCTGACTCTGCACTGCTGGGAGGGAGCTGCTCCCTGGTGTCCCTGGCCAGAAGCTGAGGGGGCACCTTGCTTTGGGAATGGGGGGCTGTAGGAATGTCACCAGCCTGAAACACCCTGCTAAACAAAGGGAGAGGCAGGTGAGGCACACAGGGAAATGATCATCCAGAGAAATTCTGCATTTTCTGATACATCTTTATTTAGAGTAAACAAGCAGAGGCAGCACAGCAGGAATTCAGCACGGATGGGGATAGAATAAGCATAGTTTGAGGCATTTCTATGAGAGGAGGAAAAGAAAAAACACATAAAAACCTCACAAACAAACATCACTTTCCAAAGACAAGACAGAGCCTGAGCTGCCAATAGATCAGGTACCCCTGAGCTGCCTCAAGGTCCCACAGCAGTTGCCGAGCAGTGAGAGAGATTCCTATTCCTATTCCCCCAAAAAAGTTCCTTTGCAGAGCAGGTTTGGGACCTGCTGCTCCTGTGCCTGAAGGAGATGGGGTGGGAGGAGGTTGGGACTGCCAGCAGCTCCCTTCCCATCCCATGGAAGGGGCTGGAGAAGGAGCCCACATGGAGAGAAAGTGCTTTAAATGCAGCCATGGCCAAACAGAGTCATTGTCCCACACCTGAAAACTGATTAAGCACCAGAGCAAATCAAGAGGGGACAGACACAACCATCCCTGCTGATATGGTGCTGTGGGGCTGTTCCACAGCAGGTGCCAGGCACCAGTGTGGTCCAGAGATGTGGTCCCTGCTCCAGTCCCTCAGAGCATCCATGGGACAGCAGTGACACTGAACCTCTCTCTTGTGTTTCACAGCCTGGCTGAAGAGCAGTGAAATTCATCTTTAAAATCAAAATTCTTCTGTTGCACCTCAATGTATTAGAGAAGAGCTCACAGCTGTCTTCACAAGCAGTTATTGCCTCTCTGTTCTGGCCTCTCCCTACCCCTCCATATAAAGACTGATTCTGACATTTCCCAAGCCTTAGTGTGAGGAAGAAATATAGACATACATATAGGTATAGATAGATATATATAGATAAATTAGATACCTTTATTATATCAGTAAAACCTGTGTAGTGTCCAGAAGTACAGAGTGGGCAGCTGGCTGTTGGCGACACAGGAATTAAACAGCCAAAATACCCAGATAAAATAGATTTTAAAAGCAACACATGCTGCAAAAGCTCTGGCAGCTGCATCCTCCTGCAAGGAGGCTGGGCATCAGTTTAGTACCAAGCTCGGGGTGCTCAGGGCTGGGGCTGGGCCCTGTGTTCCCCAGTCAGGCACTGCAGGCTGCAGCTGCTCAAGCACACTGCATCCATGCAGGAAAGCTCCATGGCCAGCAGCAGCTCCCTGCCCTGGGACCACCAGCCCTGAGGTCTCTTTGGCAGGTTTGCATTGCCCCCCTTCCCTCTAGCCCCTGACCCCGTTACTTCTTGAAGAACTTCTTGTTGAGGAGGAAGATGAGCAGGTTGACATTGACCTTGGCCTTATCGAACATCTTCATGACTGCTACCCCCTCGTACTGCAGCTGCAGCAGGTCCTGGGGGAGAGGGGACTGTCACTGCCACTGTGCCCAGCCAGGGAAGCCCTCCTCAGTGCCCAGCCCAGCACAGGGAGCTGGGCTTGCAGTGGGGGCAGCCTCGTGTGCAGCTCCCAGCAGCTCAAGGCAGGGCTCCAAGTCCCCACAAGAGCTGCAGGTGTGGGGACAGCACCCAGCCCCCACAGCCCCCGGCTGCCCCCATCTCTCTGAGCCCCAGCAGCTGCAGGACAGGCTCCACACCTGGTAGTGCAGCTGGAAGTGTTCCATGTCGATCCCCATGAATTTGGCTTTCACCTGGAACCTGCCTGATTCCTCACAGGGGATGATGTCAAAAACCACGTTCCTGAGCCTGAGAAGACAGAGGCACTCACTACCAAAAGGGGCTTTAAAGCTTTAACAGCCAAGCACCAGGTCACCCACGCAGTGCACCCCCTCAGCACAGCAGCCAGACCCACAGCCCAAACCCCGCTGTAAATCCCAACTTTCCTGCATTCTCCTACACAAAACAGCTTGCCCCACATGGCAGGACAACAGTGGCCCATGTGCATCCTCCTCCTCAGTTATCTTCCTCTACCTGCCCAAGTTTTCATAGAATCATGGAATATCCTGAATCAGAAGGGACCCACAAGGATCACTGAGTGCATTAAGTCCAACTGCTGGCCCTGCACTGAATAACCCCAGGCAGGAGCTCCTCCCCTGGGGCAGGGTTACGCACTGGCTGGGTGGCAGGTCCTGGATCTCCAGCAGCACCCCCTTCTCCCACAGCTGGGCTGCTGTGTAGTGCAGTGATGGCAGCTTCTTGCTCTTCCCACTGCCCCTGGAAGAGAAGGGACCACATGCTGAGAACTCATCTCCAGCCATCCATGACCCCTTAGATTCCCAACCTCTCCAGGACTCACAACAACCAGAGAGCAATGAAAATAAATAACGTTTTTTTAAAAAATTACTGATTTTTGGTAAGGAACCGCACTTGTTGCTGGCTGCCAGATTGTCAAGGCAGGTCTTGATGTACTGGTTGTAATAATCAATTTGCTCCTCATAAAACAGAGTCTTGGCATCGAGGCCCTCCAGGGTCTGCCTCAGCTTCAGGAGCTCCCTGCGGCGCTGCTGCCGGTGACGCCGCTGGTTCCGGATGTCCTGGAGGAAACAGAGCGGTGCCAGAAAACCAACAGGTGTCATGATGAGCTTTACCAGAGCAGGACCCCTGGGGGTTTAGGGGTGACCTAAACCCAAGTCAGCATCTCCCAGCACACCTTGGCCAGCTCGTCAATGAGCTCCTGGTACTGGTTGGCAGAGTGCACCAGCCCCAGGCTCTCCAAGCGCCGCAGGCTGCGGATGACCTTGCGCTTCTTCTCCTCCATGGAGAGCTGGCCGTTGGCAGCCAGGGAGGGGTGGCGCTGCAGCTGGGCACCGGGCTGGGCATCCCGCAGAGCTCGCTGGCACACCAGGCGCTCATGGGCAACTTCCTAGGGATGAGAAGGGGTCAGCCTGGAACACAGCTGGAATGGGATACAGACATGGAGCAACTCCTTCACCCATGCTTTGATGTGGGTCTCTCCTGGCCCCAGAACATGGGATTTTTCTGAAAACCAGAGTCCAGGCACTGCTGGATCACAAGAGCAGTGGCCAAACCTCTGAGAGGAGCAGGGAAGCTTTTTGCTGAGAACTTTTTCGCCCTTTGCCCACAAAGCTTTTCATTTCATCCCTAGCAGCAGCCTCACACATCTCACCTCATGCTCTGAGGCTGGTGTCCACAGGATTTCTGGGAGGGAATCTCCTGGCTGGCACTGGATCAAATCCACCAGCATCTGCTTGGTGCTAGAGACCAGAGGGAGATGTCAGGCATCTGCTCCAGTTCATCACTCTCCACACAATATTCAGTTGCTTCCCAAGGGTTTCTTGCCTGCCTTGAGCATCCCAGCCCCCAGTACCCTTCCAACACCCCCAGTACCCTCCTGATGCCCACAGAGCCCATCCTCACCTCAGCAGCAGGCTCCTTGTGTCACTCTCCTCGCTGCTGGCCACTGGAACCATCTTGTTGGTGAGGGTGAGGGAGATCTCTGTTCTGCTGAGCTGGGAGAGCACCTGCTCAGCACCACTGTCTCCCAGGCTGGCAACACTCTCCCCTGCGAGGGCAGAGAGAGCCCTGCTAGCTGTGTTGGGCTCTAGAGGGCTGGCTTCCCATGCCCAAAGCAATCCAGCTCAAGCTTCGTGCAAGGAAAGTGTGCCCACGTCCACCCTCCTCCCATGAGGGTGGGCGGTGAGTCCCAGAATCCAACCTACCAACCAGGGACTGGACTGTAGGAAGCTCATCAAGATCCTCCAGGAGCTCGTGCAGGGGGTCACTGTGGTGTGCTGTGATGGAGTCCTGGTGCTCGAGCAGGAGCTGGACAGTGCAAGGGATGAATCAGTGGCAAAGGGGGACGCAAATGGAGAGTGAGGGAAGGCCACCCTTCGCACCCGAGAGGGGATGGAGAAAATAGGAGGTTTGCAAAAGGACAAACCTGCAGAATCTAGGTTATTTCCTTGCTTAGAAGAGAAAAAAAGGTCATGAAAAGGGAAGCTGTGCCAGGGGTGGGATAAAGAAGAATGGGAGGAAACTCAGCAGAAAGCCCAGGGGGTGGGAGCAGAGGAAACAGAGCTTGCCATGAGCTTTATGCCCTGACCTTGTGCGTGTTGATGAGCTCCCCCACAGTGATGTAGATGACTGGTTTGGCCACTGCCACCATCTCTGAGTACTCATCCATGTCAAACCTCTCTTCAGGCTCAGGGACGCAGCAGGCGGCAGAGATGAACCTCCTGCAGGGAGGGATCCCTTTGGTCAGCCCCAAACCCCTGCCACGGGCTCCTAGCCGCCCTCTGACCCCATCACCATCCTGGAGCCCACCTGAACCTGTTGTGGGTGTGCTCCAGGTACTGGTTGAGCCCGCAGAGGTGGGCACTGTCCCCCTGGAAGGCCTTGTGGGCGGCGGCGTGCTGCAGCACCTTGGCGATGGAGCCCAGGCTGCGGCGCTGGTCGGGGCGCAGGGCCACCCCGGCTGACATGTCCACGATGTCAAAGCCATCGGGGGCCACCACTGCTGGGTTCATGAAGCGGTAGTAGAGCAGGTTCCCCACGATCTAGGACATGAGACAGGCTGGGGAGCAGGTGGGTTAGGGCCCAAGGAGGTGACAGCTCAGCAGGGAAGGATGTTTCATCCTTGCTCTGCATGGTAGGACCCTCCTGGAAGAGATGGCAGTGCAGGGGAAAAGCCCACTCTTGGCATTTCCTTAGTGGCTCAAGGAAAATGTTGACTTGGAGGTGTTTTTAAGTCGAGAGGACCTGACTTTTTGTGGCCCTTCATGTACAGACACAGCTGAACCCCACCAAAGCGCGCAGGTGCCCCAGCCCCACGGTACCTTATCAACCTCCTCTGCTGGGGCCTTGGGGAATTTCTCAATCAAGGACATCCGCAGGATTTTGGCCATGTAGCGCATCCCATAGCTGAGGAGAGGCAGGGAGAGGACCATCAGCATGTGGGTCCACCCTGATGACCCAGTCCTACTACCCATCATCCAAGAAGCAGCAAGTCCCCAGTCCTGGGGTGATGGAGAAGCCCACAGATAGGATTGGCAGCCACAGCACCCCTCAGCTCCCTCCCCAACCCTGCTGCCAATCCAGGCATTTCTGGAGGAGGCCTTCATCCTCTCAGATGACCACAAAGCTGGCATGCATCTCAATGTCAGCAGTAAACTGCCCAGAAATGGAGCAGAAAAACAAGCCAACCCATGAGGCACTGCTGATATTTGGGGCTCCCCTTGCTGACAGTGCAGTAACTCAGTCCTGCAGCAGCAAAGGGGCCAGGAAGCCCCCCCTAACCCAACCTCCTTTCTAAGGCCTTGTTGGAGACACCTTAGAGCCAGCAGCACTCCTGGGGTGTGCACAGAGACCATCGAGATACTCACGGGATCTTGTCCACGGAAGAGGTGATGGCAGAGACAAACTTGTCTGTTACTGCCAGGAGACTGCGGATAGAAATGTCCAACCTCCTTTGGACCTCGGGGTGGCTGAGAGCCTGCTCAGGGCTGACCTCATATGGGAGCTTGCTGTGAAGGGAGCACAGGACCCCATCACCATCTCAGTGCCCATCACTCTGTGGCCGAGCCAAGCCTTCTTATCCAGGGTCTGACCTTCTGTGCCCGCTCTGCGACTCCGTCTGGTTGATCCACGCCTTGTAGATGTCCACAGGGTCCGTGTGGATGCTGAGGGTCTTGTCCTGCAGGACCTCCTGCACCGGGCCAGCCAGGATGTGCCGCAGGGCGTTCTGCCCGCGCACGTTGCGGTAGAAGCTGACCACCAGCCGGATCACCGTGGCATTGCCCGTCAGGATGTCGTGAACGTGGTCCACCTTGGACCTGGGCACAGCGATGGGGCAGACGGGATGAGGGGATGGACCGGTGTTTGTGCGTTCTCCAAGCAGGAGGCAGCAGACAGAAGAGAGAACAGCATCCAAGCTGATGCAGTTCAGCCTTTCTCCAGGCCTGTTCCCACACCAGGACACCCACCTGATCTCCTCCTGCAGTGCCACTTTGAAGAGCTGCAGCAGCAGATAGGCCTCCCGTGGGTTGGATGCGTAGTTGTAAAGCGTAAAGATCACAGACTCCATGAATTTGGTGGACTTGTTCTGGGGCATCTGGAAGATCAGCCTGGCCAAGTACACTGGCTGTGTCTGCAGGAGGGAGGGACACCAAGCTAGCCCAGGTGTCATGGGATAGCTGGGGCCAGGTCCCTGCACTGCCCCCCCAGCTGTGGGGGACACAGCAGAGCCCCCCAGCCCCACCTGCAGCAGGTAGAAGAGGTGCTGATAGGCCTCCAGCTTCTGCCTCTTCTCCTTGCTGAGCGTCTTGAGCCCCTTCTGCTTGTCCAAGGACATCATCTCTGAGAGCTGCTCCTTGTTCTTCTTGGTCAGCTTCTTGCAGTGGGACACCACCTCCTATGGCCACACAGGCAGGGGGAGAAGCACTGGGGTCTGCCTAAGGCTCTGGCATTCTGACCAGTTTCTGGGAGAGCCCAGTGCTCCCCAACCCCTCCAACTGCTTCAGAAGTGAAGCAGAGACAAGTCCAAGCTGCGATGCCATGGAGGGCAGGACCACATGGGGCAGCCAAGTCCTCCCCCTCTCTCTGTACCTGCAGCGTGATCCTGTTCTTGACCAGCAGCCCAATCTTGATGTCCATGAGGTCCAGGTCGCTCTCCAGCTGCCGGTTGGCACGGATCCTCTTCACCACCTCCTCCTGCAGCCGCAGCACCTCCGACTCCTCCCAGAAGTCGTGCTGGCTCTGCTCCAGCAGGTGGATGAAGCGCCGGACGATGCCCAAGGGTGGGCTCTTGGTGTGGACTGCAGCAATGCACAGCAAGGCCATGAACAATTTGCAGGTGGATGGCGTGGCCACCCCCACTGCAGACCCTCAGACCCCCAGCATTCACTCAGACACCCCAGCCTCCTCCCCAAAAAGCATCTTCTTGCAGCATCAGGACATGGGACAGCACACAGTCACACTGTGCAACAGCCTCCAGGAAGCTTTTGGGGGCACAGGGGCAGCCCCAGGGCTCATGACCAAGGACCACCAAGGCTCTGTCACTCCTGTCTTTGCCAAGGGGCCACCAGCAGCCTGCCCATAACTGCTTCCCCACTGTGCAGGGCCAGCAAGGGAAGAGGCAAAGTCCCCTTCCCAATTAGCCATGGCACTTCAGAGCAGCAACGAGCAGGCACGCACTTACCCAGCATCCTGTAATCCCCACGGGCCTTGTTGGCTCGCACAAAAGCCTGGATTTTAATTACAGCTTTAATCTGCCAAGACAAACAAGGGGGTGGGAGATGTTTTTCCTTGGTGTCCCTAACACACATGGGGAGTGAAGGAGAGCTGGACAAGCACATCACTGCCTGGTCGCACTGCCAGGAATGTATTAAGGCCTGGGATGAGGGTCTCTACAACACAGGAGAGATTTTGGGATTCTACCCTTCTCTGTGGTCATTCCCCTCCACTCACTGTATATCAGAAGCTGCAGCAACTCCAGGGGTGCAACTTCACTTCCCACAGCTGACACCCCCCCTGCTTCTCCCCAAAAATATTTCCTTCCCCTCTTAATGGGCATCTTGAAGTCATTGTTGTTTTTTGATGGAACTGGAGTGGTTTTGCTCTTCTCACACTTTACAAAACCCCAGACCCACCAGCTACCTATTCCTTCCCATCGGTCCCCCAGCCAGGATGAATCAGTTCTTCCAGCTGCACTGAGAGCACTTGGGGACAAGGATCCAACTGTGAGCTCGGGATCATCCCCCTACATCCCCACCAACACGTCCCAGGAGTTGTTTGACTCCCATCCCATCACTTACATTCTGTCTGAAGTAGCGCAGCCTCTCCTGGTACTTCCTCTGTGCCTGCCACATCCTCACAGCTGCCTGGATCTGGGAGAGATGTTCAAATATTTGGATTCTGGAAGGACTTGCTTGGCCAAAGGGAATAGGTGCAGGGGAAAAATCATGAGGACTTCTAGGGGAGGTTTAAGTTGGATATTAAGGAAAATTTCTTCATGGAAGGGGTGGGCAGGCATTGGCACAGGCTGCCCAGCAAAGTGGTGGGTTCGCCATCCTGGGAGGGATTTAACACCCATAGGGATGTGGCCTTTGGGGACATGGTTAGTGGTGGCCTTGGCAGTGCTGAGGGAACAAATGGAGCCAGTGATCTTCAAGGGCATTTCCAGCCTCAGTGAGCCCATGATAACAATTCTATTCTATGAGTTTTTCTCCCCTGTCCACTCACACACTGCCCTGCCCAGCTGCCACAATCCCCCCGGCTCCTCTGCGCTGGGCAGGGGTAGATGCCACCCTCGCAGGCTGAACAAGCAGGTGACAATGACCAACATGGGAACAAAGGCTGAAGGAAGAATCTTCCAGACCTTGATTGCAGCCTCTGTGTTGGATTTCAGGTAGTGCAGCCTGTCCAGGTAAGCTCTGCGCTGCCTGTACCCCCTCCAACAAGCCTGAGCACAAAAAGACACCAGGTAGAGAGACCTGAGTGAGGTCACTGTGACTCCATTGGTTTTTCAGGGAGCACATGAGGAAAGAGAATAAGCAGCACGGGGAAAGAGGAAACCAGCACCCAAAGCAGCCACTGTGAGAGAAACAAGCCCCACACTGCTCTCTGCAGCACCTCAGGAGTCCTGGCAGTAAAACTAGAGAGCAGCAAGCGCTGGCACTCCCTGGACCTGCTGGAAGGTGCTGCGAGCAGCTGCCCTTGGTTTGTGCCACCGTGCTCAGAGGAGGGACAGATCCCTGCTGCTGCGTCACCTGGATCCTGATGGCAGCTGGCCTCTGCTCCCGCAGGACGCGCCGCCGTGCCGCCAGCTGCCGGCGAACGAGGAAGCCCCGGAGCCGCGCCTGCAGCCTCACCACCAAGGGCACGTTGGATGCCCACAGGCACTCCCGCTCGTGGGCCAGCGTCACTCGGGTGATGACCGACTGCGAGGACACGAGGCAGCCCCGGCTCAGCCCCAGCCACGCCGGCGCTGCCCACCCAGCGCCATCCCGCCCATACCTGGATCTCCTCCCGGCTCAGGTGCGTGGTGTTGAAGCTGCCGCTGCGTGGGCGCTGCCAGCTGCCCTCCAAGGTCTGCAGGTTCAGGTAGTACTCAGCACCATCCAGGAGCCTGTGCTGGATCCAGGATGGCTTCGTGCTCCCTGCATGCCGGGATGGATGGGAGTTGCTGGAGAGTGCTGCTCCTCCTGAACACCCTGGCCAGGGGGGCACCCCAGGCTCCCAGGGTGGAGGAGGTTTTGCAGCCCCCAGGGTTTTACCCATTGGTCTCTTGGTGGCCATCAGAGCTTCCAGCTGCTCCTGGTAGGTGTCAGCACAGGCATTCACCACCCCACACAGGGCCACGTCAGGGTTGCACAGCACCCTCAGGGTCTGTGATGCCTTCCCTTCCTTGATGGCCTGGTTGATGGCAGCTATGCCCAGAGCCACTGCGGGAGCAGAGGGGCTCACATCAGCCTCTTCTTGTCCCTTGACCTCCAGCAGCACCCACATGGGGAGAGCACTCACTTCTCCTGGCTGCCACTGTGTCCTGGTTGGCCTGGCAGACCCCTTCCTGGATTTCTTCCCAGCAAAGAACAGCTCCGTTGTCCTCCGTGGCCTGTGAGAAGGGGGAGATGGGCTCTAGTGAGCTGGGCGGCCCCCTTTGAGCACCTCCTGCTTTGCAGGTGCTGCACTGCCAGGGTGGGGGGGGTTACTTCACAGTCTTGTGCCCAGTGCAGGGTACCAGGGGGGATACCACGGGTGATGACCCCCACCCCACCTGGACCTTCTGCCTCCGAGCCCGGGACAGGACGCTGTGGTAGCGCGGGGCGGTGGGAAGGGCGATGTCGGGCAGGGCGGGCGCCAGCAGCAGCAGCGCCGCCAGCGTCTGCTCAGGGTCCTCCTGCAGCAGCGCCTCGTTGACCAGCTGGAGCACACGAATTCCTGGGGGGAAGGAAGGGAGGACACGCCTTTCAACCCCTCCAACGCTCCAGGCACCAATGGGGTCACAGCCCAGGGTGGTGTGAGATTCTCTGGTGTCTTATCGGGGCTGCAATCCCAGTGCAACCTCCCTCCCGGGATATCTGCGACCCCCTGCATGCCCAAACCTCGTGCAGGCAGGACTCACGGTCATTTTCATCCTGAACTGATGAATTGGTGCTGGTGATGCTGTCCTGAATGTCATTCCAGCTCAGGAACTCAGCTCCTGCTTTCCTCAATTGGCCTTTCAGCTGCAACAAGTCATCAAAGTACCTGCAGGAGAGATGCAAGGCAATGACTTGAAGCATTCCAAGCAGGACTCAGTGCATTCCAAGGAGGGCTTGGAGCATTCTGAGTAGGAGGGCACCTGCCAGAGCCAGCTGCCCAGCTCTTCAGGAGGGAGAGGCAAGGCACAGGACAGGGAGGCTGCTGGAACAAGCCCACAAAAAGCCCAGGCCCCCTGACCAGCCGTTTCCACAAGATTTCTTCACACCAACCCCTAACACAGAGCCCAACTCACCGCTGTGCATTTGCATCCTCAGCTCCTGACAGGCCCAGGGCAGGGCTGACCAGGCTGCTCCAGAGCTTTTGGGGGTTCCTGGCATCCAGGGCTTGGTTAACCAATGCCACAGCTGAGAGCATCTCCACAGCCACAAATAACTCCTCCTGTGTCAACTCACCCTGAACAGGGCAGGCAGAGACATTGAACCCCCATAACTTCCTCCTCCCAGGGAAGCAGCAGCAAAGGAAGCACCCCAGTCCTAGCAGAGGGACCAACCCACCCACTGTCAAGGGGACCCATGGCCCATCCCTGGGGGTCTCTCACCTGTGGGTGCTGGCTCTGCAGCAGGGCCAGCTGGTGCTGGTACAGGGGGGCAGCAGGGGCGTGCACATCAGGCAGTTGGGCTGCAGGGTCCATCAGTGCTTCCAAGGTTTCTGCTGGCATCCCTTGGCGGACAGCAGCGTTGATCCGGCTGACAGCCTGCAGCACTGAGGGACACACGGGGGGCTGCACAGGGTGGCTGTGCCCTGTCTCAGGGCCAGGCTGCCAGCAGGCCCTCCTGGGATGCACTGGGCAGCAGAACCTGCAGTAAGTGTTCACCCAGGCACTCACTGGCTCGCTCCTTCTCGTCCCTCCGGTTCGCTGTGAGGATCCCTGCCTGCACCTCCTCCTGCTCCAGCAGCTCCAGGTAGCCCAGTTCCTGCAACAGGCAGAGAGGGGTGTCAGGTCTCACAGCTCACCATGCTTGTGCTGACAGAGCAGCCGTGCTCAGACCCCTGGCAGAAAGCTGCCAACTCCCCAGCCCACAGGACCTCCCTGTTCCTGAGAACCATGGGCTGCCCCCCACACCAGCACCCTGCACCCCAGGCTCCTGCCAGCCCCTACCAGTGCCTTCTCCTCCCGGTCCGAGCTGAGCTGCTCCAAGTAGAGCTCGAGGTTGTCACGCTGGACGCAGCGCAGGGCCAGGGTGGGGTCCTGCAGTGCACAGTGCAGTGCCAGCACATCCTGTCTCTCCAGGGCATTGTCCACCTCCTCCAGAGCCCCACGCACTACAAAAGGCCAGTTCACCCCAGAGGTGAGCAGGTAAATCATCCCACAGCTCCAGGGAGCAAAGGCAGCTACGGCTAAAGCCTGCATACCCATCATTTTAATTTCTCCTTGGAAATGCACACCCAGCCCTTCTTCCCACTAGGTCTGAGGCTGGCCTGACCAGATTTCTTTCTGCTCTGCCCACCACTCTCCCCATGCCCAGAGCTACCATGGTCCGACCATAAGCCCTGGAGGACCCCCAGAGGGAAGGCCCAGCTTTGCTCACCATTCACTTTGTTGATGTTCCTTTGGATTTCAGCCTGAGTCAGACACCAGTCGTAGACATCCTCTCCTTCGGGGATCACCTGAGGGTACTGGACAGGGACTCCCCAGCTTGAGCTTTCTGCCCAAGCACACCCCACCATGCACACTGGGGTCCCCTGCAGATGCCTGGGCTCATTTCCCAACCTCAACCCCTGGGTGAACTAGTCCCCAAAGAGGAATCATCTCCCCCATCTTCTGCTCAGCACAAGGGCTCCCAGGCCGTGTTTCAGCCAGCAAGCCCTGCACGGTCTCTGGCCAAGAGACCCCTCCAGCTGGAAGCACCCACCTGCCCATCAGCAAAGGAGCTGCTCCTCTCCCAGCCACCCCAGAGCACCCTGTGCCCTCCTCACCCTGTTTCTAGCATTGCTGCCCTTCTCCAGCTTGGCCTGGTGCAGCACCTCCTGGTAGGCACCTGCCAGCTCCTGGCGCAGTCCCAGCAGCATCGCGTGGGGGTTCTGCAGGGTCTCCATCGTCTGGGCCACCACGCCCCGATCCAGCGCCTCGTTGATGGCCAGCACCGCGGCGTGGACTGCAGGGGAGGCAGGGAGCAGGTGAGTGAGATGGGACACAGAGGGGCAAAATGGTCCCTCTGCTTTATCCCTGCGTGCAGCGGGACAGGACATTCCACGGGCGACGGTGGGAACCCGCCCTGTTCAAAAGGCCAGCTGCAGTCCCCAGCCCCAGGGAAGGCTGTGTCTCACAGCAAGCCCAGGGGATGCAGAACCCCAGCTGCTGCTGCCCAGCAATGGCTGTGCCAGCACTGCAGCCTCGTGCCGGGCTGAAAGAGAACAACCAGGTGCCTCCCACTGCATCCTAGACCACCATCACCTCCCAGGGCACCCCCTTCCAGTTTGCTGGCCCCAAATGTGGCATTCAGCAGCTGAGCCAAGATCCTGCTACAGGCTGACACCCAGCCCCACTCCCCACCAGGCACCCATCACCTGCTGCTTCATCCACTGAGAGCTCGTTGGCCAAAATGCCTCCAATCTTGCTGAAGGCAGGCAGCTGCAGCCCATACTTCTCCAGCTCCCGCTTCATGTTGTTGATCTCCTCCTCTGGAGCAGAGCAGAGGCAGCACTGCTCAGCACCAGCCCCGTAGCCCAGTACTGGAGCAGGGGCAGCCAGCAGAGCCCCCATTCCCCTGCCAGACCAAGAGGGGTGCAGAAAACCCCCACACTGGGGTGAGCAGCCCTGAGGCAGCTTTGGCAAAATGCATCCAAGACTTCCACTCCGCACATCCCTCCTGCCACAGGACCCCAGAGCATTGGTGGCAAACCCCCCTTGGCAAGTTCCAGCCCAGAACTCCCTGCACGGTGCCATACCTGTGAAGTTCACTTTCCCATACAAGTCCTGGATCGGAGGAGCCAGCCCCAGCTTGAAGAGGTAGAAGCTGAAATACAAACTCACACCATGACATCACCTGCTTCTCCCTCCTGACGCTTCTGTGTCCCCTGAGGCTGATGGGTGACAACACCAAAGGGCTCATGAGCATGAACACATTGCATGGGAGCCAGGCCAGGGCACTCACCTGAGTGCATGGATGCAGTAGACCACCCGGGGCATGTTCTTCTTGTCATAGATGTCAGTGGTCTCTGGGTGGAAGATCTGCCAGCAAGACAAGAGACACGTCAGGGGCAATTGATGGCATCGAGACGTCCCCAGGGTCACTGGTGTCAGACTGGGGGGCAAAGACAAAGCCCCCCTGCTATACCAGCAACCCCCAGTACTGCCACAAGGCAAAGGCCAGTGTGTCCCTTGGCTGGGGAAAGCAGAGGGGAGGTGTTACCGAGGGAAGCCCCACGTGGCTCATGGCATCACGCCAGTAGTTGATGTTATCCGTGTGCCGAAAGTGAAGCCCAGCTGTCTGGAAGAGAGGAGCTGAGGTCAGGGTGAACCCCACTTGCTCCCATCCCTGGGGTCCCCCTTACCCCCAGAGCAACCCAGCCAAGGCAGGAGGTTAAAGACAGGGGCAATGCCTGTGATCCCCAGCTCAGGGACCCCATTGCAGCCACCTGAGCTACAGAACAGTCCCTCAGTGACTGAACAGACCCTCAGTGACTGCTGTCAGCGAGTCCCTCCTCACCCTCTTGCACTCACCAGCAAGGGTAAGGTTTGGGGCAACTCCCTAAGGGGTACTACACCTCCCCTCTGGTGCCACAGCCTTACCTTGTACCGAGTCTGTTCAGGGTCATAGATCTTCTTCAGTGGGACAATGGCAGGGGCAAAGCAGTGGCCCAGCTTGGCCAGGAGGACCCCATTGCGCAGGGTCTCCTCCAGCTCCGTGGGCGGGGGCAGCCCCTCACCCAGACAGGCCTCCATCCAGCTGGCAGGGCAGGGACAAGGCAAGTCACAGACCCCCAGCAGAAAAACATCCAGAGGACATCCCCCCCAGCCCCATTCCAATAAATCCTCCCTGGCAGGGGAGCTCAGCCCTCAGGCGTTTGCTGCTGGGTGGTTTTCAGTTTGGGTGTAGGGCTGGGTGTCCCCCCACAAAAACCACAACCCCCCAACCAGCTTGGAGGAGCCATAAAACCACAGCAGCATTCTGTAGCTCTATAGCCACTCCCCACCCATTCCCCCTATCCCTCCCCTTAACACCCCTTTTCCCCCCAAATCTGAGCTAGAGGATCTCCCCAGGTGCAGCCTTAACACCCCTTTTCCCCCCAAATCTGAGCTGGAGGATCTCCCCAGGTGCAGCCCCACCGCTTGGCTTCCTCCAGGCGACACAGGTACTGGTAGGCAACGTTCTGCCTCCTCTGTTCGTCCATCTCATCGGCAGTCAGGCGCTCACCTGGGCAGAAAGGGGGTCTCCTGTCAGAGCCCCCTGCTCAGGGAGGCTTTTTGAAGCCCCCATGGCCACTGAAACTAAGATTTGGGAAAGGAAGCCAGGCTTTGGGTGCAGTAGCCTCCCACAGCCATCGTGGGAGTGGCACCAGCGTCACAGTTCCACCAGCCCAGCCCTTCTGGCAGTGGGAGGAAAGTTTCCAGTTTCCCTTTTTCCCAAATAACGGCCATCAGAGCTGGCACTGGAGTGGGGGAGGGCACAGAGCAAGCCCGGGGAGGAGGTGGGGAACACAGGCAGGGGGAGAAGCTACAGCTTTAGGGTCCTTTTACACGGCTGCTCGTGCTGGAGGCACCCACTACTTCTGGGGGACACCCGGCTGCCTTCCAACAAACCATTCCCCAAAATATGTCCCCCCCAGTTTGTCCCCAGGGGTCTGGCACCTTGCCACTGCCATCCCTCTTCCCACATGCAGACCTGCCTGTTCCCCCTCAACCCCCTGCACCCCTAAATCCGACCGCTCCCCCATCCCTCTGCTCAACCAGAGTCCCTGTCCCCCGGTGCACCCCAC